>CM068952.1:93659624-93684802 GCA_035128595.1 Eptatretus atami
TTGTTTTGTTTGCTCTATTATATATTTGTGTGTTTTCTATGTATTCATTTTTATGTTATGTTTGTTGTCTGTAATCACGTACATAAAAAATACCTCTTCACCTTTGGTTGTCCTGCGGGAGCAGACAGTTGTAGATATAGTTTAGGAAGGTCTACTTATGTGATAACTATCTCGCATGATAAAGAGAGACGCACATGTAATATATCAGTAGGTCCTTTCTGAACAGCGGCAATAGTATGGCTGATTGTATAAAAGGGGCAGTCCATCAAATGTGGATAAAAAGGTTAAAGGAATACTCAGACTTTTGTATCGCACATCAGGGGGTCAAGTGGGAGTCGACGCAATATGCAACTCCACTGTATGTTTATTTGAGTGGTGTTTTTCTATGGATATCGGTCATACCAGTAACGTTGTGAAGAGTAGGAGCTTTCAATTGGGAATTTTACTAGCTTATAAGAAGAGCATCTGGTCGCTTTAATCCCATCATAAAACTTGAGCGCACTCAGCGAATGCTGTATTTCATTTTTTTGTGTGGACGCAGTTGGGCAGTGAATCTTAACATAGGTTTTATGTTTTTTTTATTTTCTTATTTCTTGGTTCATGTATTCCACCGTATCAACTCATCCTCTGCAGAGCCAGTTTTCATTGGATAATTTTTGTAACCTTTTTCGCATCATTGAGCAACTAGAGCCTTGAACTACAAGGTCCCTTTCAAGCGCATCAAAATTTTGAAGAGAATCAAGAGGTCTATGTAACTTTTGTTGTTCGTCATTATATCTTTCAGTTGAAGGAGATGGTCGACGAACCGTTACTTTAGATCTCATTTTGAGGTGAAAATATTTTTGTAACATCATGAGTTATTCAGTCTTCAAAACTTTTCATTGGGCGAATCACACTTCCGTCTTCCATCCACACAACCGCGATCGCGCTGCGCTCCAGCCCTGACTTAATTTTTGCGTGCGCGCATTCGGACCTTCGACCTTCCATGCCCCCCCTACCTGTCTCTCTCTTTTCTCCTTTTTAGTCTTCTTAGGGCCCTCATAGTATTCACCTTCGTACAGAAGATAAAGTTACACCTGCTGACTCAAGAGCACAGTGGGTGTTCATGTGTCGGAGATTTTTGTAAGCTGTCGCATATGTCCTAGTACGTTTGTCTATAGAGCGCGCTCACTATTTCGCTAGCGGGCACTCAGAAACCACATTTATTGAAAAGGTTCTTATAAAAGATGGTTTGCGTATAAAGGTTCAACATTGTGGCGCCAAATAGACAGATTGAACGCGGGAGTCCGACCCAGAAACTCCTTATTTTTTTGAGTTACTTTGAGTGAACTCCGAGAAGAATACAGTCTTATCAAATACGTTAGTCGATGGAGGAATATATTTTGTTTGGTGTAATGGTCTGGCGCAACGCTTATCACTCACGCTAGGGGAGATGATTAGATTTATTTTTGAAATGGATGCGCACGTATTGGCCTTGACCTTCATTGGGCTTTCTTAGCGCCTAAGGTCAAACATATTTGACCCCAAGGTAGAATTTTCAAGCTTTTAGGAAACCTATCGGATGTATGTTTAGCCCAGGTTTTCCCCTTACAAAGACGAAGAAGGTTGTAATTTTTTATCAATAAGGTAACTTCAACTGTGAAAACGGAATTGCTAAAAAATCTGAAAAATCACATTGTACGTTATTTTAAATAATTCATAAATTGAAATCATGCCACTTCTTTAGTGAGGGGCAATGGAATTTTCATAGATAATGTACGCAATAGTTCTTTTGAGATCAAACTTAATTCGAGGATCCATTTGGTGAGATATAAACTTGAGCTTGACATAATTAACGTCTGGATATAACTTGTATTCACAATCGTTGTTGTTATTCTGCTCAATTACACTGGATATATAGACACGAAGTTCTCATGGGAATCTCTTCAGTAGGCAGATTTACGCCTTTCAATTCCGTGTAGTTACGCTCGTTGGTTCTGGTAAATAGCAGCTCAGCGTGTTTTTTACACCAGCACTGCGCAACTGCGAGTGTGACCATTTAAATTTTGAGGCGTCCACGGTGCGTCACCCCTTCTTGGATCAAGATACACGGGAGTTCTCTCTCCCAGATCCTCTAATACGAGTGGTTCGGGAGGTTCTTGGTTTGTTTTGTTTGTTGTTTGTTGTTATAAAGATTTTTTTTTTTTGTGAATTAGAACCATCGGTGTCGAAGAGGTATCCTATATATACAACAGAGTAGCTCCATTCGCTCTAAAGATTTTCTTTATATATTGGGTTCATTCAGTGTCTGGAAAAATGATAACTTTGTGACCTAAAGACAATGGGGGCCTCAGGACTCTTTATGATGCTTTAAATCCCGTTAGTCTAGTCGAGGCAAACATAATATATTATCACTTTTAGACCTTACTGCGTGCATCTACTGAGGCTTTGTTAATAACGGGATATCAGTTGTCAAATGCACTGGAGCGTCGAAAGATCCTATCAGAATCGCGTATACGCCCCCAATAATACTTCTTTGTCTTATGTCTCTGGGTTCCGTTGTTGAGACGATGCGAAACTATTTCGAAGGGTGCCACAAGTGTTAAATTTGTAGTGTGTGACGAAACCAGAGCACTGCGTCCTAGACTCTTATGAGATCTTCGAGTCAATCCCTCTGTGCGAGTTACTGTTGCTAGACGTCAGCGGGACTGAATCTCGCTGAAAGTGAACCTTTTTTTCTATCCATAGGCGCCAGGCATAGCAGTATTTGGTGAAAACGCACAATAAATGAACCGAAATATAACGAGATGCGCTCTAGATTATCCATCTCTTGTTTGCAGTTTAATAAAAAACACAACATTGTGCGTGAGATATCATGTCAACGCCTTCCGGACGTCAAGATTAATGATAATATGAAATTAATGTTCCCACCTCAGAATAAGTTCTTGCCATGTCAGGGTGGTGACCTGTTTAATGGGGTGTGGTGTATGTTGGTGTTTTGTGGCTCATACGGAATTCTTTTTTAGATCTAAAACATTTTTTCCTTGATACTCTTCCTAACACAAAATAACACAACAAAAGCGCACTTCGAGTAGTGGGACTTTAACCCAGGCTGGAGGAACGGGCAGGGTGGTGATTGTCGGTGGTAAAACACGAGTCACCTTAGAAACGCGTCGAGTTTGTTGCAGGAGATCCCGTTCCCAGCACCCACATTGACCTTTCTCTCTTGACACTTCTCGTGCTGTCACTTTCTTACCAGTGGACCATAAGTTCTCCTCCTTTGGCTGAAGCTCTGATATTGAAGGAGACAGTCTTGGATGGTGGATGTAGGTTTGGATTGCTGGCGACAATTTTCAGATCAGGGTTCGCACAAAGAATGCGTGGATGAGTGGGCTGGATGGGCTTTTCTTTTTCTTTGCTGCATAAAGGTCGGTCCTTGTAAGCGAACATAGAGGCAATGCATTAAAACAAGGGGCTAATAGGAAGCTGCGCTCTTCAAGATTGCTTATGTGGTCTCGATAACAATGTCTACATGGCTTTTCAAACGAGCTGAGGAGATTTTTAGTCTATGAGGTTTCTCTCATGGTACAAGATGGTGAGGGCAAAGTTGCGTTGGAATTAGAACAGCTCCCTACATGGCTTGTTTTTCCTTATAGAATACATTGAGATTTCATGTTGGCGTTCTCAAGGGGTTCCTAGCCATGTACTGCACTTTCAGGTCATTGACGCCAGTAAGTCCATGTGTTCCCTACGGTTCCCGCTTCGGAGTTCCGGTCACCTGCGACTTCTGTCACTCAACCCCATACCCACAGCTCCGTCCTGCGCGCAAGGTCTAAATTCTGCGACTTGTAATCATGGAAGATTTCATTGACAGCGAGCATCCCCGTGAAACTTTCACGTGAGAGCTGAATTCCTACAGGTTGCACATGGCAAGACCTTCCATCCATATACGCACACACCACGGGTTCATTGTGGAGGCAACCTACCGGTCCGCCACTGAGATTGGGAAGGCTTAATGTTTGATATTTCCAAAGCCATTTTTATGTTGTTATGTTTCGCAACTTCTAAATACCATTCTCTCTCCTTGATCTGATATAATCGTTGTTGGTGGGGCTTCAACTCAGTTTTTTTTTGTATAGAGAAGTGGCTCCTGTCACGCACTCGGTAATAAGCTTGACATCGACTATAGTCATGGATCTTGTTAACATAGTCTAGCCAATAACTCCTGATCATCCATAGGCTGTAACACGCGTGATGGTGTAAGTAATAGTCTATGAGCTAGGTATAAATTATGATTACCCTTAGCACTGGACTCGTTTTCACAGCCATTCGCTCTCCAATAGCTCAGCTCGTCACGGATTGGGTGCTTCAGCCCGCATAGCTCGTAGTGAGGTTAAGGCTTAATTGAGCAAGAAGATTTGCTGTTGTCATGAATTTGGATTGTGTGCTTCGGACACTCTGGATGGTACTTTTCTTTAATGCAGATAACGGGTTCAAACAGGTGCAGTTAATACACACGTCGATAACTATGATTGGAGAAGTTGATCAGAGTTGGAAAATGGAGGGCTTCCTAAAAAAAATAACAGGCTTGCTATAGTGAGAGGTGAATTCTTTACTGGGAGTTGTGCCGCAGTCATCCATCCTTGTTGTATTTGACCACCTCACTTGACGTGTTTGGAAGTTGTGCGACATATGAGCTTGACTTAATTCGACTCTTTTAGTGCTCGATTAAAATGCGGAATTTTCTCATATGAAACTCTGTATAACAAGAAATGATCGGCTTGAGTTTTAACACTAATCCGTCATTTTTTATTGCAGCATTTCCACCAAGTAATTTATTGTTTTAGAGGTTCAGCCTCTTTGTCACCAGTTTGCTGCTTTTGTGTTAGTAACACTAACTGCCACTGAAGAGCAAAGTTCTTTTCATACCCTTCTCACTACCCGTGGTCTTTGTGACGAAGTGTGGTAGTGATACGAAACCTGGGGCAAGGAGCCAAATATCTTCTGGTTCCCACGCTAGAATACAATCCGAGTATTTCAGTTCTAAGTTTGTTTTCATGACTTGCTCTCGGCTAGAGATTGTAATACCAACCCTATCCTACAAAATGCATTATACTTTCTTCATACTTTTCGCTGGTAAACTCTCTGTATGCGGCTCAGCATGGTCGGGCACTCGTCTGCCTCGCTCGCCTCACAATTCACTTGTGAGGGGTTTGCGCTGCGCGGTATGCGACGCGATGGCCAGGATAAATACCTCTCCAATGACCCAGCCATCGTGCTAGCTCTGTCGCACAAGAGTCTCACGTAGACTGGCCTTTCGACCACCCATGTGTTCTTTTCCAGATGCTCCTGTCTTCTCTTCTTTCAACTGTTCCACCAAACTCGACACGCTTTTTTCTCGTATGCACAGCATATAAGCCGCAGGCATTATAAGGCATGCCGTACGTTAGTTTGATCTTCTAGCTCCACAACAACACAAGTCAAACGCCTCCATGTTGTGATGGCACCATCTTGGTCTTCATGTCTCGTTGAGTGGTCGCTTGCACTCGAACTGGTTGCCATCTCTTGTATGCATATATTTCTTCATATCTCATGCGCATGTAAACTTTGAACGATTGATGAGTGTACACAAAGTGATGCACCTAATTTAAACGCGGCAATATTGCCTCGCGCGGGGCCAGTACATGGTACTTCCGATCCTTGTCCCTTCACCTCGTTCATGTCTTTTTATTGTTCTAATTCACGACTTCAATGTGACAGCCTTCCGTTGTCTTTGAAATGAGGTGTGCTCGGCACAAGACTTGCGGGTCCAGTCTCTTGGGAACCTTCTCATACTGGAAGGTATGCGGCGAGCGTGAAGAATACAGTACGCGTCAGTACATGCGACACAGGATTGTAACAAAGGTTGATAGAGATGTCCTAGATCCTTTCATCTTGGTGTGTAATAATGCGTTCATCAACCTGTGGTGTGTAATACACAGGAAAAACAACGGGGGCAAATATGAAACCAAAATCTTATGCAGAAACTGCCACCTGCATATAATATCTACGAAGTAGATTCTACGCATTTAGGCCCCATAAGAAATGTTTGGCGAGCTAATTGACATAATTGGTCATTAAACTAAATTACGAATAATCGAAACTAACGATATGCGAACTTCCGGGTAGCGAGGACTTACTGTCGTTGCTGTATATGATTTGGATCACCACTTATTCGGGGATCGATGCAAGAGATTTATACCTACCACCAAGCCAACTCCGTAGAGAGCGATACAGGATCAATATATCCCTCTCGAGGTAATAGAATGGGAACGTTTTAAATACTTAATGGGCGTGCTGTCTTTATTTTAGTTGATGAGATATGTTAAAGATTGAAATGATAGAACTAATTGCGTTGAGTGTATATGGTTCTCAAGACAAATTCCTGTGCCAAGAAACTCCGGCGGTTGGGAATGGCAAAATGGGCAACACCTGCGAATGCATGGCGACCCATGATTGATTCGATCTCAGGCAGCACCGGCATAAGAGTTTCTGTGCTGCTCGATGGGGAAATAGGAATTACATAATAATGGTTATACCGGCAGCCTGTGGAATAGACTTCATGGAATTCCCTGCACAGATTTGAGAGTAGAATTTGAGTACTTACATAGGTGAGACACTTACATCCAAGGAATCCGCTTAAGGAAAAGAGTCTCATCAGCAAGCTACGCACTTAGCAAAACTAGAATGCTTTTCTGGGGGGAAAATTAGGGCGGGTCTGGTGACTACTCGGGAATTGGTAGAAGCTTCTTTTTGATCTCATGAGCCAAGCCAAGGTCGGCTGTCGGGGACTCGCGCGGCAGCAAACAAAAACATCTTTATTTTATTATTTTTGTTATGGTGACCTTTCGCCTATTTATTTTTAATGTCAGGAATCAAGTTCACCATTGTAGAGACCACTACTGTTTAAACTGTTTTGGAAAATTTGGTCAGCTGTCTTTTAGACCAAAATTAGTTTTGTCAAAGTTCTTGGTTTCTAAATGGAATGCTCTATCACCGCAGCCAGACGTGTGGGTGCGGTTAGGCGAAAGCGAAGGTGTCAAATTCCTGCGCTTTGTCTTGACAGCTCGAACTCTAACAACTCCACTCATTCTAGTGTGATACGTCCAACAATAAAAAACGAGTGGCATGGGGAGGTGGCGCAGAGCTGGCAGTCCTGAGAAAAGAACTCCTGGATGACCAGCCTGTGACGTAGAGTGATACGTCTGAACCGGGGAACCTTTCTTGTACTTAGTTCACTCTGCTTAATTTCATTTAACGTGTGAAACCGGTCGCAACGCACACCCAATAGTGCTTTTGCAATCCTAGCTTGTTTCTGGATAGTTGATCTCCGAGAAGTCACGTGATACTCATTGAATAATGTTTGCAAATGTGATCACTTAATCAGAAAAGTGCTTTTCACACACCTTTTTACCGGGTTCGGTTGGTTCTTACCATGTACAACATGGGGAACAGTTGGTAAGATCTATAGTGGAGGTTGTGTTAGGTGTGATGAACGTTGTTTTTTCAAATATATAACTACATCTCCAGACTAAGCACTCATATGAAAAAAAAATAAAAAAAAAGGAACCTTCATCTCAGAACGCATCTTCCCGAGGTTTCTTGTTGGCGTTCTATAAAGCGGATTATATCAACTTCTAACTTGTTTCTGGCTAGATTAAAATTGAGAAAGCCTTTCTCATTAAGTCTCGCCGTGTGCCATCCCGGTACTATAATTATGAAAGCACAGATGCAATTTATGGGGCATCTGTCGCAGGTAGACAAGCAGTGCCGGAGTAATTTGAAGTGATCCCCGTATCCTGGTACCCTACAAAAGTAACTTGGGACCTGAATGTGAATTGAAGATCGTTATACCATCCAGCTAAGTGGGGTACGCCGCTGTGTATTGAAATAAGACTTGTAAATATGATGGATGACTTAAAGATATAATATTGTCAAGTACATCTGTGTGAGGCCTTATGAGTATCTCTTCAGTTGATATGTTTTTCATTTTTAATCTTAGCAACGACTAAGACGGAAAAAGAGTCTGACACGTAGCAAGCTTATTCGAGAATTAGAGTCGAGATAATGAGCGGAGAACGCAGCAGATGGATATACAATGTGTACATAAACCATGAAATAATGTTACTATGACTTGATCGAAAGAAGTAGAGATCAGCTTACCAACAATGCGCAAATTTGATGAATTCAGATAATCTTAATTTTTGCGGAAATAGTAGGAATCTGGACATATAATTGGCCTAACTGTACTTGCTCTCCCTGTTAGACAAGCAATGGTCAACTGGCCCTAGACTCAGTACATGTTACATTAAAAATAGACCCTCTACAATTTTTGTTCAGAGAGTGAAATGACTCAATACCAAACCGGTACCCCCACCAGAATTATCGGCCCACGTGAGTAAGAACCGGCATAGGAATTCAGAATCGAGCTGGTGGGGTCACATGAAGTTGTGTACTTATTTCGCGCGGTCAGAATCGTAAGAATTATATGTTATTCTGGGAGTAAAAAGAGCGATCGATAGTGCCCAAACCCAAGAGTCCGGAAATGTTAAGGAGAGTATTGATGCCTTATTGTGTTAGGTCTTGTCTTCTGATTAAGTTCGGGGCAAGGTTGTGTGACTTATTTATTAAGCCTGGTGACTCTCAAATTTTGTTGAACTGTTTAGTTTTACAGGTAAGTTGAGGTATTCTGGCTAACAGCTGACGTTGACCATCTTCCTTCGATCAGATACGACGAAGTGCTGCAGGTTAGCTGCGGAATGGAAATAAATAAAGTTAACTTGGCCAGTTGCTCGTGTGTGACACTGTTGTTGCATGGAGAACTGAATTGATTTAGAGACAGACTATGATGCTTAAGAATTGATATGCACAAGTGTTAAAAGAGTCGTATTTTCCATGCTGTGCGAGCTGTGAGAGTAGAGATTTTCGTTGGAGGAATGGTGAAAGAGTATTTATTTGGAGTTTGGCAGAACTGGAAAACGGACCCCTGATAAGACTGTTTGCAGCACTGTTTCTAAACTGGAAATAGCAAATAGATGAATGTCGGTTTTCTGAAGGTGTTAACATATCACCTGGAGTATTTTCCTTGTAGTTGATCTTTCTCAGCATGTCGTTTAGGCAGGTGCGAAAAACAAAGGAAGGAAAAAAAATATTGACTATAACATATATGCAGATATATGCTTCTGTAAGAACTTTGTCATCTTATTGAAATAGCATGAGGCCATGATGTTTTATTGGTCGTGTGTGTTTATCGATGCTTTAATACACGTTGACTTTGTTTGTTTCGGAGTGTTGAGAGCAGTTTTGAACTATGCAGTGGTACAATTTCGGGTCTAATGAAAGCCTTGGAAGAAAACTTGCGAAATCGCAAGATTGGACGATGGGGACCGGAACCCGGAGATTTGGGTGATTGGGCATTCAACACGTGATCATTAAACTACCCCTTCCTGAGGCGATAAGATGAGCAAGTTAGAGAGATAAAAAAGAAAGTGATGTGGATGTGATCAAAGTGATGGACCATCCAAAGTGACTTCCATCTTCCATTTTCACCGACAAAGGAATGAGTGAATTATTTTTCCACCTTGGAACATTACAAGGCAAGAATGGTTGCTTCCATGTGGTGGTCTCCAGACACCATGCGTCGGTAAATGTTTTTTCACAGGCAATGGATCATGAAAATATAACCAAGCCCATGACAAGGAATAGATTATGAGATCCCCTCCACGCGCATAGCTCTGTCAACAACGTAGATCGGAGCACATACCGCAGATGACCCGGTCCCATCATCCATTTTCACAGACAAAGCGGAACGAGTGAACCAGTATTTATACTACCCTACCTTGAAACATTATACAACGCAGTCAAGGACATGGTTTGCTTCCGATGTGTGGAATCCAGTGGCCGACGAGCAAAATGTGGAAAATGCCTTTAAAGGCAATGGATCATACCATATAACCACTGTCATCAGAATCTGGAATTACAAGTATTGGCGAGCCTCCACCTCCTCACGCCGTCAAAGGGATGGTACTACATTCCAAAGTGACCTCCATCTCCATTTCACCGACAAAGGAACGAGGGAAGTAATTTTTACCTCACATTGAACATTAAAGGTCAAGAATGGTTTGCTTCCACATGTGGAACATCCAGAGCCCGAGAATACTGGAAGAAGTGACTTTAAACGGCAGATAAGGAATCATGTCAAATATAACCAAAAGACTCCACAAACCACTCCATGAAAGAAGCTAAAGATTGAGTGAGCCCCTCCACGCCCGTCACATCAGGAGATCTGGATGGACACATCCACAAGAAGCTTGGAGACTTCCTCTCTATTTAGTCAAGTGACAACTATTTGAAATCTGAGATGACAGTTATTTTTACTACACTTGAAGACATCTATAGAGTGTCAAGAATGGTTGCTTCGTCTTCAGATGCGCCTGCTCCGTCGGATTCTAGTCGAGTTCACTCGCATGGAGCAATCAGTAAAGCTGGCCTTTTCCTGGCAATAGGCGGGCATCATGAATATAACCGGCTGGGGGTCCGATCAAATAAGGAATAGTTAGGTTGTACGCAGACCCATCATATCCCCACCTGGATTAACTAGTGATGGACTCGATCTCGCAACAGTGATCTGTCACTCTCATCTGGCACACTCTCTCACCGACGGAAGTAACATAGAGTGAGGAGGGCTTTTCTTCCCTCCTCTCTAACATTATAAGCTCTCAGACATGTGTTGTCTTCCCATGTGTTGGGGCATCCAGAGCGGTCTGAGCTCAATTGGTTAGTTGCAGTGTTCTAAAAGTGCAAATGGATCAGAGACACATATAGGGACCGATAGCCGCCCCTCGCCATCCAGGGATAAGGTGAAGAGATGCGGTGACAGACCCCATCCCCCTCGCGCCAACGTCAACAGTGATGAAGAACACAATGTGTCAACCAGTCGACCTGCCATCTCCATTTCACCGCAAAGGAAATGAGTGAGTATTTTTTACACAATGATCCTTGCAACATCGAGGGCAGGTCCTACAGATGGGATATGCTGTCGTACCGCAATGATAGTAGGTTCTCGTCAAGAGCACCTATGCGATTGGTAAATTTTTCACAGGCGATGGAATCATGAAAATATTACCAAGCCCATGAAAAGAAATAGAATTGACGGAGCCCCCATCCCGCCCCGTCTGAAGGGGGTGTGGTTCATGGATTTTATTAAGGGGGGAAAGGGAAACTAACGATACAGATATGTGATCACTTCTCAATCTCCATGCCCACTGACAAAGGAAACTGAAGTGAACATGTTAAAATGATACTCTAACCGTTCCACTTGACAACATCACTGACCTCGGTTGCAAATGATAATCGGTTGCTTCCACGTCTAGGAAAAGCATGACAAGCCATCAGAGCAAGATGCGGGAAGTTCGGACTTTACAAGGCATGAGACTTTCATTAGAAAATATACCATATTAAACCCCATGAAAGGAATCCGAGTGTGAATTGACGAGCCCCTCAATACTTCGCGACCAGCACGATTAACGTAGATCCTGGATAGTCTCTCAGTACCATCAGTCGATTACAATCGGTCTCTCTCTCATTCCTTTCACCTGACCAAAGAGGAAACTTAGTGAAGTATTTTTACCGTAACGACTTTTGTAACGATTACAAGTGAGTTCAAGAATGGTTCTTCCTCATTAGTGTGGAATCACAGAAGAGTACCTTGAAGCAATAATCGGAAATGATGACCTTCATATAATAGAGACTACTGAGATAATTGAATAAAATTAAATCCACAGCTATACTTGATAAATGAATAGATTGCGAGCCTTCGTCTTCGGCCCCCCACCCCGTCAAAAGTGGAAGGCGAAGCGATGGCGGCTTAGAAAGGTAGACATCGTAGGGGGGTCTCAAATATTACCGACAAATGGAAATGACTGAAGTGTTTTTACCTACCTTGAACAATTAAAAGGTCAAGAATGGTTGCTTTCATGTGTCGCGTAATCATCCAGAGCCTGAGCAATGGCGGAAAGTGTGGTATCTGCTACACACGGCAAATGGACTCATGAAATATTTCCAATGATCGCATATCGGAAAGGGAATAGAATTGACGAGCCCACTTGCCCGCCGTGCTGCTGTCAAACGTGATGGACGAACTGTTCCAAAAGTGACTGTGAACACAGGTTCCGCCGGTTCACCGACAAATCCGCACAGAACAGTGAGTGAAAGATATCGATTTTACATCCTTGAACTGATCAGGTGTGCAGAATGGTGCTTTCCTGTGTGGAACTCCCCAGCGGCCGAGCATCGGCAAGTGACTTAAAGGCAATAGAATCATGAAATTATAACCAGACGAAGCATGCACAAGCATAGATTCGACGAGTCGCCCACACCTCAACCCACCGCAGACCCGTTACAAAGTGAGATGGTACCTCACATCCAAAGTAGAATCTCCAATCTCAACCATTTCAACAGATAAAGGGGAAATGTGTTGTTTAGAATCTTATTTACTCTTGACATTGAAACCTCTCATTAGGATCAACGATAATGAGTTTATGTCTGCTTACATGTGTGGGGATCCAAGAGACAACCATCGCCCGGCAATCTCGGAAATAGACCTTATAAGTCGACGCGTCAAAACGGCCAATGGATCATGGAAATAGTATCAACCAGCTTCTGACAGGTTCGATATGCCCGGACGCCCCTCCCCGCCGGAAAGTGTGGACACATCACAGTGACTTCCATCTCAATTTCACCGACAAGGAAATGAGTGAAGTATTTTTCCGACATTGAACATTAACAGGTCAAGAATGGTTGCTTCCTTGTGTGGTTCCAGGAGCGCGTGTCAGGAATGCGAACATACGGAAAAGCTGACTTTCAAGGCAATGAGGATTAGAGCGAACATATATAAGGCACAGCCCATGACAAAGGGAATAGATTTGGGAGCCCACTCCAACGCCCGTACAACTATAAAAGGAAGATAGGAACACATTCCAAGTGCCCTCCATCTCCATTTTCACGACAAGAGGACACGAGTGAAGTATTTTTACCCTAGGATTACTCTTGAACTATGCAGATAGTGTGGAAGAAATTAGGAAGTTTGCTTCGCCCATGTAGAAGTGGAATATCCCAGGCCCGGAAGCAATATCGGGGAAGCGACCATATGTCTTTGGATATAGGCCAAATAGGATACGATAAAGAGACAGTAACTTCCAAATGTCATGAGCGCGAATAGGGGGAAATAGATTTGATTCGAGTGCCCACAATCCTTCCTTCAAATTACCCTGCACGTCAAAGTGAGGACACATCAAGAGTGAAACTTGGGACACATTAGCATCCTGGCCCGCTAATCCAATATTCACCCAGACAAATAGGTGAAGTAAGAGTGATAACGTGATTTTTTCTCCTCACCTTGAAGCTATGAGTGATAAGAGCGTCAAGAATGGAGAGATTGCGAATAGGTCACAATATTGTGTGTGGAGAGTTCAGGAGCCACCAGTGCGCATGGAAAAGTCTGACCTTAAGCAAGGCACTGGTTAACTTCATAAGCAGAAGAATATACACAGCGACACGATAGAGAGATAATCTGATGTCGACGAGGGCCCCCATCCGCCGTAAAGTGATGGTACACATCCACAACTGACTTCATCTTCCATTTCAACGCGAGATAGGAAATGAGTGACAGTGTTTTATATTATCGCTCTCTTCCTTTGAACATCTCAAATAGTAATACAATATGATATAACAGAAGCTCGCAGACTTTTTAGAGCCGGCGGTCGGCCATTGGTTCCTAGATCATAAAGCATGGGCTAACACATCAAGTTTGGTCAGACGTGAGATGGTTAGGTATTTAAGTAGTATGGTAAAGGATGCTGGTTAGAATTGAATTTGTAACAGACTAAGCTGCATTAAAAAAAAAAAGAATAACTCAATTGGAGTCTCAAAATATACCAATCAATGTTTCCTTTGGTTGTAATTCATATCATTTTTGTTTTGAGATTACAAATTGAGAAAACCTTTTATCCATTATGTGACCAGCTCGCTCGGATATAATTCCACTATTTTTGAAATGCATTGAGGGCTCTTTCAAGTGTAACAGAGGTGCGGAGTATATTTGTTTGTCCGTATCCTTTAAAAGCCATGTACTTGTGGACAACAGATGTGTATATGATTCTGGGGTGTGCAGATTCAAGTGGGTAACCGTCCGCTGGTCTCATTGATAACCTTTGTGTATATTAATTGATTAAAGTATATTGGTCACTCACTGTACGCATATTGTCGCCCTCCCTTGTGTAGGTTTTGTGTGGTGGTGGTTGTATTGTTACGATTACGGTCGATAAGAGCTTACTGAGATTGAACTCGATGATACGAAAGTTGGGGGAAGCAGGCTTGGCAGATGCAGAAGTTTGTATTAAGCCACCAAATTAAGCGAAGATGGACTGGAAGAGGTGGGCAAGACCAACAAGGCATTGTACTGCAAATCAATCTCCATCGGAATTAGGAATTGTACTCAGTAGACGTTATTTTGAAATACTTGATGAAAGATATCGCCTCTCATACTAGACTTTAGGATTGGCTCGGTACGTCCAGGGTGAGTGGGGGCTGTGTGGGGCACAATGTAATTTGAAGAGCTAAAAGAGATAGCTCAGTAGCAGAGAAATGTGTTGGTGGATGAAGACAAGAAAAACGCATAGGACGTAGAACCGAGCTGGAAAGTATAATGTGGAGTGACGGAGAGATAGAGAGGGCAATAGAGACTCAGATGTGAGATGACGGAAATCGTTGCATCGGTCAGAATGTACGAGGGATTTATGGATTATTGAAAAGAGGGATTGAATCGCAGCTTCAGCCAGGCAATGTGAAATATTTGACGCCGATCCTACAAGCTATTTTTTGATGATGCTCGTCTTCTGAGTTAATTGGGCAGAGAGTGTGTGATTTTTGAATTAAGTGGCCCTTGTCATATTATTAGTACGCTGTTTTACGTCTCAGTCGCAAGTTGAGTAGATAAAATCTTTCTATAAACTAGACTGAATTGACCTTCTCATTTTCATCAAGTAGGGGTGAAGATGCTAGTTAGCTGGTGAGGATGGGTAGAATGCAAATGAGATCGGCCAGTTGCTGCTAGGAACGGCTTGTGAATGAAACTGTGAAAATTGTTTAGCGCGAAGCAGGATTAATAGGAATGTTAAATGAATCTCTCGCCTCTACAATAGTTAAATGAGTGGTAGGTGTTCTCTTGCTAGAACGCGATTTTGGTTCATTCCTTTGAAGGTGGGGGCCTAAACCAGAATTATTGAATTGAAATTGACGAACGTCTGGGATACAACGCATGATTGCCCGCTTATATAGACAACGTGAAATAGCAAAATGAGATGAAGTGTTATTTAGAGTGCGGGGCTCCACTATATAATTTGAGAATTTTTTGTTATATTACTATATCTGGCGCGAAGTGTCATATTACAGTTGGCGGAACAAACAAAGGGAACGGAGAAAGAGGGATAGAATATTGATCGATATCTCAACTTACATAGATACATGCAAGTTAATGCTTCCTGTAGACCCTTCTGTCAGGTTCTCTCACTTTATTGAGAATAAAATTTTGAGCCCATGAACGTTTTATGCTGGTTTGTGTTGGGTTCTAAATCGATGCTTAAACTTCGACATTGTCTTTCGGAGTGTCTCTGAGAGGAGGTTGAACTATTGCATTGCTGGTAGCTCACACGTTTCGTCTAGTGAAGCTTGAAGAACTGTCTGACCACCCTGGGAGCATTGGATGATGGGGAGCCCTAGATTTGGGTCTGATGGGGATCGCGCGCCCATTCAGCGCTAACGCTGATTCACTGACTCGCAGTTGGAGCTGCATCAACCTTTTCTGGAGTGAGTCATTAATGAGTCATGTTGATGAGAGAGGATAAAAAAATAAAACCGGTGCACTGATGAGAAGGTTGGAAAGTCAAAACTCCACAGCAAGGGCAAAGACTTAAATAAGACCAGTCAGCCGTCTGCGTAGTGCGACTGCCTGGATGGACTCGCTCCCCAATAACCCGGACGACTCGCTGGCAAATTGCGCTGAACTCTAGCAGATACACTTCCGTGCGTACTACGTTGTCTCGGTGTGTGTAGCCTAAGCTAAATGTCACACAGACGAAGCCCTGAAGGGATCGCGACGACGCGGCGAAGATGACTCATTCTTCGTGCACACATGTGTTCAAGTTGGTGCAGGGTGGACGCTCGCTGCAGCCATCGCGGCTGCCTCCACATTGCACAGCTCGCTTGGTGAATCAACCTGATTGCACAAACTGCTGCTACGAGGCTCCAAATCTGCTGGGGGGCATGGGATATCTTTGTGTCACCGTTGTTCGTGCGTCCCTTCACATGTGCCATGCGGTCAGGCCGCCGAAGCTCGTAACCTGCAAGATCTAAAGGCATTTCGCTGCCGGTGCACTAGCATGAACCAGATGTTTGCTCGACTGTGTTTCCCCTTTGGGTTGCGTTATCTATCTTAAGCACCCCTGGACCAATGCAGTTAACTCCTTCTGACTTCGGGGTAAAGTTGAAATGAGGTGCATCTTTCTCCTGGAGTTTGTGCACACATGTTTGTTGCAATGAACACAGAGCGGATCGCAGGATTTAATGGTATAAACACTTACTCACTCGACAACGCGTGAAGGCTTGCTGGACGCGTCTATTGGGTGAGATGCGCTTCTTGTCATTCTCGAGATTCTGATCTGATCGGATGAGTTTTAATCATACTCTTCTCACCTGACGTATGGTTGCTCTTGATCTTGGACCTTGTACGTAACGGATAGGCTTTTTCGTTTGGAGACTGGGGTAGTGACGCAAGGTGATTCGCATCCGTGTAATATAGTTATTCAAATTTTTTTGATAGGAAAAAGGGGGATTGTGGAAGAAAAAATAATTTTATTCATGTACTCTCAATATAATTGTTGCTGGTGCTTTATAAACTTTTAGGATATTTATGCTGAACTAGTCAATTGGCTGTCAATCTGTTTTCCCTTTTGTTTGGGTGTTGATGGGGGGGGGGGGATGTTTACTATGAAGGGACACACAGCTCGAAGAATCCTCGTTGTGATAACACTGCACTTTTGCCCATGATTATTGTTGTTGCTCGTTGTCACGCAGGTTGCGACATCGTATTACAGTTTGAGAGTTTAGATATTGTGCGCCTAAATGCTTGATGTTGGACATAGATCTTCATGTACATCATACTTGCTTTATGTTATATCACAATTCCTTATATTCGTTCCTTTGAAAGACCTATATACCTACGGTCTAACTGTACTCCTTTTGGTTGTCCTGCATGTTATATTAGTTGAGAGATTTTGTGCCTGAAAATCTGTAAGCACAATTGGGCAGCCTGAAAAGTCACCATGGTCGCTCTCCCGTCCTTTGTATAGACATCATCCCAGCCCTCTCCAGCCGTTCTCGCGCGAACTTTGAATAAAGCTATATGTAAATGATGGTTTTCTCACGAATAAATGTACATAACTTTTAGCTTAGGGCAAATCATTGGGATCGTTTAATCTCAAGATTGCTTTTGGACTCCGTGGTTACTCAGAATAAATGTTTCTCTGCATCAGATGTACCGTTTTCGTTGTGGGACAGTGAACTTAATTGTTTCTTACAAATTAAGTAACAGGATTTACCGCAGCCAGCGATCGGTTATAGAACAATCAGAAAATTCCACAACAGAACCAACAAGCAAAAAGCAAAGATTGATGTCTCTCTCTGGAGGAACCTGGATAGGGATTTACAGTTTCACGATGCGTGCCAACTGGGTTGTTCTTTTTTCCATCACTTTAGTGCGATGACTTGCTCCTTTTGTTGGCACTCAGCCGATATTCGATAGTAGTCTCACACTACGATACCAACATGGTGAGCGTATGGTCTGGAAAAGAAGAATGAGATATAATCCAGAACTAACTTAAGACAACACAAACACAGTTCGTCTGTTTTACAACAAAATAACATCACATTTAAAGAAAAGTAACGCAGAGGTCAGAAAAATTGAAAATGAAATTATGGGCTTGCCAGACCATGTTCGGGTACCATCGCAATGTGCTGACCATTTAAACGCTCATTTATTTACCCCATGATGACTTAGTACTGAAATATAATAATTTTGGAGGGTAGCTGTCATTATCGATTTGGGTTTAAGCAGTTTGCCGGGGGAAAACATGTATGTTCCATATATTTTTTCTTCAATCGAATGTGGCTGGCCTCCTCAGAAAGCGCCAATGTGAGCCGATTTGCATCTTTTATCTCCACGTTAAACCTTTGTGCACACAGAGACTCTGGGGAATTATTTGTGTGAAGTTTCACCCTCATCTGTCACAGTTATCTTGTTCTGAAGAATGTTTTTATAGGTTTATAAGGTAATACATTATGGGCTTGTCCAAAACCATAATGTCCTATGAAAATGTCAATAATTAGTATTGAATATCTTTATTTTGTTTCTCATGGAATCGGCGGATTTAGTTATTTCCTGAATAAGATATCTGCTCCCACTGTTTTGTGTCAGGTTTATGCTATCTTGTTCAGAGAAGAAATTTTTTGAAGTGTTATTTTTATTATAATGGAACCTGACAAAATGTGGCTGCCAGACTCAATGTGAACTTGCATGAACATCTATCTCTATGATAATCTCTGTTTTTTCAATGGTGGAAGCCATGTGGTACCCGACCCTCAAAAATTTTCCTGCTGAACAGATTAGGCATTTCCACATGAATGCAATTATGACGTCCATAACGAAGGCCCGCTGACGTCAATAAACACACAATCACACTTTATTCCCCATTCGTAGAAGAGTGCTCTGCCGTGTGTGCAATATGTGTGGTGCGTCAAGGTTCTTTTAAAGCTCCGAGGAAGGCGTGTAGGAACTGTGGGTATAGCGACTAGCTGGTGGTGGAAGGCCCCCCGGCGTGAGCAGTGCGAGAGCGTGAGCGTCATCCCGGGGGCACGGGGGTGTTTTCCCCTCACCCACCCTTAGCGCACCGTGACTCACTCGTGGCCAATAGGGGGACGCACCTCCGCGCGCCTCCCCGCGCTCAGCCTATATACACGAAGCACTCTCACTCTAATCTCCAACAAGACCGGGCAGCCCGCGCGCCTGCACAACATTACGCCTGCATGAGTGTAAGTGAAAATGTATAAAATTTTATTATGGTGCTTAAAGTTTATTTATATCTGTCGCTCTGTTTGAGAAATATGTCGTTCTTATCTACAACAACACACTCATTTTTCATTAAATGAGCGCCCGATACTAATCATATTAAGGTTAGGATTGTTACGGCTGTAGGATATAATTCGTCAATATCACTCTGAAAAGGTAGTCCTTAGTGATTGCATGTATGATATTGTGTACACGGGTAAGTTTATGTGCAGATACGTTTCACCAATGTTGTTTAGAGGGATTTTATCTCGCATAGTTCACCGGGCTTGCGCACGCGCTTGTAAGAGATAGCCGAGGGTTTAATCTTTTTATCTCTTTAGTGAATCTATTATTTTGGAATCCAATCATCAAAACAACAAATCGCACACACCAACATTCCGTCTGGCCTGCTGCGATCCTTTGAGATCTCACGACCAGACAACCTTATTTATACCCCACCACCTTCTGTCTGCTTACTTTACCCTTCCTACCTCAACATCTGCCATCTTCATTTTTTTCGAACAACCACACTTTAACACGCAACAAACAAAACCAACAACGCCGCACACCATCACTTCAAACCTCCTTCGGAGACAACGCCATCTTTCACGCTGTCAGGACGAGCGCCGAATTATTTCTACCACGTCCGCTTTTGACCTGGGGTCGAGCCGGCTGGCAGCGAAGCTCGGTGAATTACACACATCCGCTCGGCCCGGGACGAAGCCCGCAGCTGTCGACGAGACGAAGCCTTGGCTGAAATTACACACATCGGCTCTCGGGGGTCCAGCGGGCTCACGTTCGAGCAAGTGTTTTTTGGTGATTGCTCTCCTACCAGCTGTCGCTTTTGCGCCCGGGGTTGGCACGGTCCAGGGTCAGGGGTCGCATCACAATCATCTCGCTTCCCGGCGCCTTGCACAAAGAGCGCGAAAGCCGAAGGAGCTCCGGGTCGTCGTCGTGGCGTCCAACCAGTCCGGTTTCACACGCCGAGTCTCAGCGGGCACGTGTCCGAGAGAAGTGTCGGTGGGTCGGTTTGCCGAGTTGGTGAACGGAGCCAGGGACGCGGAGACGGGGCTCGGAGGCAAACGCAGAGGGCTACGTGGAGACACCGCGGGAAAGGGGGGCGACGTGGAGACCACGAGCCCAGGAGAGTTTCGCTCACCGCCGGAAACCCAAGGCGATTTTTCCAGGCGGTCGGCATTCGTCTTGACGCCATCAACTCACGGGCGCTAAGATCGTAGACGTCAACCTCGGCTATAAGCGACAGGGATGCGTTGCCAGACAGCTCGTCTGTAAGCCGGAGAGCGTGTCCAGAACACGGCTTATCGCTCCCGGCTCTAGATGCCCAAAGGCATCACGACGATGACTGCCGGCAGGATATGGAGGAGCAACGGAGCAATTCCCCAGTACGCAGAGCAATAGGGACGCCCCTCCTGCTGGCGGAGAGAACCGCGCGGTCAACGAAACGCCGCACAGGGTGCGGATTACCGGGCGTGCCGATAGCACTCGTGAGGCGGCGTGAGCCTGCGCATGCGGCGCTGGGATGAGAGCACGCCGGAGCAGAGCCTCACCGACCAGGCGCGCGGGTGCGTGGACAGGCGGCCATGCCAGGGAGCCGGTGGGGGGAAATAGGCGCGTCTGCGTAGACCATTGACGCCACGCTCGTTCGCTGCCCACCGCAGTGCGCGTGGGTATAGCCTCTTCTGGTCTCGTTTGGGCCTGACGTTTCTTCTATCCAGGCGTCTCCACGCTCGAAACATTCGGGCGCTTCTCTTTCGCGACGGGACCTTTGTCTTTGCCTACCTCTTTTTTGGGTGCGGTTGGCTTGTTGGTCGTTGTGCGCTTGTTTGGTAATAGAAACGAGCAGTGTGGTGGCGGCGCCATCTGAAGGGTCAGGCTAGACTTGTTTAAGGCGTCGAGTGAGTAGTGAGTGTGCGAATAAAGACTCTTTCTATTCGGTGGTGATTCTTTCGGAATCTGCTTGCTTTCGAGCTACCTGTTACATACGTGCATGATTCATTGTGTTGGCTGTATATACGTTGTGGGTTTGGAATAAATTGTGACTGTTGAAATGTTTCCCCGTTCGTTGCGTCCATTTCCTGCTTGGAAGAGAGCTGCATCGTGTCTGCGTCAGATACGGGAAGAACAGTGTGCCGTAGGACGGAAGTGTAAAGCACCCGGTAAACAGAATCACATCGCGATTTAAAACACAGAGAGTGCGGGGGCGAATAGAACACTCCGAACTCCCAAATTTTCTGTCTGTCGGTGCCTGTGTGGAACGTTTATGTGCCTGCTGTGGCGGCTACGCGAGTGTCTCGTCGAAGGAATCGGAAACATTGTCGATTTAAAAGCTCGGTTCGTGTCCTAACGGTCCCGTACCTGGGCGTGGTGCAACCCTCGGTAGGGTGTTCCCGTTATTTACCCGCGGCGGGGGTATTTTAGGTATATCGACATTCTCCGGACGATTCAGCACTCCTTAGACTGTTTCGGTTTGTGGGTTTTTCGTAGAATGATGCTGGTGACTGTGGATTGTGGTGTAGGTGTTGACAACACTCTCTGCTCCACTATTCGTCGTTGAACTCTGGTTCCTGGCGGTAGTTCAGGAGGGTCACGACTGAATTGGCTACCAAGATACTTGACCTGGTTGGCTGGAGAGTAACGGTGGGCGCGGCTTGCCTCAGTTTAGAGAGATATCGGGCGGCTGTTGCGCTGAATCAAACCATCCCCGCACGCGCTCCAGGGGTGCCCAGAAATTCGCAACAATGATTTATGAATATTTACTATTGTATCATATAATACCGTGTCGCTTATATTATAGTATATGCGTATCTTATATTATTACTTATATATATCGGTTGGGTTTCATCTCTATTGTTTCACCGTAAATATAGTAGTTTATATTGTCTGGTGGCGTCATGTTGTGGGCATAGCCGCGGTGGTGCCCGCGTCCGCTCCGAGTCCGTCGTCCGTATACTTGTTTCAATGTCTGTCTGTCTGTCTGTCCGTCTGAACCCGTCCGCTACGTGCCCCGTCCGTCCATCGCCGTTTCCTGTCGCACTCTATCCCAAAGTTTTCAACTTTCCACGTTTCATATTTGGGTAACACTAGGTACAAGACCTGTGGAGCGGTAGGTGTCACGACATACGTTAGTTACATCTAAAGTGGTTGCCATGGCAAACCAGAGATGACTTGTTCTTCACAATACCATTCCTGTCCGCACTAACGCTCTGCTCGACTCCCAAAGTTTTCAAGCTTTCACGTTTCATATTTGTACATAGGTCCAGACTGTGGAGACGGTGTGGTCACGACATACGTTCGTGCATCTAAGTGGGTTTGCCATGGCAACCAGGTGCTGTTTTCCATCGTTCTGTCCGTCCCCCCCAACTCCCCCTAAAACTCCCAAAAAAAAAAAGGTTTTTTTCCAAAAACTTTTTTTTTTCCCCCATACTAGTCTTTCAGTCATATTTGGTACCTAGGTACAGACTGTGGAGGCACGGTGTGTAGCGAACAATTACGGTCGTTCATCTAGAAGTGGTTTTGCCATGCCGCGGAGACAGACACGCATCGGATGCTCGTTTTAATCCATCGTTGCCTGGATACGTCCGCGTACTTCTGCATCCCAAAAGTTTCGTTGTCAACTTCACGCTTTGCATATTGCTTGAGGGGACTAATAAGTGCTACACTTCGACTGTGGAGACGGTGTAAGTGGTCCGGCGACATACGTTCATCATCTAAAGTGGTTGCCATGGCAACCGGCGATGCTGTTTCATGCGCGTTCCTGTCCGCACTCTACTCCCAATTTATCTTCACACTTTCACGGTTTCATATTTGGGGCTGCGATAGGTTCGTAGACACTTTAGGTAGGAATAGATATGTAGGTGTGTCGTGTTACTATGCGCTTGATTCCATCTCACTACAGTGGTTATGTTCGCCATGGAACCAGGATGCTGTTTTCCATGTATGTAGCACAATTCTGTATATACCTTCTTTTCGCGCCGCGCCGGTAAGATCGGACTGGGGTGTTGGTGAGGCGAGGTTCCACCCGTGGACTGCGGTGAATATTTCGTGCTTCTCCACGTTGCGGCGCTCTCTTAGTGTCTGTGATTGATACGGAAGTCTAATTACAAATACCATATATACGATACTGAAAATTTTGCTGTTTTACGATAAATTATTTGGATCAGACTTCACTGCAATGCTTTATAAATATTAATTATTCAGACTGTCTTTTTACAACGATAAATGTATAACAGGCGAGCATTTGGGTGTCTTTGACACCAAATTCTCTGGTTTTCTTTGGTGCAGTTTCCAGAGTAGAGTCCAATAGTTTTCCATTTTTCAACATGCCCTGGCCATACCACATGACCTTTTTTGACTCATAATTATCCTAACACGGACATTCTAAATGATGTCTGTGCGCGATCCTATGTTGACACTCGATTCGGGCGTGTTCATATTTCCGATAAGTGGTTGCCGGAGAAAACATGAAGTTCTGTGATGTCTGAGATAGATACAAAACAAGATGCAGGCCAGACAAGAAGACAATCATACACAGGATGCGCCAATGACACTTGCAAAATCCATAAAACAATATTGACCTGCAAAAAGAATTCGGTTGGCTTGATTAACAGCTGAACAAATTTCCCTCTTCAAATTGTGCGAAAGTGATCAGACTGAGACATTGACAATTTTAGAAATTTGGCGCATGTTTGACCTTTTTGGCCGTAATGTTGAACCTCTCGCAAAATAATTTTAATCATATGGATGATTATTGAATTCAGTGACCTGTATAACATATTATTAATCTATATAATTATCTATATTATATTTATATATTAATATATTTATTTATATTTATATAATATTATTACGATAGTTAAGATTATAAAGATAATAGATAATCGTCTCGGTAAAATTTATCGAAGTCAATTTATGCGAGATAATGGAAAAAATTAGAGATATACTTAATTGGGCAAATACAAAATCTTCTCACCTCTATAAAGTGTGTTTCTTTCTGCGACGACTACTGAGTGTTATTTGACCTTTTGTTCCTCTAAACATACTCTAGAAGTTCTCGTCCTTTAACTGGTGTACCAAACCAGTCTAAACCAACTACGATTGAGTACGAAGCTCTTTGTGAAGATTCGGTTCCTTCTAACAATTGTGGACTTCGTTGTTGGCGCGAAGACAAACTCTAACAAATGAAATTGCTTCCGCTTAATCGAGTCCTAATTGGGAAGTGTGTCTCAGAGACAATAGGGTATGATGTGTGGCACATATAATCTCCATGAGTTTCTCTCGACTTAACAACTAAAAATCCTGGGAAGATGTCAAAATATTGTGGTTCCTCATAAGTGATTATGTTTAGAGCTACTGTTTTAATGATAGTTATAGCATTAGTTTGGGTCATGAATCATACTCTCGCGAGAGTCAACTCGGACTTGAATGGGTTTTGATCTGTTCTTAAGGGCAGCAAAGATTGTGGTTTATTAAAGTTTTTGTGTATAGGTTCTTTTCGAGCCCCGTTCATGACATCGACCCGACTGCTAAGAGGAGTGTTGGGTGACACTCAATGAGCACATATGGTTGAGACTGCAAATTGGAAAGATGCACATTTTGGACTTAATGGTTTGAAGTCAGATACGCACCATTTTAGCGGACGTTATCTGCGAAAATAAGAATTTCGGTTTTTTCGGTCGACCAATGACCTTGACTTTGACCGAGATTCACCAAAAACGACAAGTGTCTAAGTTGGACCATGGCCGACGTCTGTACCCAGTTTGGTAATGATTGCTGAAACGGTGTGACAAAATTTGTAAGCAGACTTAGCTTATCCAGATTATCCTGTGGTAGAGCTCCCAGGAAGTTTTCGAACGTCTTTAACCAGTGTTAAATTTAACCATCTTTAACCATCACAATTCCATCACCCGTTCCTTCCTTAATACCTTCCCCACCTTCCCCACATTGACCTAAAAAAGCCTGAATTCCTTCCTCAATTCCCACT
>CM068952.1:93698666-93718772 GCA_035128595.1 Eptatretus atami
CGCAATCACGTGACTAGATTTTTCCGGACCCTCTATGTCGCTACTCTCTCTATAAAGGGACTCTAGCTCCAACCTTTATCAGACCTGCCGCGCAGGGTGAGGGGCCACCCCGAATCGAAACGTCATCACCTGAATCGGGCGCTCCGATTGACCTTGACCCCTCACGTGGCCCGCCAACTTCGGCCGGAAACTGCCTCACTTCGTTTCCGGCAAGGCCATCTCAAACAGCAGCAATATTCCGCTCCGACCCCACGACATGACATGAATCTCCCACACCGAAATTGGCATGTGAATCGTCCTGCAAAAACCCCCGAGCCAGCCCTGGCAACCGGCCGAGGGTCCCGCATGCCCGCTCAGGCGTCCGACCAGCGCCGATCAACGCACGCGCTGGCCTCCATGAGGGCCCACCTCACAGCGAAGGCGCACGTGGCTGATTTACCTCAGGAATAATCAGACGAAAAGAAGAGTAGGGACGAAACGAAGGAGAAAATGATTTAAGCAACCCTAGCTATTCGATCATCGCAACGCACTCCCTTGTTGTCCCGCTAAACAAAAGGAAAGGGACTATCTACACGTATAATAATGGAATAACTGTCTTGGGACACCTATCTGTTGTATGCATGCGGTTCCGAGAACCGCAACAATATTTTATAATATCAACGTATGGTTAAAGTTAATACATGACAATATAATTTCAGGGGTAGAAATTCATGATTTTCTTTACTGGACAGCTGGACTCGTAAACCACCCACTTTACTAGTCCTTAATTTACGAACGTATCATGTATGTGGTCTCAGTGTGCACAATTCTATAATAACGTATCTTGATTTATCTTATTAGAGCTGTGCAATAATTTAAATATGGCCATAATTATATTTACCTTTCACTACCATATCGGCATACATTTTAACGAGAAGGTTACTCGGTGGAGTGCATACCTCTTCCATGTAATGCCTGATCCACGAGGACATAGCGGGCCCAACACATTTTTGAAATGTCATGGTATACAGTACTATATTGTTTTTGGCCCTGCCTCTCAATGGTGAAGAATCACTTTTAAAAATAAATAAATCTCGTATCCAGATCCGGATTCGGATCTTCGCCAAAATCGAATCGATTCGGCGTGGTCACACACCCGGAACATGTCCACCAAGTTTCATCCGAATCCGTGCACAACTTTTTGAGATATCGTGCTATATATCGGTTTAGGCACGACATCTCTCAATAGTGAAGAATCCTTTAAAAATTCTCGAAGTCGGATCGGTTTCGGATCTTCACTAAAATCGAATCAATTCGTCGTGGTCACACACCCAACCTGTCCACCAAGTTTCATCGAATCCATCACAACCTTTTGAGATATCGTGCTACATATTCTTTTTGGCCTTATCTCTCAATGGTGATTAATCACTTTAAAAATTTGAGTCCTCTGATCCGGATCCGGATCTTCACCAAAATGTAATTGGTTTGTCCTTGTCACACGCCGAACCTGTCCACAAAATTTCATCCGGATCCGTCAACAACTTTTTGAGATATCCTGTGCAGAGACAAACAGACAGAAAGGGGTGAAAACATAACCTCCTTCACCTTCGGTGGCGGAGGCAATGAAGTCCTCCAGTACAATCCACGAGGAAAAGAAGGCAACTGACGTATGGCCAAGGTGAACTCATCACCATTAGTTGTGGGTCTCGTCGTTTCCCTTAGGCCGGTATGAGCACGGTGCTGTTCACTGACCTGCATTAACACCAAAGGTCATATGGTACCAATATCAATCTGGAGTGTTCATGAAGGTGAATTTGAACAGAAGCGTAAGGTATGACATTTCCTTCTGTCCCTACAAGGAGTTGGCCTGGTGCCTGGTGTTGGCTTAATGGTTAGGGTGGTGGGCTTTGGATCCTATGGTCCTGAGTTCAAATCCCGCTCAGCTGTTGAATTAATACCAGGTGGGTTTAACTCGACCTGTCATCCTTCCGAGGTCGACAAAATGAATGCCAGTATGCTGGTATACTGTGTCGGAGTGGCGACCCGTCCAGGATTGTGCCCAATAGCCACGGAGACTGCTTAAGCAGCACCAACGCTCTGCACAGAGTATTGTCCCAATCTCCTCCTCCTACAACGTGTACACAAAGGTGGGCATGACTGGTGTTGCACAGCATCGAGCTCCAGGGCGAGCTTCTTGAGGTCCACCATTTTAGATTGTAGCTGTGTGAGTACTGTGTTGGAGGGGTCACACTAGCTATGGTTGGTGTCATCGTGTCCCTGAAATGATCAGCCAGATCCACAGCAGCGGATAGATAGTGCCAGTTCTGCGTAAGCTGTATCATGTGGACGTGTGGTGGCAAATATTGCAAGAACAACTCACGAAGTAGCGACTGGTCATAGGTGGCGTGGCGGTCACCGAGAAGTTGACGCAGTAGTTGTGTGGGTCTTCATTATCCTAAATCCTCATCTGTAAGGAGTTGTTGAAAGCAGCAGTGCTCAGGAGGAGTCATTGGCTTTGTGAGCACGGACTTCAAGATCATGTAGAGAGCGTTCGTTGGAGGTTGTAGTAAAATATGCCTCACCTCCGTCGCATACTCTGGTGACAAGGAGCCAACAATGTGTTTGAATCACGTCAATCACGTTAATGTTTCGGATGTTGAACTGGGCTTCAACTTGCGATAACCACAGATGTGGGTCAACACGCCAGAATGGTGGCAGCTTTCTCAAAACCGCTGCCACCGATGAAGCTGGTTGAGTGTCCAGGAAGGGCATAACTGGCTGTTTATTCCCAGTGACTGGTTGCACGTTTGCAACTTCTTCTCTGTCCATTTGGATCACATCAGGGTCACCAATTTAGTGTGGAAGAAAATACGCCTGCGATGTTCGGATTCCGAGTCAATTCTTTATTAAACTGCAATGTCAAAAATCTCTCGAATCCCTTCCCGCAAAACTCCATTGAACCAAAGCTGGAGTGTATTGAAAATATTACAAACAAAAGGCAAAATGATGCACCGCAAACTCATCTGCTTGTAATTTATTGCACAAGGCGTGATATAACACAAATCCTGAACACTAAAACACATAACACACCCAACCTATCATACAATCGCACCACACGTGTGCGCACACACACACACCACACACACACACACACACAACACACACACACACACACACACACACACACACACACACACCGAGTACCCAGCAGTCTCGAGGAAAGGCACCAGGTGAAGAACACATAGAGCATGAACTGGAGGAGAACTTGTATGCATTGCTCATCTCCATCAAGGCAAGAGAAAAACAGCAAGCCAGAGGGTTAGGGCAACCCAGCAGCTAGAGACAGAGATGTGGTCAGGAAAACAGCAAGGCCAAACCAGAGAGCATGAGCTGGCTCAAAAGTGCCAGGGGAGACCAAGGCAAGAGACAGAGAAAGCATCAGGGCACAGCGGAGACAGACTCAGAGTGTAGTGCTCATGTCAGTGCAGGAGTTTTATACCCAACTCCCACCCCACCGCGTCTGCCTCCACCCAACTCCACCCCCCCCCTTCCCACTCCACCGAGGCTCACCAATCATGTGTCACAGGGGTCTCTGCCCCAGGGGACTTTTCAATCACAGCCCATGAGTTTGACTAATCACAGACCTCATTGTTCCCCACCTTAAGGCTAGGTCTACACCCTGCTATGCCCATCAATCTCAGTCTGAGACACACAGGAATCCCAATCCTCACACCAACACCCAAGGACATTAATCAATCTCATCCTTGGTAATGAACAAATGGTTGCCTACCACATGGTGATGGAAAGCTGAGGGGAAGAAATCATCTCCCTCTGGTGGTGGGGGGGAAAATGTTGTGTCAACCCTTCACCTCCTCTCTCAATACTGCCAAACCCACCCAACCCATCGACCGCAGACCTTAATCTAACTATCTTGACAACACCCGTCCCCTTGCGTGCTCCAATAAAGACTCCCTACCTGATACAAACACTTAATACAGGTACGAATTCTACAGCTCCACAATCATACACGGCATCTAAGGCCTGAATCTATTACCTCCCCCTAAAAATATATAACTATGATACAAGGATGATGAAATAATGATGATGATAATAAATGTGTGTTGGCACCTTGGCTAAATTTGCAATTCCTGTCCTCACTACTTTAGAGAAAGCAACATCAAACCACCCAGGCTATTAATTATATGCAGGAAAAATGCTTCGACAGTATCTGAACTCTTCTTACAATTATCAATACGTATGACCGTGACAATGAAAAGCATAACATTTTTGTCGAGTGATAACAACCAAAACTCTGCCCTGCAAAAAGTTAAACATTCTCATGTTTCAAGAACTGTTTTGTGTCAATTGGATTCACAGGATACCTGAAGACTTATGCTGTCGACTCACTGTGTTTTGTGTTTGACGTAGGTGCAGGTGAATTTTTAAACCGGCAAAAAGGTAATTTTGTGTGAACTTTGAGCGAATACAGCACTGTTTTGATGTCTTTGCTCTTTCCTTGTCTATGATTGCTAATATCAGCTTTGGTTTCTCTCTCTCTCGCTCGCTCTCTCGCTCTCTCGCTCTCTCGCTCTCTCGCGCTCTCTGTGTCCTATATCTTTATTTGTGTTTTTTATCTATCTCTTATCTGTGTCTGCTTTCACCTTTCTCTCTGTTCTATCTGAAAGAAAACTATAAATGAAAATATGAATATGCAGCAACAACAGAAATACAGAGGCAGGTAAGAGAGAAATTGAGATAGAGAGAGAGAGAGAGAGAGAGAGAGAGAGAGAGAGAGAGAGAGAGAGAGAGAGAGACGAGAGAGAGAGAGAAAGAGAGAGAGAGAGAAAGAGAGGAGGAGAGAGAGAGAGAGAGAGAGAGAGAGAGAGAGAAAGTATATATATTTTATTTATTTTTTTATTTAAAATTATAATATTTATATTAATTAAAAAATAATAAAAAATATAATAAATATATTAAAAAAATAAAAAAAATAATGATTGATAGATTCTTTATGTACTTTATTTGCAGATACTGCTACTAAATGTACATGGTAAGTTGCTGAAGAAAATGATCTAGATTTATTACTTGCTGAATACAAGCACATCATCAAAGGTACAAACATACATGCAAACATAGAATGGATAACCTAATAATGTATCATTATGTTAAGAATATAGCAGCAGCCTATGTGTGAACATCTTGTTGTGTGGAACCGTGAAGCTTCCCGTCACGCAGCCGCAAACGGGGCTTGCCAACGCAAACACACACACACACACACACACACACACACACACACACACACACACACACACACACACACGTCTCAGATTAACGCTCCAATTTGGTCAGTTGCATCCCCATGCGGTTTGGCGAGCAATCCCATGCCAGTTATCAGGATTTTAACTTAATTTAAACAATTACCCCAAGGGATAACCAATTATTCCAAAACAAGTGATGAGCGAGAGGCAGAAGACCGAGCAGGCACACACAACTTGTGACATAGAGAGTTAAAAGAACAGTTTACCCTGTGCAGTCTTGAGAAAAAGGACATCGAACTTCATTGGAACTTAGACATGGATTTATTGGAAACAGTATATAGGAAGAAGAAGATGAAGAATCCTGACATTCCACCGCACTGAAGAGCATGATTGGCAAATTTGATTGGTGCAGATGGTGTCAATTTTTCCCAAATACTGCTAAACTGAATGTTTTTGGAAGGTGCAAACAAGGTGAATTGTGTTTTATGGTGTTCAAACACATAGTTCAATTAAAATAAAATAAAAGTTTAAAGGCTGTCGAAAAAAAATATTCGGAGGCTTATAAACCATTTATTCAGAAGTTTACCGCCATTAATGCAGTGTCTTTCCACACACCTTATTGAACAAATTACATGAGTTATTTGTGCCTGTTGTTTGTGTCCTTTATGACGTCCTTAAAAACAGTAAGTTTCCTGTTGGGAATTATTTTCAATTTTGTTTGACTGTCAGACAGACAGACTGAGCTAATTGCACTTGGACAAGATGCTGTACAATTTGAGCGACGTACTGCTAAACTGCAGGTTCCTATTCCGATTCGTGTTTAGGTTCGTGTTCTACAGTGTTCAAAATATAAAATTCAATGACGGACCGACAGAGTAAGGATTTCTTAAATAAATAGTACACAGGATAGTAGGATTTCTGAAATAAAATGACAGGGGCACAAGACATGGAAATGGGCAGATCCAGCAGGACGAAGACAGGCAATGAAGGATGAAAATAATTACTAAATAACAGCTGATCTATCCTATAAAAGTGAATTTGTATACAGTGCCTTTTAACGGATTCACACCCCTTGACTTTTCACATGTTTGTTGTGTTTCAGCCTGAATCTAAAATGGGTTAAATTGAGATATTTTTTTTGTCACTGATCTACATGTAAATACCCCATAATGTCAGTGGAATTTTTATTTTTTTTAGAAAGCTTTCAAATCGACTTAAAATGAAAAGCTGAAATGTGTTGAGTCAATAAGTATTCACCCCTTAGTTATGACGCTCCAAATTGAGCTCAAGATGCATCCAATTTCCTTTGATCATCCTGAGATGTCCCAATAATTTATTGGAGTCGACTGTGGCCAATTAAATTGATTGGACATGATTTAGAAAGAAACACACCTTTCATATAAAGTCCCCCAGTTGGCAGTGCACGTCAGAGCAGAAACTCTACATAAAGTCCAAGGAACTGTCCATAGAACTTCGAGATAATTGTGAGGAGGTAAAGATCTGGGGAAGGGAAAAAAAAACAATTTATAGAGTGTTCAATGTTCTCAAGGCACAGTGAGCTCCATCATTAGGAAATGGAACAAATATAGAAATACCCAGACTCTTCCTGAGAAATACCCAGCCGTCCGATCAAACTAAGCAAGTGGGAAGAAGGACCTTAGTCAAGGAGGTGACCAAGAACCTAATGACCACTCTGACAGAACTACAGAGTTCCTTGGCTGAGATGGGAGAATCTGCCGGAAGGACAACAGTTCTGCAGCACTTCACAATATAAGCTTTATGGGAGAGTAGCAGACAGAAACCACTCCTGAGAAAAAGGCACATGACAGCATGCCTGGGTTTGCAAAAAAAGCACGTGAAAGACTCTGAGAGCACGAGGCAAAAGATTCTGTGGTCTGATGAGGTGAAAATTGAACTCTTTGGCCTGAATGCAAAGAACTAACATCTGGTGGAAACCGAGCACAGCTCATCTCATCTAACAGCATCCCTACCGTGAAGCATGTGGTGGCAGCATCATGCTATGGGGATACTTTTCAGCGGCAGGGACTGGAGACTTGTAAGGATAGAGGGAACAATGAATGGAGCCAAATACAGGCAAATTATTGAGAACCTTCTTCAGAGTGCAAAAGACCTTCGACTGTGGTGAAGATTTACGTTCAACAAGACAATGACCCCAAGCATTCAGCAAAGCAACACTGGAATGGCTTCAGAACAAGAACGTTAAAGTCCTTGAGTGGCTCAGCCAAAGCCCAGACTTGAATCCCATTGAGAATCTGTGGAAAGACTTGAAGATTACTGTTCACGACTATCCCATCCAACTTGACAGAGCTTGAACAAATCTGCAAGGAAGAATGGTAGAAAATACCCAAATCCAGATGTGGAAAGCTGATACAGACATACCCAAGAAGACTCGGAGCAGTAATCACTGCCAAGGCGCTTCTATGAAATATTGACTCAGGGGGTTGAATACTTATGTAAATTAGATATTTCTGTGTTTCATTTTAAATTAATTTGTAAAAGTTTCTAAAACACGTTTTCACTTTGTCATTATGGGGTATTTGTGTGGATATCGGTGACATTTTTTAAAGAATTTAAATCCATTTTAAATTCAGGCTGTAGTACAACAAAATGTGAAAAGTCAAGGGATATGAATACTTTCTGAAGGGACTGTGTGTGTGTATGTATATGTACACACACAATCACACACACATGCCACACACACACACATTACACCCGCACACAGCGAAACAAAAGTGGGCTTATGCAATTGGTTCATGTCCATCCGTCCGTCTGAGTGTCTGTCTGTCTGTCTGTCTTATCCATTTGGTGATCGAGGAACAACTTATTTAAATTGGAATGTTATATTTTGAACATGAATAGGAACACGACTTTCATTTTACAGTGCACTCTCAGAATTTGTCCTGATCGCATGTGCACAGAGAGGAATGAGATAATATCTTCACTCTGTCTGCCAAAATTGGCATTCAAACAAAATTGAATATCATTCCAAACAGGAACTTACTGTTTTTAACTAATGCAATGTGTTCGATAAGGTGATGTAATGACACAGCAGAAAATGGCAGTAAATTACGGAATTAATTTATTTCTCTCTCCGTAGTTGTGTATAGGTATCCGTGCACCAGGTGGTATCCAGTATTACAATCATCTTCTTAATATAAGAAAGTTTAAACAACCTGATAATATGCATTACTGTGATGTTGAAATCTGAGTGAGAACAATTCAAAATTTTCAAAATGTTTCATTTCCACTCATTTTAACAAAGGTTCAAACAAAATAATCCAATACTGACTTCGCAGCGAAGTGGAAGTGATTTTTGCTCACTTCATATACAGATACAGCAACGATTGTTGACGAAGGTGACTTAGCTATATCAAATTCAATATCAATGCAAAGGTTGGATGTTTGCCTATAATGATGTGTGAATAATTTCAACAGCACATATGGAGACAAGTAATGTAACTAATGATTCTGACTTTATTCTCATTAATCATTCTGACTGATGAAAAATCGATTAAAAGTTTAAACAATTTAACAATATGCATTAAGGTGATGTTGAAATCTGAGTGAGAATAATTTGAAATTTTCAAAATCTTTCATTTCATCTTATATATTATTTCCGAGTTGGGGTTTCGTGTCGCGCTATCTTCGACTTTGTTCTGCGCTCGAGTAACGTGATATTCGGCTTACATTATTTCAAAGACCATATGAGGTGCATGGTACAAAATAAAGTAAATAAAATGGTTCTGAAACAGTGAAATCGTATTCCACTTACTGCATTAAAGTAAAATTACTACTGATACTCCTGCATCAGTTCCTTTCTCAAACACACCCACCCCAACATGTCGCGCAGAGCGTGGGTTATGCTAGTTCATTTTAAATGGAGGTTCATATTTCAGCAAACAACAAAGAGCTTCACAATGAAGCAGAGTGTTTTTTCTAGTGCCATATATAAGCAGCAAGATTGACTAATGAAGATGGCAGGATGGCCTGGAGGTGCGCATACTCACCTCTAAGCTCGTCGTATGTTTGAATCTCAGCCCAGCTTTAAACTGTCATCTTAGGCTTTCACAGGCAGGGTGTGTGCCATACTTAAACTGAGCGTCCCATCTGCTGGCATTAGTGGTGGACATCAAAAATCCTACAGTGTCCTTCGTGAAGAGTAGGCGAGCTCTCGCCAGCACCCTCTGCCAAGTTACAAATTCCTGCCCTAACCTTAATGGAACATCAGGCATGGCAGGCGGTTCCTGAAAGACTTGAGGCAAACTTCTCCCTGGCCAACTCCGCAAGATCGTGGAATAATTGTGGTGTTAAGAAGAAGAAGACAAAGAAGAAGTTGGCTGACTAAGATGATGTTAGCTGACTTCCAAGCACATGGAAGATGACGTCGGGCAAATGACAGGGTGAATCGAGCAGAATGTTTGTGAAGACAACATAACGTCTTTCGATTAAGTCCATCAGGGAAGCGCCGGGTAAAAATGTCTCGTGATTTCTTAAATTCTAAATAACCCCATCTTGATTGGGAGACAACTCGTACGACAACAAAACGAATCCGTCTAAGGGCCGAACATACACTCACATTGTCACATGCATTCACACAAAAACAAGGCAAGGCTTTGTAAAGCAAGCTTCCAGTCTCTGGAGGAACAGCACGGAGAGGAGCAGAGCAGGTCCGTACCACCCAGAGATCACAGCTCAGCGTGTAAACTGTAAGGGATGTTTATCACTTGGGCTTGAGCTCCGGTGATGTTAAGAGAACGGATGCTCCAAGTCTACCAACTACCTCAAAGCAGCTGAGTCCTGCTGATTCCTACCGTTTCTCATTTTTGCATGAAAATCCTTGCATTGGCATAGTCACAGAGGATTCATTGTGATATGAAAACAGGAAAATAGCAATGGTACCTAAAATAATGGAAGTTACCAGATTTGTGATGACTATAGAAAGTTGAATGCTGTGACAAAAATAGATGTCTTCCCGTGTTGAGTGTTGATGCTATACTAGAATCCCAACATGTGGCCAAGATATTTTAGTCTCCTTCATCTTGTGTGCAAGACCTCTCATTTCAAGTTCTTCCATTTGGAATTGCTAATGGTCCAGAAGTTTCCAAATGTTGATGGCTCAGGTGCTTGGAGATCTGGTTGGCCACACTTGTTATATCTCCCTCAATGACATAATGTGTTACCATAATGTGTACATTTTGCGGTCTTGCTCCAGTTCTGCCAGACCAAGCTGCTAGCTGACGATCATCAAGAGTTTCAGTTTGCTGGTCAGGAGATGGAGATACCTGGAGCACATAGTGAAGTCATTGTGCGTAAACCAGATCAAGATAAAGTTTAAGCATCTGCAGCTATCCTATACCCACAAAACGAAAGGAACTGGAATTTTCCTGGACATGATATCTTGGTACAAGAAGTTTGTACCTAAATTTGCTGATCATGCAGTGCCCCTGTACAAACTCACCAAGGAATGGAATGGAGTTGATCTGAAGACCTTCAGTCAGCTCTCATGACGCTTAAAGAGACGTTGATGACTGAGCCAATCCTCAGTTATCCTCATCACCGTTAAACATTTAGTGTGCATACAAACGCCTATAACATAGGACTTGGTGCAGTCTTGATGCAAAATGCAGAGATCCAGTACTCGGACTATTGCTTTTGCAAATTGAACTCTCTTCAGAACAGAGAAGAATTACAGCATGACCGAAAAGGAGTACTCAGCAGTTGCTTGCACCCGAGAGACATGGAGGCCATAACTGAGGAAAAACAGTGTTGAATGGAAAAACAGATGATCAAGGTCTATGCTGGCTGTTCCAGAAGTCAAAGCTGTCTGACAGACTGGCATTGGATCTACGGCTGCAGACTTCATTTTCTAGGCAGTGTCCTGTCCTGGCACCAACATTGTGGCTCCTGATGCCTTGTCCAGGATTCCAGAGGTCACACATGTTTTTGGAGTGGTGATAGATAAATGCAGTCCTCCAATGCCTATACAGTGGATGGAAACCAAGCTGCGTGTTCTGCTGCAGGGTGCACATAACCCCAAGATGATCTGCTCGACTGGATCTTCTCTCTTAGTATGCAGCTCAAGGCTGTCAGTCGCATCATTGTCTGGGGTGAGGTGCGCCATTAATGAAATGCCCCTGTAGCTTAGGCAGGAATTTTGAATTTGTTCAGGGTGCTGGGTGATGCTCGCCTACTCTTCGCGAAGGACACATGGCATCTTTAATAATCCACCAACTACCGCTGGCATTCCAGGCACCCAGTTTACATGCATATACTTTTGGCGAACAGCTAATTTTGCATCATAAATAGGATATTAACACTTTTAACACAGTACCCTTAGCAGGGGTTTCCTTATTTTTTGGAGTAGGAGGCTACCATTAAAAAGTAGCAGGTTACCATCACCACGAGCGAAGCGAGCGCAGCTGTAGGCCAGGGTCCAGGCCTAGGCGGCCCTGGAAGCCGGAGGATCCTAGATCGCTGAGATTGCATTCTAGCATGATTTCTGACATGAAATAGTTCTCATATATCATGCTGTTGGGTGGAAAACTCCACAAAAACAGGTGTTTTTTTTTTTTCCTTTCATTCATTTTATGCATATTTCCCCTCTTCGATTTCATTTTACTTTGTTAATATTGTTTATTATTATTTTATTGTGTTTTTGTTTTTGATTTAATAAACAGCTCAAAATAATAACTTTAGACTAGTTTATTGCTTGAAAATGAATGATAACATGTATTTAACTTCACTCGTTTTCCTGTAATTTTCTTATTCGATGTCAGCTAGCTTCATCAGTCAACCAATCAACAGTCTAAGTGTGAATACTGTGTCACAGTCACAATCCCAATTTTGTTTAAACTTCCACCTTACATTATCCGCCAATATCAATGTTTTTATACCCGTCAAGAAAAGCTCGCAAGTCATGGCACATGCATGTTACCTGCGGTACCAGTATTCAGTTGGCCAGTTCACAGCGCTCATACTTGGCTTCACTTCAGTGAATAAACGGCGATTTCCAGTGTAAATAACCACGATAATAAGATGTACAAAAGCTGCTTTAAGCTTATAGGCTAATTACTTTATAAATTAAAAAAGGAACAACCGGTGCCCAATGTATTTTGGAGCCGCATCACTTGACAAAAGCTCAAAATGGACGAGGTTGAAACACGTGTTTCGTGAAACAACAACAACGTCGCACTCGCGAGAGTGCAAGTTTAGACCGCATTACTGATGGCCAGAAGCTTACCTCCATGTCTTTGGACTTCTTCGAAAATCCAAAGTCAAACAGGGATTTTCGTTTCGATGCCATCGTTTCGGCACCGAAACTGCGAGGCCTACAAAGTTATTTTTTGAGGTCATTGCTGTATGGAATCAGGGTATCAGGCCAACAGTCCAAAACGAGGCTAAAGCAGGAACACTCCATTGCAGGAGGCGTGTTTTAGCTACTTGTGTTATTTTTAGTTTCAGTGTTGTGCTAGACCTGGCGGAGTACTAAACAGTAAAAGTAGCCCACTTTTATCGAAAATACTAATGTGTTTTCATCTCGGATTTCAAAACAGGGGGTGTAGAGATTACGTGGTGACAAAAAAAAAATAATAATACAAAAAAAAATAGAAAATCGGCGCTGAAGTAGCGGGCGACCTTTGACATTTTTTCTCTGAGTAGACAGCTGCGGGTCGCCGGTAACCGCTTCTAAGGAAACCCCTGCTTAGGATATGGTGGAACTACATCTGATATCCCTCTCCCTTAGTCTTATGCTCTAAAAAAAATTTAATCGACTGTCTTAGTGAAGAACAGCTGATGGACAGAGTAACTGAATCCCTGACCTGACTCGAACAACCATTTTCTCAACAAACTCTGATCTTTGTCCACAGGTTCCAACTTGGCTCTGGCATTGACAACCCCTGCATTTGTTTATGATCCAGGTAACTTACAATGTTGTGCATTATCTTCCCAAATGGGTTTGTTCCCCTACGCTCCATGTTTTTAGAAATACAGCAATGGAAGTTTGAATCACAGCTCTTTTATATAATTGGTGCTTTGTTACTGAGCTTGGTATTTAATATTAGCCTCACCATTCCTGAAAGGGACAGGAGAGGCTATTTGTAATCCGTCTGTATTTGTGTGTATGTCTGTGGCCCACACCGCAAATCTACTTTAATATATCACTCTTTGTTTCAAATGCAAATTCCTGTGGTATGTCCTCGAGCACTTTCAATCTTTATCAGATATTTGCATTGCTTCACTGTCCTCCCCTTCACGACTATTGCATAATGTATACTTCATTTCAACATAACAATGCCCTGTGTTCATGTGATTCCTAGAGGTTTATCTATACAGCAAATTTGTTAGTTGTTAATTCGAATTAAGCATTCCTGCGTCTCACTGGCGCCTGAACAAAGGCAGCTTTATTTAACTTGCCAACAGAGTGAAATAAAGAAAGATTATATTGTTACACACAGTTAACTAACACACTATATCTATTCATTATAAAACAACATCAGTATGCAATGATCCATTATCAATTGTATTTTGAAGTATCAGAGTAGAAAACATAAGAGAGAGGTACATGCATTTCATTTAACTTAGCGTGGACTAATATAATCAGATCTTTCACCAGGCCCAGATGTGCTTGGGCCAGGACGGGAATTATGCGTTCGTTATTATTATTGTCAATATGTTGAAAGTCATCTGGTTGAAATTTTCCACTTGAGTGGTACGGTGGTGGTGTGAGCATTTACTAGTGGATTCAGGAGAGCACTTCCTCAACAGTGAGAATGGTAAACAATATATTAATCGATGATCCTAAGTTTTAAAATGATATGTTACAGTTATATGGAACTAACAAGACCACAGTATATTTGAACAAAGATTCTATTCTACTCATTCGTGGTTTGTCAAGCAAACATTGTAACGAGTAAAACAAAGAAACTCACAAACCATGGGCAGTCCACTCTGCAAACGTAATGCGTTCTGACTTTCTCATTGTCAGAGAACCTAATAAGCAGTTTTTATGCTGCAGGCATTTAAAATCTTAATCTGAACTCTGTGTCAGTGTCTTACCAATTATGCTTTCTCGTGACCATTCCTTATATGGTGATAAAGTGGACATTAGCCAATGCTTTACAACAGATTTCATACCTCCAATTATTTTAAAGCATTTGAAAGCATATAAAGAGAAATGAGTATGTAATTTGTGGACAAAGAGTGCTTATCCCAAGATGAAAAAAAAAATGTTTCAGCATGATCAATGCAGAAACACTCGTGCTTTGCGATAGTCATGTGATCCACAGAGCTTTGCATCACCTATATGTCCATAAATTGTTGGTGGAGCATATTATATTTCACATTTCACAAGATGGGATCAATTATTTAACTTCCACAATGCATGTAATTTTAAAGAGGGATGAGCAATTCTCAATTTTATTGATATTGCAGTTGTAGTAGTTGTTGTTTTGAAGATCACGTATGTTGAGGTAATGACGTGTGTGACGAAAGCTGGTGGTGGGACTGGAGGCTTCACGTTAAGGTGACTGGCTTAAGTTCTTAGAGTCTTGAGTTTTAGCCCAGAAGTGCTGTTAAGTAACATCAGGTGGGGGTGATTCAGCCTGTTATCTTCCGAGGTTGGCAAAATGAGTACCAGCTAAGTGTAAACAGGGGCACTGCATCAGCGAGACAGCTGCACTCTCAGAAATGATGTAAACAGTAACCTTAGGCTGCATGCGAAATATAATAATGTGTGTGTCATTGGCTGCTATCTCCACACATTGGTGGGTTTCAGAAGGTGGAACGGAGACCTCCCAGATCTTAAAGTATCCACCTCTGTGTGCGTGTGCATACAAGTTGCTGTTGTTGGCTGATATCTCTACGTGTGGGTGGGTTTCAAGAGTTAGAACAGAGATCTACCAACATCTCAAAGCTTAAAGTATCCACCTCCCTGGATGTGTTGTTTTGTTTAACAAGTAACTGATCCGTGTGTGTGTGTGTGTGTGTGTGTGTGTGTGTGTGTGTGTGTGTGTGTGTGTGTGTATGTTTGTTTGACTTGAACTATGCATTCCTAAACTGCTGGACAGAATGAATTGTAAACTGATGGCTGGATATATATATATATATATATCAGGGTGTGCCTGGGAAGGTTTTTGGCGATAATTTTTTTTAAAGCTCTTGGATTCCAGGGTGCAGGGAGGACCCCAATTCTCTCTTTGTAAATGTCCATCACGTAGTGCCACTCTTGGTCTGAGGGGGTATTAACAAGTAATCAGAGATTGCAGACCCTCACCAGGACTTGAGTGGTGTAGTGTTTGTGTAGTTTTGTGTGGTGTTTGTGACGACGTCTCCCTTTGATGCAACCCATCGCTCTCACTTGACCTTGACCCATGATGTTAACTATTGTTCAAAGAATGATGTAGAATGGGATTAAAAATAAATTCAAATCAAATGGAAGACCAAATATGTGTAGTCTTGCATTGGACTCATCAGAAGGAACCCAAAGAAGCAAAAAGCCAAAGATGGAGTCATCAGGAGGAACCTGGATAGGATTCGGGTTTCAACTGCTACTACTCTACCCTCAAACCCCTCCAGCACAGCCAAGTGAGCCTCATTCAAATAAAATAAAATAAAAAAGAACCCAGATTCAAAAAATTAAATAAATCTGGCTGCCAGACCATGCGGCTGATCAAGTTGAAATTTAAAACATGTATTCCCCATCACTCATCACACCATTTTAAAGCCTTTTCCTGAGCAGCGATCAGCTTTTTGCGGGCTCCAATCATGGTACCTTTCTTGTGACAATGTTTTTACAGCCGGATGCCCTTCCTGACGCCAACCTTTAGTCGCCTTCGACACACAGGATAATTACCAGTATACTGGTGCTTGTTTCACTGACCTCAGAAGGATGACAGGCTGAGTCACCCCGTGATGTTAATTCAGTGGCCAGCAGGGCTCGAACTCAGGACCCAAGGATCCCAAGCCACACCCTAACCACTAAGCCAACACCAGACATATATATCCCCATCACTACTAGATCATAATTGTTAGGTTTCACTTTGATTCATGAATCGGTTCAAGAGAAATGATTTTTTTAAAAAGATTTTTGCTCAATCCAAAATGGCTGCCAGACCATGTGACATCAATTATTCGTCAATATCCAAGTATCCCCAAGGCTTGTGGAGCACTTGTGTGACGTTTCCTCTTGATCTGTTCAGCCGTTCTGGACAAGAAATTTTTTTTATAGGTTTTAGGGTAATCCAATATGGCTGCCAATCCATGTGACCTATGATATCACATGTGTGAACCTTTTGTTCCTCATGGATAGGCGGTCATACTTGTAAAGTTTCGCCTTGATCTGTTCAGCACTTCAGAGAAGATTTTTGAAGGTTTAAAAAAAAACAATATAGCTGCTGAATCACATGACCGATGACGTCATAAAAATTTTTGAAGCCCATTTTATCCCTACTTGACCTCAAAATATTTCATACTGATCAGATGTAGTGTTCTACATCTGCAATTATGACGTCATAATGAAGGCCCAATGACGTCTTAAGAAATCAGAATTATTTCCCATGAGTACATGCCATGTGCCAAGTTTCAATTTTTTCCTTGGTGGGGTTTCAGAGATACAGAGGTCGAAAGTTTTTCTATTTTTCCAACATGGCTGCTACAAACCACATGACCTATGATGTCATAATTATCATAAAAACATTCTACATGAGCAGTCAGTCACTCCCATGGTGAAAATTTCATCTCAACCTGATAAGCGATTGCAGAGAAAACACTAAAAGTTCTGTGCAGACAAACAAACAGACAAACAACAAACAAGCAGTCATAGACTGGTACTTACGAAATCGTCAACTTGACCTCTGACCTTGTCTAATAAAAGCTGTCTCTGAGAAGGTAGCGACGCAAACCAGAAGTTTCTACGATGATTCTGTACAAACTCTCATAAAACATCCGATTTTTTACCAGAATTTCGACAACGGAGTGTTAAATACTTAACCGTTACCAAAATTGAAGACAGGATTGAAATTGACTTTAAAACGAGCGCGTAACGCCGTGTGTTACAATCCCCCTCATTAGCATAATCTTCAGTTAAGCCTCAGATACGACACCCGACATAAATCTCATAAAACATCCGATTTTTACCAGAATTTCGACAACCGAGTATTAAGCATACTTAGCCATTACCCAAAGTGAAAACAGGATTGAAATTGACTTTAAAACGAGCGCGTATGCCGTGTGTTACAATCCCCCTCATAGCATAATCTTCAGTTAAGCCTCAGACACGACACCGACAACAATCTCATAAAACATCCGATTTTTACCAGAATTTCGACAACCGAGTGTTAAGCATACTTAGCCATTACCAAAGTGATAAACAGTGCGATCCGAGTTAAAACGAACTCGTAACGTCGACCGAAGCAAAAATCTCCATTTCTCCACGCAATTATTTAATATTATTTTATCAAAGTCACAAAACCGTAATATTCGGCCATCCACCAACAATCTTTACATAATCCGACGGCTTAGCGAGTCAGGCATGCGACGATAACCTTTATTGGGATAAAAATGACTTTTAAACACCATCTTTATCGAAACACCATCAGCGCGCACACGCAAACTTTACGTGACTCAACGCCGCGTCTGCTCGACGCGCTGCACCACGTGACGAGCCGTGACGCGGCGAGTGAAATATTTTTTCTACAATCTTAAACGTCTCCAAAAATCCGATTTTTACCAGAATTTCGACAACCGAGTGTTAAGCGTCCTAAGCGATCAACAAAAACGAAGACAAAATTAAAATTGAAGTTAAAACGAACTCGTAACGTCGACCGAAGCAAAAATACTCCATTTCTCCACATGAATTTACGGAATTATGTTTGATCTCACTGTGACCTTGACCTTATGACCGATTTGACCAAAATCTAATCAGCGCTAGCCATCACCTCTCGAATCAGTAGGTGTAATTTGACATTGGTCTTATTCCGTTTCTCTAAGTTATCGTGCCTACAAACAAACACCAAACACACAACACGAACAAACAACACACAAAGAGGACGGAAGTCATCAATATACTTACAGAAATCTTTAGATTTCGTAAGTAACAAATTGCAATACCCTTCCATCTGCGAGGGTAACGAGAGTGAAGTTGATGGCGTGCCAGTCGCAAATCCCCACGCTTCCCCTTAAAGCAAATTTGAAGATGGCAAAAGGTTCCACCAGGAATGACCCATATCAAATTTTGAGTTTAAAATGTTTTGTTTTGATCCCTGTGACCCGAAGTCCCCACCCATGGGGCATGAACCATAATCGGTAAGTGCATATCGGTAGTACATGTTGGTTAAGTCATTTGCCATCGGTAAGATATATAGTACATGTAAGTACTTATATCGGTAGTACATGTTGCCATCAAATCAAAAAAATCGTTAGATATCCATGCATTCCCCAATGTTGTTTGCACATACAAGTTTCATAAAAAATGTTTCAAAATGTGTCCCATATTGCATTTTTTGATATTTACCTTTAACCCACCCCAAAATGTAACTGCTCTCACACCTTCATGCCATGTGATGATCATGATTTACCAAATTTGGTGATTTTCTGCACAACTGTTTAGAAAGGACATAGTGTGACAGATAGACGTACGGACAGATTTTTCTCTGCCCACTCCTCCCACACCCATTGTTTGTCAAATCTCCATCCATCTTGGCCTTTACCCCTGCATGGTGTTTCTCTCTCTCTTCTCTCTCTCTCTCTCTCTCTCCTCTCTCTCTCTCTCTCTCTCTCTCTCTCTCCCTCCCCTCTCTCTCCCCTCTCTCTGTCTCTGTCTGTGTCTGTGTGTCTCTCTCCTCTTCTCCTCTCCTCTCTCTCTCTGTCTCTCTGTCTCTGTCTCGTCTCTGTCTCGTCTGTGTCTTTCTGGTGTCTCTCTCTCTGTCTCTGTCTGTGTCTGTGTGTCTCTCTCCTCTCTCTCTCTCTGTCTCTCTCTCTCTCTCTCTCTCTCTGTCTCTGTCTCGTTCTCTGTCTCTGTCTGCTGTCTCTGTCTCTCTGTCTGTCTCTGTCTGTCTCTAACTTTCTCTCCACTGAAGCAACTTCCTGAGCAAGGATTATACTGGTGGTTTGCCTTTGCCTACCTTGGCAATTTAGAACTTGGCCATGGTGCTGACAATAACTTGCATCTCTTCACGAAGGACACTGTGGGATCTTTAACGTTCCCAAATATTAATCTACATCCGAGGGAATCATGAATCAATCGTGCCTGTGAAAAGCCAGGGACAAGTTTGTAGCTGGGCCATGATTCAAACCAGTCTGGATAGCTTGGAGTGAGTGTGTGGACCCTAGTCCAGGCAGCCCGCCAGCCCTCATGTTCCATAGGTTCGTAATTAATGACGCTACTATCAGTACTCACGGCCAACACTATGTAATTAGTAAGACGTAGTCATTTACCATTTATGACCATAGTACTTTATCATCGTTTCATAATTATGATTATCATTATCATTGTTATCATTATTATAATTTTTCAATAATTGTCCTTATTATTATCATATGTTATACAATTATCATTCTGCACCCATTACCGCTTTCATTACTGCCGAGTTTCCGTTCCTTACACGGTATTCAAAACAGGTATAGTAGGGGATTCAGGTGGACAAAATGCAAACGGCGTCTTCTGCATTGGAGCGGGCAGTTGGAAAACAACAAGTCACATTTATGCCGTATCGTGATGCAGCAATTTAAAATAAGCTCTACAGGTGTTGAGGTGCTTCCATTTGGAACTTTGCTCAATATATTGTGCGTGTTTTTGGGAAGCTATCTGCACTTCAACATTCAGGTCCTTAAGCTCCATTATATCGGTAAG
>CM068952.1:93722760-93733612 GCA_035128595.1 Eptatretus atami
CTCTCCCCATCCAACTTGACAGAGCTTGAACAAATCTGCAAGGAAGAATGGTAGAAAATACCCAAATCCAGATGTGGAAAGCTGATACAGACATACCCAAGAAGACTCGGAGCAGTAATCACTGCCAAAGGCGCTTCTATGAAATATTGACTCAGGGGGTTGAATACTTATGTAAATTAGATATTTCTGTGTTTCATTTTAAATTAATTTGTAAAAGTTTCTAAAAACACGTTTTCACTTTGTCATTATGGGGTATTGTGTGGATATCGGTGACATTTTTTAAAGAATTTAATCCATTTTAAATTCAGGCTGTAGTACAACAAAATGTGAAAAGTCAAGGGATATGAATACTTTCTGAAGGGACTGTGTGTGTGTATGTATATGTACACACACACACACACACACATGCACACACACACACATTTACACCCGCACACGCGAAACAAAAAGTGGGCTTATGCAATTGGTTCATGTCCATCCGTCCGTCTGAGTGTCTGTCTGTCTGTCTGTCTTATCCATTTGTGATCGAGGAACAACTTATTTAAATTGAATGTTATATTTTGAACATGAATAGGAACACGACTTTCATTTTACAGTGCACTCTCAGAATTTGTCCTGATCGCATGTGCACAGAGAGGAATGAGATAATATCTTCACTCTGTCTGCCAAAATTGGCATTCAAACAAAATTGAATATCATTCCAAACAGGAAACTTACTGTTTTTAACTAATGCAATGTGTTCGATAAGGTGATGTAATAGACACAGCAGAAAATGGCAGTAAATTACGGAATTAATTTATTTCTCTCTCCGTAGTTGTGTATAGGTATCGTGCCACCAGGTGGTATCCAGTATTACAAATCATCTTCTTATATAAAGAAAGTTTAAACAACCTGATAATATGCATTACTGTGATGTTGAAATCTGAGTGAGAACAATTCAAAATTTTCAAAATGTTTCATTTCACTCATTTTAAGCAAAGGTTCAAACAAAATAATCCAATACTGACCTTCGCAGCGAAGTGGAAGTGATTTTTGCTCACGTCATATACAGATACAGCAACGATTGTTGACGAAGGTGATCTTAGCTATATCAAATTCAATATCAATGCAAAGGTTGGATGTTTGCCTATAATGATGTGTGAATAATTTAAACAGCACATATGGAGACAAGTAATGTAACTAATGATTCTGACTTTATTCTCATTAATCATTCTGACTGATGAAAAATCGATTAAAAGTTTAAACAATTTAACAATATGCATTAAGGTGATGTTGAAATCTGAGTGAGAATAATTTGAAATTTTCAAAATCTTTCATTTCATCTTATATATTATTTCCGAGTTTGGGGTTTCGTGTCGCGCTATCTTCGACTTTGTTCTGCGCTCGAGTAACGTGATATTCGGCTTACATTATCTCAAAGACCATATGAGGTGCATGGTACAAAAATAAGTAAATAAAATGGTTCTGAAACAGTGAAATCGTATTCCACTTACTGCATTAAAGTAAAATTACTACTGATACTCTGCATCAGTTCCTTTCTCAAACACACCCACCCCAACATGTCGCGCAGAGCGTGGGTTATGCTAGTTCATTTTAAATGGAGGTTCATATTTCAGCAAACAACAAAGAGCTTCACAATGAAGCAGAAGTGTTTTTTCTAGTGCCATATATAAGCAGCAAGATTGACTAATGAAGATGGCAGGATGGCCTGGAGGTGCGCATACTCACCTCTAAGCTGTCTCGTATGTGTTTGAATCTCAGCCCAGCTTTAAACTGTCATCTTAGGCTTTCACAGGCAGGGTGTGTGCCATACTTAAACTGAGCGTCCCATCTGCTGGCATTAGTTGGTGGACATCAAAAATCCTACAGTGTCCTTCGTGAAGAGTAGGCGAGCTCTCGCCAGCACCCTCTGCCAAGTTACAAATTCCTGCCCTAACCTTAATGGAACATCAGGCATGGCCAGGCGGTTCCTGAAAGACTTGAGGCAAACTTCTCCCTGGCCAACTCCGCAAGATCGTGGGAATAATTGTGGCTGTTAAGAAGAAGAAGACAAAGAAGAAGTTGGCTGACTAAGATGATGTTAGCTGACTTCCAAGCACATGGAAGATGACGTCGGGCAAATGACAGGGTGAATCGAGCAGAATGTTTGTGAAGTACAACATAACGTCTTTCGATTAAGTCCATCAGGGAAGCGCCGGGTAAAAATGTCTCGTGATTTCTTAAATTCTAAATAACCCCATCTTGATTGGGAGACCCAACTCGTACGACAACAAAACGAATCCGTCTAAGGGCCTGAACATACACTCACATTGTCACATGCATTCACACAAAAACAAGGCAAGGCTTTGTAAAGCAAGCTTCCAGTCTCTGGAGGAACAGCACGGAGAGGAGCAGAGCAGGGTCCGTACCACCCAGAGATCACAGCTCAGCGTGTAAACTGTAAGGGATGTTTTATCATCTGGGGCTTGAGCTCCGGTGATGTTAAGAGAACGGATGCTCCAAGTCTACCAACTACCTCAAATGCAGCTGAGTCCTGCTGATTCCCTACCGTTTCTCATTTTTCGCATGAAAATCCTTGCATTGGCATAGTCAACAGGATTCATTGTGATATGAAAACAGGAAAATAGCAATGGTACCTAAAATAATGGAAGTTACCAGATTTGTGATGACTATAGAAAGTTGAATGCTGTGACAAAAATAGATGTCTTCCCGTGTTGAGTGTTGATGCTATACTAGAATCCCAACATGTGGCCAAGATATTTTAGTCTCCTTCATCTTGTGTGCAAGACCTCTTCCATTTCAAGTTCCTTCCATTTGGAATTGCTAATGGTCCAGAAGTTTCCAAATGTTGATGGCTCAGGTGCTTGGAGATCTGGTTGGCCACACTTGTTATATCTCCCTCAATGACATAATGTGTTACCATAATGTGTACATTTTGCGGTCTTGCCTCCAGTTCTGCCCAGACTTCAAGCTGCTAGCTTGACGATCAATCAGAAGTTTCAGTTTGCTGGTCAGGAGATGAGATACCTGGAGCACATAGTGAAGTCAATTGTGCGTAAACCAGATCAAGATAAAGTTTAAGCCATCTGCAGCTATCCTATACCCACAAAACGAAAGGAACTGGAATATTTCCTGGACATGATATCTTGGTACAAGAAGTTTGTACCTAAATTTGCTGATCATGCAGTGCCCCTGTACAAACTCACCAAGGGAATGGAATGGAGTTGATCTGAAGACCTTCAGTCAGCTCTCATGACGCTTAAAGAGACGTTGATGACTGAGCCAATCCTCAGTTATCCTCATCACCGTTAAACATTTAGTGTGCATACAAACGCCTATAACATAGGACTTGGTGCAGTCTTGATGCAAATGCAGAGATCCAGTACTCGGACTATTGCTTTTGCAAATTGAACTCTCTTCAGAACAGAGAAGAATTACAGCATGACCGAAAAGGAGTACTCAGCAGTTGCTTGCACCCGAGAGACATGGAGGCCATAACTTGAGGAAAAACAGTGTTGAATGGAAAAACAGATGATCAAGGTCTATGCTGGCTGTTCCAGAAGTCAAAGCTGTCTGACAGACTGGCCCATTGGATCTTACGGCTGCAGGACTTCATTTTCTAGGCAGTGTCCTGTCCTGGCACCCAACATTGTGCTCCTGATGCCTTGTCCAGGATTCCAGAGGTCACACATGTTTTTGGAGTGGTGATAGATAAAATGCAGTCCTCCAATGCCTATACAGTGGATGGAAACCAAGCTGCGTGTTCTGCTGCAGGGTGCACATAACCCCAAGATGATCTGCTCGACTGGATCTTCCTCTTTAGTATGCAGCTCAAGGCTGTCAGTCGCATCATTGTCTGGGGGTGAGGCTGCGCCATTAATGAAATGCCCCCTGTAGCTTAGGGCAGGAATTTTGAATTTGTTCAGGGTGCTGGGTGATAGCTCGCCTACTCTTCGCGAAGGACACCATGGCATCTTTAATATCCACCAACTAACGCTGGCATTCCAGGCACCCAGTTTAACATGCATATACTTTTGGCGAACAGCTAATTTTGCATCATAAATAGGATATTAACACTTTTAACACAGTACCCTTAGCAGGGGTTTCCTTATTTTTTGGAGTAGGAGGCTACCATTAAAAAGTAGCAGGTTACCATCACCACGAGCGAAGCGAGCGCAGCTGTATGGCCAGGGTCCAGGGCCCTAGGCGGGCCCTGGAAGCCGGAGGATCCTAGATCGCTGGAGATGCATTCTAGCATGATTTCTGACATGAAATAGTTCTCATATTATCATGCTGTTGGGGTGGAAAACTCCACAAAAACAGGTGTTTTTTTTTTTTCCTTTCATTCATTTTATGCATATTTCCCCTCTTCGATTTCATTTTACTTTGTTAAATATTGTTTATTATTATTTTATTGTGTTTTGTTTTGATTTAATAAACAGCTCAAAATAATAACTTTAGACTAGTTTATTGCTTGAAAATGAATGATAAACATGTATTTAACTTCACTCGTTTTCTGATAATTTCTTTATTCGATGTCAGCTAGCTTCAATCAGTCAACCAATCAAACAGTCTAAGTGTGAATACTGTGTCACAGTCACAATCCCAATTTTGTTAAACTTCCACCTTACATTATCCGCCAATATCATGTTGTTATACCGTCAAGAAAAGCTCGCAAGTCTATGGCACATGCATGTACCTGCGGTACCAGTATTCAGTTGGCCAGTTCACAGCTGCTCATACTTGGCCTTCACTTCAGTGAATAAACGGCGATTTTCAGTGTAAATAACCACGAATAATAAGATGTACAAAAGCTGCTTTAAGCTTATAGGCTAATTACTTTATAAATTAAAAAGGAACAACCGGTGCCCATGTATTTTGGAGCCGCATCACTTGACAAAAGCTCAAAATGGACGAGGTGAAACACGTGTTTCGTGAAACAACAACAACGTCGCACTCGCGAGAGTGCAAGTTTAGACCCATTACTGATGGCCAGAAGCTTACCTCCCATGTCTTTGGACTTCTTCGAAAATCCAAAGTCAAACAGGGATTTTCGTTTCGATGCCATCGTTTCGGCACCGAAACTGCGAGGCCTACAAAGTTTATTTTCTTGAGGTCATTGCTGTATGGAATCAGGGTATCAGGCCAACAGTCCAAAACGAGGCTAAAGCAGAGAACACTCCATTGCAGGAGGCGTGTTTTAGCTACTTGTGTTATTTTTAGTTCAGTGTTGTGCTAGACCTGGCGAGAGTACTAACAGTAAAAGTAAGCCCACTTTTATCGAAATACTAATGTGTTTTCATCTCGGATTTCAAAACAGGGGGTGTAGAGATTACGTGGTGACAAAAAAAAAATAATAATACAAAAAAAAATAGAAAAATCGGCGCTGAAGTAGGCGGCGACCTTTGACATTTTTTCTCTGAGTAGACGGCTGCGGGTCGCCGGTAACCGGCTTCTAAGGAAACCCCTGCTTAGGATATGGTGGAACTACATCTGATATCCCTCTCCCTTAGTCTTATGTCTCAAAAAAAATTTAATCGACTGTCTTAGTGAAGAAACAGCTGATGGACAGAGTAACTGAATCCCTGACCTGACTCGAACAACCATTTTCTCAACAAACTCTGATCTTTGTCCACAGGTTCCAACTTGGCTCTGGCATTGACAACCCTGCATTTGTTTATGATCCAGGTAACTTACAATGTTGTGCATTATCTTCCCAAATGGGTTTGTTCCCCTACGCTCCATGTTTTTAGAAATACAGCAATGGAAGTTTGAATCACAGCCTCTTTTATATAATGGTGCTTGTTACTGAGCTTGGTATTTTAATATGTAGCCTCACCCATTCCTGAAAGGGACAGGAGAGGCTATTTGTAATCCGTCTGTATTTGTGTGTATGTCTGTGAGCCCACACGCAAATCTACTTTAATATATCACTCTTTGTTTCAAATGCAAATTCCTGTGGTATGTCCTCGAGCACTTTCAATCTTTATCAGATATTTGCATTGCTTCACTGTCCTCCCCCTTCACGACTATTGCATAATGTATACTTCATTTCAACATAACAATGCCCTGTGTTCATGTGATTCCTAGAGGTTTACTATACAGCAAATTTGTTAGTTGTTAATTCGAATTAAGCATTCCTGCGTCTCACTGGCGCCTGAACAAAGGCAGCTTTATTTAACTTGCCAACAGAGTGAAATAAAGAAAAGATTATATTGTTACACAGTTAACTAACACACTATATCTATTCATTATAAAACAACCATCAGTATGCAATGATCCATTATCAATTGTATTTTGAAGTATCAGAGTAGAAAACATAAGAGAGAGGTACATGCATTTCATTTAACTTAGCGTGGACTAATATAATCAGATCTTTCACCAGGCCCAGATGTGCTTGGGCCAGGACGGGGATTATGCGTTCGTTATTATTATTGTCATATGTTGAAAGTCATCTGGTTTGAAATTTTCACTTTGAGTGGTACGGTGGTGGTGTTGAGCATTTACTAGTGGATTCAGGAGAGCACTTTCTCAACAGTGAGAATGGTAAACAATATATTAATCGATGATCCTAAGTTTTAAAATGATATGTTACAGTTATATGGAACTAACAAGACCACAGTATATTTGAACAAAGATTCTATTCTACTCATTCGTGGTTTGTCAAGCAAACATTGTAACGAGTAAAACAAAGAAACTCACAAACCATGGGCAGTCCACTCTGCAAACGTAATGCGTTCTGACTTTCTCATTGTCAGAGACCTAATAAGCATGTTTTATGCTGCAGGCATTTAAAATCTTAATCTGAACTCTGTGTCAGTGTCTTTACCAATTATGCTTTCTCGTGAACCATTCCTTATATGGTGATAAAGTGACATTAGCCAATGCTTTACAACAGATTTCATACCTCCATATTATTTTAAAGCATTTGAAAGCATATAAAGAGAAATGAGTATGTAATTTGTGGACAAAGAGTGCTTATCCCAAGATGAAAAAAAAATGTTTCAGCATGATCAATGCAGAAACACTCGTGCTTTGCGATAGTCATGTGATCCACAGAGCTTTGCATCACCATATATGTCCATAAATTGTTGGTGGAGCATATTATATTCACATTTCACAAGATGGGATCAATTATTTAACTTCCACAATGCATGTAATTTTAAAGAGGGATGAGCAATTCTCAATTTTATTGATATTGCAGTTGTAGTAGTTGTTGTTTTGAAGATCACGTATGTTGAGGTAATGACGTGTGTGACGAAAGCTTGGTGTTGGACTGGAGGCTTCACGGTTAAGGTGACTGGCTTAAGTTCTTAGAGTCTTGAGTTTTAGCCCCAGAAGTGCTGTTAAGTAACATCAGGTGGGGGTGATTCAGCCTGTTATCCTTCCGAGGTTGGCAAAATGAGTACCAGCTAAGTGTAAACAGGGGGCACTGCATCAGCGAGACAGCTGCACTCTCAGAAATGATGTAAACAGTAACCTTAGGCTGCATGCGAAATATAATAATGTGTGTGTCATTGGCTGCTATCTCCACACATTGGTGGGTTTCAGAAGGTGGAACGGAGACCTCCCAGATCTTAAAGTATCCACCTCTGTGTGCGTGTGCATACAAGTTGCTGTTGTTGGCTGATATCTCTACGTGTGGGTGGGTTTCAAGAGTTAGAACAGAGATCTACCACATCTCAAAGCTTAAAGTATCCACCTCCCTGGATGTGTTGTTTTGTTTAACAAGTAACTGATCCGTGTGTGTGTGTGTGTTGTGTGTGTGTGTGTGTGTGTGTGTGTGTGTGTGTGTGTATGTTTGTTTGACTTGAACTATGCATTCCTAAACTGCTGGACAGAATGAATTGTAAACTGATGGCTGGATATATATATATATATATCAGGGTGTGCCTGGGAAGGTTTTTGGCGATAATTTTTTTTAAAGCTCTTGGGATTTCAGGTGTGCAGGGAGGACCCCAATTCTCTCTTTGTAAATGTCCATCACGTAGTGCCACTCTTGGTCTGAGGGGGTATTACAAGTAATCAGAGATTGCAGACCCTCACCAGGACTTGAGTGGTGTAGTGTTTGTGTAGTTTTGTGTGGTGTTTGTGACGACGTCTCCCTTTGATGCAACCCTGCTCACTTGACCTTGACCCATGATGTTTACTATTGTTCAAATGAATGTAGAATGGGATTAAAATAAATTCAAATCAAATGGAAGACCAAATATGTGTAGTCTTGCATTGGACTCATCAGAAGGAACCCAAAGAAGCAAAAAGCCAAAGATGGAGTCATCAGGAGGAACCTGGATAGGATTCGGGTTTCAACTGCTACTACTCTACCCTCAAACCCCTCCAGGCACAGCCAAGTGAGCCTCATTCAAATAAAATAAAATAAAAAAGAACCCAGATTCAAAAAATTAAATAAATCTGGCTGCCAGACCATGCGGCTGATCAAGTTGAAATTTAAAACATGTATTCCCCATCACTCATCACACCATTTTAAAGCCTCTTTCCCTGAGCAGCGATCAGCTTTTTGCGGGCTCCAATCATGGTACCCTTTCTTGTGACAATGTTTTTACAGCCGGATGCCCTTCCTGACGCCAACCCTTTAGTCGCCTTCGACACACAGGGATAATTACCAGTATACTGGTGCTTGTTTCACTGACCTCAGAAGGATGACAGGCTGAGTCAACCCCCGTGATGTTAATTCAGTGGCCAGCAGGGCTCGAACTCAGGACCCCAAGGATCCCAAGCCACCACCCTAACCACTAAGCCAACACCAGACATATATATCCCCATCACTACTAGATCATAATTGTTAGGTTTCACTTTGATTCATGAATCGGTTCAAGAGAAATGATTTTTTAAAAAGATTTTTGCTCAATCCAAAATGGCTGCCAGACCATGTGACATCAATTATTCGTCAATATCCAAGTATCCCCAAGGCTTGTGGAGCACTTGTGTGACGTTTCCTCTTGATCTGTTCAGCCGTTCTGGACAAGAAATTTTTTTTATAGGTTTTAGGGTAAATCCAATATGGCTGCCAATCCATGTGACCTATGATATCACATGTGTGAACCTTTTGTTCCTCATGGATAGGCGGTCATACTTGTAAAGTTTCGCCTTGATCTGTTCAGCCACTTCAGAGAAGATTTTTGAAGGTTTAAAAAAAAAACAATATAGCTGCTGAATCACATGACCGATGACGTCATAAAAATTTTTGAAGCCCATTTTATCCCTACTTGACCCTCAAAAATTTTCATACTGATCAGATGTAGTGTTCTACATCTGCAATTATGACGTCATAATGAAGGCACCAATGACGTCTTAAGAAATCAGAATTATTTCCCATGAGTACATGCCATGTGCCAAGTTTCAATTTTTTCCTTGGTGCGGTTTCAGAGATACAGAGGTCGAAAGTTTTTCTATTTTTCCAACATGGCTGCTACACCACATGACCTATGATGTCATAATTATCATTAAAACATTCTACATGAGCAGTCAGTCACTCCCATGGTGAAAATTTCATCTCAACCTGATAAGCGATTGCAGAGAAAAACACTAAAAGTTCTGTGCAGACAAACAAACAGACAAACAAACAAACAAGCAGTCATAGACTGGTACTTACGAAATCGTCAACTTGACCTCTGACCTTGTCTAATAAAAGCTGTCTCTTGAGAAGGTAGCGACGCAAACCAGAAGTTTCTACGATGATTCTGTACCAAACTCTCATAAAACATCCGATTTTTTACCAGAATTTCGACAACCGAGTGTTAAGCATACTTAACCGTTACAAAATTGAAGACAGGATTGAAATTGACTTTAAAACGAGCGCGTAACGCCGTGTGTTACAATCCCCCTCATTAGCATAATCTTCAGTTAAGCCTCAGATACGACACCGACATAAATCTCATAAAACATCCGATTTTTACCAGAATTTCGACAACCGAGTATTAAGCATACTTAGCCATTACCCAAAGTGAAAACAGGATTGAAATTGACTTTAAAACGAGCGCGTAATGCCGTGTGTTACAATCCCCCTCATTAGCATAATCTTCAGTTAAGCCTCAGACACGACACCCGACACAAATCTCATAAAACATCCGATTTTTACCAGAATTTCGACAACCGAGTGTTAAGCATACTTAGCCATTACCAAAGTGATAACAGAATTGCGATCCGAGTTAAAACGAACTCGTAACGTCGACCGAAGCAAAAATCTCCATTTCTCCACGCAATATTTTAATATTATTTTATCAAAGTCACAAAACCGTAATATTCGGCCATCCACCAACAATCTTTACATAATCCGACGGCTTAGCGAGTCAGGCATGCGACGATAACCTTTATTGGGATAAAAAATGACTTTTAAACACCATCTTTATCGAAAACACCATCAGCGCGCACACGCAAAACCTTTACGTGACTCAACGCCGCGTCTGCTCGAGCGCGCTGCACCACGTGACGAGCCGTGACGCGGCGAGTGAAATATTTTTTCTACAATCTTAAAACGTCTCCAAAACATCCGATTTTTACCAGAATTTCGACAACCGAGTGTTAAGCGTCCTAAGCGATCACAAAAACCGAAGACAAAATTAAAATTGAAGTTAAAACGAACTCGTAACGTCGACCGAAGCAAAAATACTCCATTTCTCCACATGAATTTACGGAATTATGTTTGATCTCACTGTGACCTTGACTTTGACCGATTTTGACCCAAAATCTAATCAGCGCTAGCCATCACCCTCCTGAATCAAGTGGTGTAATTTGACATTGGTAGCTTATTCCGTTCTCAAGTTATCGTGCCTACAAACAAACACACAAACACACACACGAACAAACAAACACACAAAGAGGACGGAAGTCA
>CM068952.1:93743726-93759593 GCA_035128595.1 Eptatretus atami
CCACCTTTCCTGTTTCACTCCTTCCCTTTATTTTCTCTTTCTTCTCTCCAATTATCTTTTTCTCATTTCCTCTCTCCACAATGTGTACGTGACTAATTACTACTGGAGCAAGATAGTCAGCTCTGCACATACTGTAGAGGTCATTTGGAAATTGTCCAAGATACAGGTCCAAAGGCCAACTTTGTAAATCATACCGTATGATTTGTAATATCCACATGTGAGTACAAGCACCCTGTCTCATTTGAATAAAAGGATGCTCCACTTTGTTAGCATATCACGAGATGGTGGTTTTAGTCCGATCCTATTTGGTCACTGATCATTCCACCAGCGAAGATTTCCAATCCATGCTTGTTGTTCCTCTGAAGTACTACTTGGGAGTGAGGGTGATATTATGAAAGCTTGGCCCTGGGAAACTAATTTAGGCACGTTTTGGGCCTGTCGCCTGGTGGAAGATCACCAAAGTTCTTTCCATGCCAACCGCCCACCAACAGGCACCTATCCCTCTCCAGATTGCTTCTTCAGTCCCTAACCTGTCCCCCCTCTCTGTGTAGACGGTAGAACCAACCCCCATAGTGCTTCCCTCCCCCATCTGTGCTCCCCTCTCTCTTTCGGCAATTTCCATTCAGTGTTTCTCACAGCATTTCATTCTGGTTTCCCAGTTTCCTACACACAAGGTAGGGATCTATCTACACATATACTTAATGGAATAACTAACTTCGGGACAAACTGTAGTTTGTATGCATATGGTTCCCAGAACCGTAAACTATATAATATATATTATATATATTATATGTAATATATATGTATAATGTATATATATATATATTATATATATATATATGAAGACCACAAGGGGAAAACCAGAGATGTCACTTTTTATAAATTTCAGGGTTATTGCACCTGCCAATAGTTGGCAACATAAGGTTTCCTCTCACAATATTACTTTAACAAATAACCAGGGTGTCACATAATTATATGGTATAAAGTTTAGCCGTGCAATGAAAAAACAAGTGTTGTCAAGCTGAACAAGTAGAAACCCAGAGTTGTCAGTACTTTACTCCTGGTTATCTCCCTTTCATTCATGTTAACTGTTCCACCTTAATAATCAGAGTTGAAACTAAAAAAATGAAAGGTTGTAAAACTTTCACAGCATAAACTCTGAGCACTACAATGGCCTATTTGGTTATATCATGGGCTCCGTAGTTGGTGCATATCGTGGTTCAAGCCTGGTCAAACCTTTATTGTGACTTTTATGGGACCCACGCCGTGGCTTAATGGTTAGCGCGTCTGAGTACCCATCCTCATTCGATGTACCCACCGCCCAATCAACCTGCTTAGGTATATGAGGGAGTCACATGAGGTGACTTCGGCTATCGCGGGGTGGTTTATTCTTGGTTTCTCCCGGTTTTCCATCTATATTAGTAGTACTGAGTAAGAAATGGAGAATCCGTCGTCATACAAGCGAAATACCCTTGAGTATGGCGTTGAACACCAATCAAACAAAAAAACAATGACCGTTTAATGTTGAAAAAAATATCTGTATCACCAAAGTCATGTAATGTATGCTAATAACCAACAAGCATGAATTTGCTACACATCTGGGTTAAAATTGCATGGCAATTATTAAACAAAGGAATAACCAGTGATGTCAGTTTGCAACATTGATTCGTTCTTTGCTCTTAAATTAAATAACACAGAAGCTTGGCAAATGCTACATGCTTAATTTGATCGGCCAATGATCACTCTTCCTTTTACTGGAAAAGAAATCTATATGACAGTTATTAAACAGTCCACCAAAGTCTTGAAACATTGTTTTTCAGTTTCTTCAAAATTGACTTATCCTGACATCTCTGGTTTTCCCCTTGTGGTCTTCATATATATATATATATATATATATATATATATATATAATTTATATATATATAATTATATATATTTCTTCTTCTTCTTCTTTCGGCTGCTCCCGTTAGGGGTCGCCACAGCGGATCATCCGTCTCCATTTCGCTCTATCCTCACATCTTCCATTGACACTCCAACCACCCGCATGTCCGCCCTCACCGCATTCATGAACCTCTTATTTGGCCTTCCTCTTCTCCTCCAACCTGGCGGCTCCATCTTCAGCATCCTCCCGATATACTCCGCTTCCCTCCTGTGCACATGTCCAAACCTTCTCAATCTCACCTCTCTCACTTTGTCTCCAAACCGTCCTACCTGCGCTGTCCCTCGAATATACTCATTCCTTATCCTGCATCCTCGTCACTCCCAACGAGAATCGCAGCATCTTTAACTCTGCCACTTCCAGCTCCGCTTCCTGTCTTTTTGTCAGCGCCACCGCCTCCAAACCATACAACATAGCTGGTCTCACTACCGTCTTATATACTTTCCCCTTCACTCTTGCAGCTACCCTTCTGTCACAAATCACGCCTGCAACTCTTCTCCACCCACTCCATCCTGCCTGCACTCTTTTTCACTTCTCTACCACACTCTCCGTTACTTTGGACAGTTGATCCCAAGTATTTAAACCCATCCACCTTCCCCACCTCAACTCCTTGCAACCGCCACCAAACCACCACCCTCCCTCTCATTTACGCACATGTACTCCGTCTTACTCCTACTGACTATCATTCCCCCCTCTCCAGTGCGTACCTCCACCTCTCGAGGCTCGCCTCAGCCTGCTCCCTACTCTCCCTACAGATCATGATGTCATCCACGAACATCATAGTCCATGGAGACTCCAGTCTGATCTCGTCCATCAACCTGTCCATCACCATTGCAAACAGGAAAGGGCTCAGAGTCGATCCTTGGTGCAATCCCACTTTTACCTTAAACCGGTCCGTCATTCCTACCGCACACCTCACCGCTGTCACACTGTCCTCATACATATCCTACACGATCCTCACATACTTCTCCACCACTCCAGACTTCCTCATACAATGCCACAACTCCTCTCTTGGCACCCTATCATAAGCTTTCTCGAAATCCACAAACACACAATGTAACTCCTTCTGGCCTTCCCTATACTTCTCCATCAACATTCTCAAAGCAAACATCGCATCTGTGGTGCTCTTTCCTGGCATAAACCCATATTGCTGCTCACAAATCATCACCTCTCCCTCATCCGAGCTTCCACTACTCTTTCCCACAACTTCATGGTGTGGCTAACAACTTTATCCGTCTGTAATTACCACAGCTCTGCACATCACCCTTGTTCTTGAAAATCGGTACCAGTACACTTAATCTCCACTCCTCCGGCATCCTCTCACTTTCCAAGATTTTATTAAACAATCTGGTTAAAAACCCCACTGCCATCTCTCCTAAGCACTTCCATGCCTCCACTGGTATGTCATCTGGGCCAACCGCCTTTCCACTCTTCATCCTTACTGATCCACCCCACTTCCTGATTCACTATCTCCACCTCTTCCAACCTTCTCTCTCTCTCATGTTCTTCATTCATCAGCTCCTCAAAGTACTCCATCCACCTTCTCAACACACTCTCCCCGCTTGTCAGCACATTCCCATTTGCGTCCTTTATCACCCTGACCTGCAGCACATCCTTCCCAGCCGGTCCCTCTGTCTTGCCAATCGGTACAAAACCTTTTCCCCTTCTTTTGTATCCAACTTCTCATACAGCTCGCCATATGCCTTTTCCTTAGCCTTTGCCACCTCTCTCTTTGCCTTGCGCCGCCATTCCTTGTACTCCTGCCTACTTTCTTCATCTCTCTGGCTATCCCACTTCTTTTTCGCCAACCCCTTCTTCCTTATACTTTCCTGTACTTCCTCGTTCCACCACCAAGTCTCCTTATCTTCCTTCCTCTGTCCAGATGTCACACCAAGTACCTTCCTAGCTATCTCCCTCACCACTTCTGCTGTAGTTGCCCAATCATCCCACCGCTCTTTACCACCACCCAACACCTGTCTCACCTCCTCCCTAAATGCCACGCAACAGTCTTCCTCCTTCAGCTTCCACCATCTGGTCCTTGGTTCAGCCCTCACTCTCTTCCTCAACCTCACCTCCAAAATCATCCTACAGACCACCAATCGATGCTGTCGAGCTACACTCTCCCCTGCCACAACCTTACAGTCTCTAATCTCTTTCAGGTTGCATCTCCTGCTTAAGATGTAATCCACCTGTGTGCACTTTCCTCCACTCTTGTACGTCACCCTGTGTTCCTCCTTCTTCTTGAAATACGTATTTACCACTGCCATTTCCATTCTTTTTGCAAAATCTACCACCATTTGCCCTTCCACATTCCTCTCGTTGAGACCGTACCTACCCATCACATCCTCATCCTCTTTATTACCTTCCCCAACATGCCCATTGAAATCTGCTCCAATCACCACTCTTTCATCCTTGGATACACTCTCCACCACTTCATCTAACTCACTCCAGAAATCTTCTTTATACTCCATCTCACACCCCATATGCGGAGCATATGCACTGATGACATTTCCAACTTCACACTCATCACTCGGTCAGACACTCTCCTCACCTCCAATACCCTCTTGACATAATCTTCCTTCAGGATTACCCCGACACCATTTCTCCTCCCATCCACACCATTGCAGAACAGTTTGAAACCACCTCCAATGCTCCTAGCCTTACTCCCCATCCACTTGGTCTCTTGTACACACAGTATGTCCACCTTTCTTCTCTTCATCATATCAGCCAACTCTCGCCCTTTGCCAGTCATAGTCCCAACATTCAGAGTTCCAACTCTCACCTCCACACTTCTACCCTTCCCCCTCTCCCACTGCCTCTGGACCCGCCTTCCCCGTCTCCTTCTCCTCCTTCGCCCAGCAGTAGCACAATTTCCACAGGTACCCTGCTGACCAACGGTACCGGTGGCGGTCGTTGGTAACCCGGGCCTCGACCGATCCAGTATGGAAATCCGTTTTATTGTCCGCATAATGATTTGGCATAGGTTTTACGCCGGATGCCCTTCCTGACGCAACCCTGGTCGCCTCATACGACACACAGGATATGGTACACCTATTCTAACCGGGGCATACACCGGGCCCAGTACACTGGTACTCATTTCGCCGACCTCGGAAGGATGACAGGCTGAGTCAACCCCCTGGTGTATATTATTCAGTGGCCCAACGGGGCTTGAACTCAGGACCTTTTGAGTCCCAAGCCGCTGCCCTAACCACTACGCCAACACCAGGTGTGTTATATATATATATATATATATATATATATATATAATATATACATACATATACATACACATACACATACATACATACATACATACAGTAGTTACGGCCACGGGTACCGAGTGTATTATGAGGGATTAATCCCCGTTCCTCCTCGGAATAGCCGGACCTGGGCTACCGCTCACAATTGACTTTGTAGTATGGTGGATTGCTTCAGAACCACGAACGCCAATCAGTTAACCACGAGTTCCAGTGTCCACCATCTAATTTGCTGTTTAACTGGAGGTCATGTGGCTTCCTTAAGGGGCTGTCACACCTTGACGATTTAGCCAGCCTATGCCGATTTATGAAAAATTGTTCTAAGGCCCTGTCACACCTTGACGTTTAAGCCAGCAATGGCAACGTATAAAAATTGATCTAAAACGTTGACGTACGCTGAAATTTTGATGTTTTTTTTTAGTTTTTGGCGTATTCAAAACGTGTTGGTCGTTTGCATAACAATATTAGTAACGGGCACAGAACGTTTCGTTGTGTTATACATAACTTTACCAACGAATGCTTACCTTGTGATCGGCGTTCAAAACCTAAGACAAGCGATAGTTCAACTTACCCTTTGCGCGCTATACGTATCGCCGGCGAACTCGTGGCGTAGCCTGTTGAGAACTTGCCGGACGCCGATTGAAATCAAAACTGCCCAGATTTTGAATTGTCAACATTGCAGTCACACCTTGACGATTTTGCCAGCGTATGCCATTCTATGAAAAATGGGTTTACAACGCTAGGCACACGTCAAATACGCTATAGGAAAGTTGAGTATACGTTAAGATTATGCTCGAAATCATTGAAGTACGCTGGCATATTACCTAGTCCGTTCGATACGTCGTGAAATTTCAAGCATGCTGAAAATTTTAAGACGTACTCGACGTAAGGCTCACACGTTTCGCATGCGTTGGCATCTGTTCTTGCACGTTCCGCGATCATTTAAACACGGCGAACAAACGTTACTTGTAGGTTACTCATAAGTCGAAGCACGCAAGTTAATGGCAACCATACTTGAAACCCAATTTATAACCGTTGAGTAACGTGCTTTGAACAAATGAGTAACGTCAGCTTAGCCTATGTTTAACGTGCTTGGAAAGTATGAGTAACGTGCATTTAAACTATGTATAACTGGCCTTGAACCAATGGCTACCGTGCTATGAACGTAAGAGTAACGTGCGTTTAACCTATGTGTAGCATGTTTTGAACCTAAGTAAAACGTGCATCTAACCATTGAATAAACATGCTATGAACCTATTTGTAACGTATGTATAACGCACATTGTCGTATGTAGACGAATTAAATTGACGTCTTCCGGACAACCACAGAACTTACTGAAAGTGTTTCTAACTTACAATCTACCGTGTACTGACGTATTGGCAGCGTTTAGGGAATTGGTACATACAAATGGATTCACAAGAGGAACCCATTATTCCAGACTCCATGTTGAGTAGATGTCAATGCCAGTAGTATCAGTAGTAGTAATACTATTAGCAGTAGTTGGTGTGTGTACAGTAGTAATAGTAGTAGTAGTTGTAGTAGTAGCATTGGTAGTAGTAGAATGTCTACATAAGTAGTAGTAGTGGTATGTCTATGTCAGTAGTAGTAGTAGTAGTAATTCTATGTCAGTAGTAGTAGTAGTAGTAGTATTGGTAGTAGTAGTAGGTCCATGTCATAGTAGTAGGTGAGCGTGATGGGGAGGGTGTGGTGATGATGGATCCTCTTATCGTCCACGAATAGGAGACTACTTTGCACCATTGTTCGATGTTCTTTTCGGCTAATTTTTTTTCCTCATTCCCACGATGAAATATTTCTTTGTTTTACTTTTTAAAGTATTAAAAACGACTTTGACAAATGCATAATGTACTAGTAATGAACACAGAACGCTTCGAGAACTTATACATAAGTTATACCAACGATTGTTATCGTGTTTTAGGCGTCCACAACCTATGCCCAACGATAGTCCAGCGTATGCATAGCGTAATAATTCCCAAGCACGTTATTCATAGGTTATAAATAAGTCACGGGTACCCTAAACATTACTTTGATTTTGTTTCGACGTATGAGGAACTTTCAAGTAGCGTGTTGCGAAGTGTGAACAACGTTCGTTGTAGCGTGCTTACAAAACGTTACTCATAGGTTAGAAATAAGTTTCGGGTACATGAATGTTACCTCTACGTGTTTCGACTTATGAGTAACATACAATTAACGTGTGTCAACGATCGCAAACGTGCCTAAACCTTATGGCCGGCGTAGCGGAACGTGTGAGCCAAACGCCGAGTACGTCGTAAAATTTTAAGCATTCGAAAAAGAGAGAACAAGCACAAAGTCAACGATTAAAGCCAGCGTACAACGACTTATGGCAGTGTTTTTCAGGGTATTCCTAACGTATACAAAACTTACCAATAACGTATTCGACGTGTGCCAGCGTATTCGGCAAATTTGTAAAAAAACGGCATACGTTCGCTAAATCGTCAAGGTGTGACACCCCTTAAAACGCTGGTACACGTCGAATACGTTATGGGTACGTTTTGTATACGTTAAGAGCACACTGAAAAACACTGCCATACGTCGTAGTACGCTGGCTTTAAACGTTGTACTTTTGGGTTTTCCTCAAATTTTTCATGCTTGAAATTTTACGACGTATGCCGGCGTATGACTCACACGTTCCGCTACGCTGGCCATAAGTTGTAGGCACGTTATGCGATCGTTGACCCACGTCGAAACACGTTACTTGTAAGTTACTCATAAGTCGAAACACGTCGAGGTAATGTTTAGCGTACCCGAAACTTATTTCTAACCTATGAGTAACGTTTTGTAAGCACGCTACACGAACGTTGTTCACACTTTGCAACACGTTACTTGAAAGTACTACTACTACTACTACTACTACCAACATCGACATCACTAAATTCTCTCGAACTACTACTACTAACATCGACATCACTAAATCTCTCGAACTACTGCTACTGCTACTGCTACTACTGCTACTACTACTAACATCGACATCACTAAATTCTCTCGAACTACTACTACTGCTACTACTACTGCTACTACTACTACTAATACTACTACTACTACTAACATCGACATCACTAAATTCTCTCGAACTACTGCTACTGCTACTGCTACTACTGCTACTACTACTACTAATACATCGACATCACTAAATTCTCTCGAACTACTACTACTACTACTGCTACTGCTACTGACATTGACATCTACTCAACATGGAGTCTGGAACACTGACGGGTTCCTCTTGTGAAGCCCATTGTATATACCAATTCCCTAAACGCTGCCAATACGCCATTATATGGTAGCTGTAAGTTAGAAACACGTTCATTAAGTTCTGTGGTCGTCCGGAAGACGTCAATCAAATACGTCTACATACGCCAATGTGCGTTTGAGATACGTTACACATAGGTTCAAAGCACGCTCCACATAGGTTCAAAGCACGCTACTAATAGGTTCAAAGCACGTTACTCGTAGGTTAAAAATAAGTTTCGGGTATGCTAAACATTACCTCGATGTGTTTCGACTTATGAGTAACTTACAAGTAACGTGTGTCCGACGTGTGTAAACGATCGCGGAGCGTGCCGAGAACTTATGCCAGCGTATGCGGAACTTGTGAGCCATACGTCGAGTTCGTCGTAAAATTTCAGCATGCTTGAAATTTCACGACGTACTAGACGTACCACGTAATATGCCAGCGTACTTCATTGTTTTTCAGCGTGCTCCTAACGTATACACAACTTACCCATACCGTATTCGACGTGTCCCAGCGTTTTAGACACATTTTTCATAGGTCGGCATACGCTGGCTAAATCGTCAAGGTGTGACTGCGATGTTGATACTTCTCAATTTTCAGGCGGTTATGATTTAAATCGGCGTGCGGCAGGTTTTAACAGAGAACGCCACGAGTTCGTCGGCGATACGTGCAGCGCGCTCATGACTAAGTTAAACTATCGTTCAGCATAGGTTGTGAACGCCGACAACAGGCTAAGCATTCGTTGGTATAAGTTATCTTTAACACAACGAAACGTTCTGTGCCCGTTACTAATACGTTATGCATACGACCAACACGTTATGAATACGACCAAAACTTAAAAAAAAAACCTCAAAACTTCAGCGTACGCCAACGTTTTAACGTGCATTTTTATACGTTGCCATTCCTGGCTAAAACGTCAAGGTGTGACAGGGCCCTTACCAGGGAACGTGCCCCTCGGCAAAGCACCAATCTTATCTTGATTAGATCTTAATTAGGGAGGCCAAGCATTTGCCGCTGGTGCATGCCAACTATGACAGGTTAATTAGTTTGGTAATTTCCTCTCAGTCTATATAGCTTCATACAATGTTGGATCAATGGAAGGAAAGGACAAGCACGGACAGGTTGAAATATCAACAAGGAATTTATTAATAAGGAAAAAATAAATAAACTGAAGAACTTTTTATTTATTTGTGGTGAAAATAGGAAAATTCAAATCAATCAAATTAATCTCAAGCAAATAAAGAATTAAACAGGCATTGCTAGAAAATCAGACAAAGAGCAGATGCTTATCATTTTGCCTGACAACGATTAAACACGAGACAAGGATACCCAGCAATTCATTCAGGGGTGAAAGAAATCCGGACTTGCTTATCAAGGTAGAAGTCGTCGTGCGTCAAATAAAATGTCCCGAAATATGTAAGCGTGCCTTGGTCCGTTGCCAGCGCCCTGCCTTGCTGTGCACCCACCCACAAACAGGCTTGAACACCAATCGACATCACGTCGTCACCACCATGAACCAGGGATGCCAGACTCAGGTACACCAAGAGCAGGTCTCGAGCAGAACCAGCATTAACGGTCCAAGCGTCATCCACCGTCAGGAGCCACCAGCAGTCACAACTAATGGACAGCTGAAAAGCGCTGTGAGGCACTGTGAGGTGTTGAGGCGCTGAGGAACTGTGAGAAGCTGAGGAACTGTGAGGCGCTGTGAGGAGCTGTAAGGCGCTGTGAGGAACTGTGGCACTGTGAGAAGCTGTAAGGTACTGTGAGGAGCTGTAAGGCACTGTGAGGCGCTGTAAGGCTGTCACCAGCGATCAGAACTGCAAGGCTGCAAGGCCGTCGTCACCAACTATCACAAACTAACTGTCGCCAGCTCACCAACCATCTGACTGGAACTGACGAGCTGAAAATAACCATCACCCAGCTGTCACAAAACTCTGCCCCAGCTGTCACAAACTGTCAGAAAAACGGTCCTCCTGTCCTTTTTATAGACGGCCAGTCTGGACGGAGCCTCAAGCAGATTTCAGCCAAATCCACCTTTCCTATTGGTGCATCGCTGCACGTCACTTCCAACCATCAACCCCGTGATCACTCCTTCCTTACCAGAGTGAGATGCAACCCCAAATCAGCACAGGCCCGGCTTACGATGCCATGTTTGTCATGCTGGACAAATGGCAGAAAGCAGCCATTTGCCAGAATTACCGAGCGAAAACGTGAAGCGCTCATAAAACGTCAACAACCATCACCTCTCCGTTCAGCCCGACACGAACAAGAGCCAGCCAGCATCCATAGAGCTGCCAAACAGGGTGTAAAACGTCGATGGAAAAAGGTGGACGCCAACGTCAGTGAAAGAGGTGGGTGTCGAACGTTAATGAAAGATAGGTGGGTGAAGTAAATGATCCACAGCCGTATTTGACCGTCACAATAACTGCTCAGGAAAAGCCCACGGTGTGCTTCATCAAATGTTCTGTAAGTCCAAGGTGTAAATAAATCGTCCACCTCCAAGCCAATGTGTCCTGATGGAAAGGGGGTAGACAAGCCTCTGTTGGGCTAACGGCTATCTCGCGTACATGAACGTGTCTGCCGTAAAGAGAAAAAGGTGATCTCCTAAGAAAGGGAATCTGTTCTATACCCTTCTCCAACGCATCAAAGTTAGAATCCCACCAGACATGGGGACGGTTCTATTCTGGACTGGCATTTTGGGAAATAACTGTCCGAGGAAGCAAATTTTCCTCTCAGATTTTTCTATATTTTGCTCCATCCATTTTCCCTTATATCCTGACATGCTGCCACCACCATGCTTCAGAGTAGGGATGGTGTTCTTTGGGTGATGTGCTGTGTTGGGTTTGTGCTAAACGTATTGTTTTGAATTTAGGCCAAAAAGTTCCATCTAGGTTTCATCAGACCACAAAATGTTTTGCAACATGGCTTCAACATCTCTGGTGTGGTTTTTTTGCCGACCTCAAATTGGACTCAAGGTGGGCTTTTTTGAGTAACAGTTTCCTTCTTGCCACCCGACCATCCAAGCCAGAGTTGTGGAGTGCTTGGGATATTGTTGTCATATGCACACAGTGACCAGTCTGCCATAAAGGCATGTAGCTCTTTAAAAGTTGCCCTTGACCTCTCGGTGGCCTTGCTGATCAGTCTAATCCTTGCTTGGTCATACAGTTTGCAGCAACGACCTGGGCCCAGTTGCTCAAAGCATCATTAAACCTATCATTAGCCTAACGATCGATTAAACCTATCGTTAAATTAACGATAGTTTAATGCTGTTGCTCAAAGCTATCGTTAACTTTAACGATCGATTAAATCCCTCTTAACCTTTGAGCAACACTGTTAAATCCTGTCATTTGCTAATCTATCGTTAAGGAATTTAATGATCGATTAAGCCTAATCGATCATTAAATTTAACGATGCTTTGAGCAACCGGGCCCTGATCTAGGCAGGGACTTGGTGGTACCATATGCCTTCCACTTCTTATGATTGTCTTGACTGTGCAAATAATATGTGGCACATTCACCAGTATCTATTCGACAAATAGCATTTCACTTAAACAATAGAAAAAAATAACAAATTGATTTCTTCAAAATGCCAACAGGGATAGAACAGCACCAGGCAACGCCAGGTACCCCTGCTAGTATAGATGTGCGTGTATGTGTGTGCATATATATATACATATATATATATACTATATATATTGTATACTGTATGGCAAAACTATGGTGTTTGGCCGTGTGTTCGTCTGTCTCCCATTTCCAGCAGCCGTGTTCCACACTGCGTTCATTTGAAAAGCTACTGGTTGGTTATTTTGCATTTCCATTTCATTTTTCTTGATGCAATGTAGTTAGTCACTTTATTGTCCCTTCCGGTAATCTTGAAAATCAACATGAACATCTGGATTAAAGTAGATTTAATGGAGATCTTCATAATAATACCATTCCTTTCACATCATAAAGGTGCATAGGGCTGCTGAGGCAGTTGCATTGGCAAGTACACTCCTGGACAGGTAGCCACTCCAATGCAGGTTACCCTGAATGGTTATTACCCCAGTGCAATGGTACTCATTTCACAAACCTCAGAAGGATGACAGGCTGAATCAGCCCCATCTGGTGTTAATTTAACAGTAAACAGGGGCTCGAACTTAGGACTCTAAGGTCCCAAGCCAGCCATCTTAACCACTAAGCCAACACCAGGCTTACAGATCTTCATGGAGTAACATAATTGAAAATAGCTATACTCTACACTTTGTAGACAAATCCAACCTCCCCTACCCGATCTTGCACCCCCATTTTGTGTGTGTGTGTGTGTGTGTGTGTGTGTGTGTGTGTGTTGGAGTTTGACCAGAGCTTTCTGATATGGAATATGATACACAAAATGATCTTCATGATCTCCTGAGTTGATTATATTAACTACAAAGAACCTGGAAGAATTCCCATGTTTTAAACACACGCCATGTTAAGGTGTATAGAGCAGCTTAATAGCTCCTTCCGTGACATGGCATTCTATTTACAAAATATTAAACAAATAGGATAATAACATTGTAGCAAACCATATATTAATTAATAAAAAATAATATTAACACCAATCATAACAGTTGTATCATTTGGCAAGCATAATAACGAATGGATAATCCTCACACTGACCCAAGCATAATCTGGGCTTAGTGAAAGAGAAACCAATGCCCAAACTACATACAGCAGGCTGGTGAAGCTGCACGGCCATGAAGACCAAAAAATTTTTGGTCCGATGGACCAACGGGCTCACGAGTGATTGATTGATCGAGTAACTAAACCTTTTTCTGTCACTATGGATGGGTACTTTTGCTTGTAAATAATATTCTCAACATCTATTTATCATATTTGGCTATTATTTTGCTTGCTACTGGCTGGAGCTATGACTTAAATAATTAATTTCAATTATTATTAAAAGACATTTTAAAATTGAATTAACGAGCAGTTAAAATCTTAAAATCAACTGCAGTATTAGATCAGAATAAATAAATTGCTTGGATGTTGATTATCTTTTCAGTTTGCCTTGATATTCAAACTTTGGTTTGTATGTTAAGTAACCTGAGTTAAAGTACTGAAAAAGGGAGCATGTGTAGCCTCCAGATTGCTGCAAAATTTCCTTTGAAATCCTTCGACTTCTTCTTTTTCTTTCGGTTCCTCCAATTTTACTTGGGGTTGCCACAATGCTGGTTGATCACCCTTCTCCATCTCTTCCTGTCAGTTACCCATTCTTCTTCCAATCCAACAACTTATAAATCTTTCACCACCACATCCTTCCATCTGGTCTTCGGCCTCCCACTTCTTCCTGGTAGTCCCATCTCCATCACTTGACTCACCACATTCTCTCCAATTGTTCAATCTATCTCTATCTCTATCTCTATCTCTATCTCTATCTCTATCTCTATATCTCTCTCTCTCTCTCTCTCTCTCTCTCTCTCTCTCTCTCTCTCTCTCTCTCTCTCTCTCTCTCTCTCTCTCTCTCTCTCTCTATCTCTCTCCCCTCATCAGATGACCAAACCAACTTGGTCTCTTCTTGGTTACTTTCTTCGATGCTTCCACAATCTTCACTGACCCCCTGATGTACTGGGTTCCTGATCCTGTCTTTTCTTGTCACTCCACACATCCATCTCAGCATCAACATCTCCTTTACATCCAGTTTCTGTTCCTCTATCCTTGATGTTGCCCAAGTTTCCACACAATGTAACAAAGCCAGTCTCACAACTGTCTTGCACTTTGAAACCCAACGATTGTCCTTCCCTTTCCACTGCAATGCCCATTTTTCAATGCTTGAAGGCAGAATAAGGTCTAATATGAGGAAACAAACATGGGATGACATCATTTGACTGTTATTTTTGTGCCATGTTCATACCCCAGCCCTCTCATCCATTGCAGGCAGTGTGAATTGCACAGCAAACCCCAAGTGGGAAATTTTAGCAAGGGCACTGACACACAATGTTTACTCTTTTCGAGAGATATTCAGGAATATGTAACGTCCACAATCTAAACGCAGATGACTTCACGTCCTCAATCACCGACATGCATCACCTCATCCGGACCAGAATTGCATCAGGACAGCAGTTTTTAGTCGGATTTGACTACATGAGAACGAATCCACGAATGGAGAGCTCAAAAGCAAATACACTTGCAAAGGCAAGGGGGCATGAAATGTAAAGAAATCCATCCCGTGTCATCTGAATATCACGTCATGGATATCATGAGAAACATGGACGTGATGTCAACCGATTCTGTTAAATTGGGTGAGTCACTGAGGAAGTAGTATTGCGAATTTGGAAGCTTACTGCACACAACAGCCAGGTCCTATAGATCAGCTATATCGGTAAGTATGTTTTCTAGTTAGGGTCCCGTCCTATGTTTAATGGGGATTAATTGTACGTGCGCTGTGAGTTTTTATAGTTAGGATTTTTACATTTTAAACTTCAACAACAACGCCCATCTACGCTTCTTCACCATCGGCCTTTCCCACGCTCATGCGTGTCAAGCACAGCCGTGGGCAGAGTCCAATGTGCCAGGCGGGGTTTCTTTGGACGTTGGCGTCTTGGATATTGCTCCAAATACGGGCATGGCACCCCTCTCAGCCAATCGGAGGGGTGCGTGCACGTCTGCCGCCTCTCGGCCAATGGGGAGCCAACGCAACTAATTGCTGCTTCCTCCCCCCCCCCCCCCACCGACCAATCTCGGACGGCCGGGAGATCGCCCGACACGCCTGTCCAATGAGGAGGGAATGACACGAGACGGATCCTCCCACCTGTCAAGAAAAAGGGATAATTGTGGGGGGGCGACCCAGGTGAGAGAGTCTTCCCGCGTGAATCGCCTGCCTGCGAGCCGGAGGAGAATCGCTTGCCTGCCTGCCTAGCTGACTTGCTTTGCCTGCGTCGTCGCCTGTTTTGCCGGTGGAGCGTGCCAGCGCCCGACGCTACCCTCCGTACCTGGTGCTTGGAGCGGCATCGTGTTGTGGGTTTGAGTCCCGCCGGGCCAGATCGTCGAGAACCGCACAAAGCGGGAAGGTCCAAGCCAGACTCTTACCTCCAGCTCACCTTCCCTCCGAGCTGGGGGTATCAATAAAGGCCGCGGCCACCATTTCTTTGGGGGGTGTGTGTCTGTGTGTGGGCCCGTCTTTTAAGTAGAAACGTTTAAGTGCCGTTGTGTTAAATTGCATTCCTTTTATTCGGTTAACTCTGCCTTCTTGCGTGCTCCCCTGCCCCATTATAAATAAATATCCCTTTTGAAATGTTCCAGCTCGTTTCTGTGTTTCTTTCATTGGCTTGGCACGGTGCGTGTTGAGAAATAGCGAGGCCGTAAATTGTTCATTTGGTCCGACGGGCCTTGGTAACCTCCTATCAGGTTACACACGGTTCGGGCTCGGTAACGGCTCGTTCC
>CM068952.1:93759795-93773818 GCA_035128595.1 Eptatretus atami
TCCCTCTAGCGGTCGTGCTCGCCACCGATACCTGGCCCAGTAACAGTACAACATGCACTAACTTGTGCCAATTACTGGGCACTGACTATAGTGTCTGAATTGTCCGATAGGATGTTGCGTTGGGAACACACCTACCTTTGAGCTGGCTAGTTTAAACACAATTACCTTTGATGTTGCGTTGGTAGCACACTTACCTTTGAGCTGGCTCGTTTTAACACAAATGCCTTAAATGGTACAGAGGTAACACACTAATCTTTGAGATGTGAGCCTGGATTTGATTTCCTCCCCGATTATAAATTGTTGGGTTTGTGCTCCGCTGGCAGAGTGTTACATTGGTGAGTGTGCCTTTTTTGATGGACGTTAGGCTGGGTGTGCCGTCTGCTCGCATTAGTGGGTAGATGTACCCTTTTATGTTTCTCTTATAATACGGCAATGAAAATACTTCACTAAACTTCCAATGTAAATGGGGTGTTAAAAATAAGGAACTCACAATTGGCCAAGAGATCAACTTAAAAAAAAAGAAACATTCCGTTTTCAAACAGATATGTGTACATGTTCTGTCTGTCTGTGTGTTTCTCCCAAAGCGGTTTCTTGGCTAGGGTTACAATCCTGGAAGGGTCGCTACTCTGATGCAGGATACTCCTCTAAGTGTAGCAATTTGGAATTTGTTCAGGGTACCTCGTCTGCCCCTCACGATCAGGACACCGTGGGATCTGTAACACCCACAAACTAATGCTGGCATATGGGACACCCAGTTTAACGTCCACCCAAGGGACGGGCACACATATTGATTCCTCATCCTGTTATGTCTTCAAAACACCAGGATGAGTTCATAGCTGGGTTGAGACTCCTCTCCAGTACAGATCAGTACAGATCCAAATAGGGCTCTTGGGCTCTTGGGCATCCTGTCAGCACTTGTAGTTCATAAGAAATAAACACTCATTAATCAAGATTTGAAAACAATGTTTGTGTGTCTTGGACGATTTGATACCCCATACGTTCGTTACTGATGCTACCTTCCTTAACACACACACACACACACACACACACACACACACACACACACACCAAAATCCCAAAATCTTATTTGCATTATCTTACAAGAAAAGTAACATTTAAAACAAAAATCACTCTAAGCTATAATCATGGAATGTCTTTTCACTGACCTCTAAGCACCTCCTCATATTGAAGAGGCCGATACAACTGACCCAGAAAATGAAGAAGAAGAAGAAGAAGAAAAAGAGGTAAATGAAAATCCAGAGGTAACACATCACACAGAAGGGTTGGTGCGGATTTGTATTCTGCCTGAGCAAGACCTTTGGACACAAGGTCTACAGCTGAAGAATGGAAAAGGTATGCTCAAATGATATGCTCTGTTGGAACTCCTTGGAGGCATTAATCATCATCAATCAAGGCTTCCCCATTAGGGGCCATCTATTTATTATGTACCCCAAAATGGTGGAATTTTTGTACCTCACCCATGCCCCACATGGGACATGCATCTCCCCCTTTTCTCCCTTGGCTCCAATTTCTTCCCAAACTCCTTTATTTTATTCTTTCTCATTAGATCATTTATCCACATTGGCTAACAAAATATGCAGCTGAGCATCAACTGTAAATGGACGAGGTGTGTGTGTGTGTGTTTTTGGTTGAGCTCTGCTAGAACGTTCTGATGTTGAATGCGATACACCAAAATGATCGTCATGACCTCCTGAGTTGATTAGGCTTATTAACTACAAATAATGCGGAATAATTCCCATGTTTTAAACGCACACCATGTTAAGCTGTTCAGGGAAGCTTAATAGGTCCTTCCACAGCATGGCATTCCAATCACAAAATAAAAAACAAAAATAACGATAACATTGTAACATAGCATATATTAATCACTACTAACAATAATAATAGTAGTATAATTTGGTAATAATAATAACGAATGTATAATCTTCACCCTGGCCCAAGCACATCTGAGCTTGGTGCTTATGCTCCAGAAGTACAGCAGGCAGATATGCTACAAGGCCATGAAGACCAGTGAAAATATGGTCCAATGGACGAACAGGCCCACTAGTTTACCGAAGGGATTGGGAATGCCCTGGAAATCTCCACAGTGTTTCAACCATCATGGAATGTTTTAAAATGCTGATGAAGAATCTGTGGTTCACAGATTGGGAAGAACACTTTTATGTGGCAGGACCCAGACAATGTCACTGCACCTACTAGGTTGTTTGAGCTTTGACAGAAAGTGTACATGGTGGAGGATCTGGACTAATGTAAGGGGAAAAGTGCTAAAGCCTGTGTGGAGAGGTGGAAGGACAATGTCTGACCCCTGACGTCTTAGCGACCTCTGACGTCCGAAGCGAATGAACTTGTCTCTCCAGATTTAATTAAATCTGTCATGCATTTGCCATCAAAAAATGTGTTTCATGGACGCCATAACACCGTTGTGAATAAACTTTGAACAGCTAAAGACAAATTCCACAAGATATAAACACAAACACAGTGACTCAACAGGTACGTGTCAATCAAATGACCTCGCTTTTGCCCATTTATTGGAATCATCATGATCAATGTACACCTGAGAGCCATTGTATCCTCGAGCTTCATGATGTTTGCGTTTTACAAGTTTAAAGGTCAACAGAATCAGAAAAAAACATAAACATTCTATTTTTTATGAGCAATTACCACCTGTCGCTTTGCTGATGGGAAGACTAAAAGGGGGGAGTAAAAGAGAGGAGTGAGAGAGAGGGGTGTGTGAGAGTGAAGAGGAAGAGGGGGAAAGAGAGAGAAGGGAGGGGGAGCAAGGAGGGAGGGAGAATGAGGAGGGGTGGGGGAAGGGAAGGCTGTCTCATCAAATTTATATAAATCATACTAAATTATAATTCATACTGTCCATCAAAATGCTTTATGAACAAGACCACACACACACTAAATATATATATATATACTGTATATTGTTGCGAATTCGCGCCCGTCGCGTGCGATCGGCCACGCGACTCGAACCGCGACCGCCTCGCCCACCGGACGGACAATTCAGTCGTGACCCTCCCGGCTAACGCCCGATCCAGTCACGGGTGGGCCTTTCGACCTCACCACAATCGTGCCAATCGGCCACCCCGTAGGATAGGGTTGTTCGCCAAATTCGACCTACCTAAGTACCCACGCGGATGGTAAACCGGGCGATCGTACCTCGCCGCAGGTCGACTCCGGACACAGCCGCTTGGGCGGGCCGTTCCGTACTATCGGATAACCGAGCGGTGTTATCGTCGACCTCGACGGTTCAGATTATTTACCGGGCGTTTTGCACCCACTACGAACCCTTTACGTGAAGCAGGATGGAGGTTCAATTAAAGAAAAGACGAAGCGGAACGGGAAAACAGTTCACACAATGCACATTTATTCCGCGGCACGCGGAGCACACATATAGCACACGTATTTACAGCCACAATTAGAGAATGCACATATATCACATAGAAAAAGAAATGCACATATAAAAGGAGTTAAAACCGACTACACGACACACGGACCACTTATACATTACTACCTTACAAGACACGGCGCCACAACACGCATTCACACCGAAGCAAAGAAAAGACCCCCTCAAAGGCAAGGGAGTCAGACTGGGCCCGTGGCCTAATGCGCGGGACCTGATGAGCGGCCAGGCCCACGAGACCGAAGGGTCCTACCCGCGCCCTCGTGGCGAGCCGCAGAATGTCCCTGCACGGCGGTTCCGTGGGCACCTGCTGGTGTAAGTGGGAACGGGGCCCCTTGTCGCACTCTTCAGCGCGGGGAAAAGGGGGAATTGTTTGATGCTCTGGGAGGGAGTATGGCTGGCTTGCTCGAATCCCGCGACGCGAGCCTCCAGGTCCACCTCAGCCGTCGCCTCCGCAGCGTCTCCCCCACGATCTCGCTCACCGATCTCCTCGAGCTCCGTCTCCAACGACCCAGCCCAACTACTTCCTCACCGATCTGCTGCTCCACCGACACTTCTCCACGATACTGCTCGAGCTCCCACTGCCTCGCCTTTTTATCGGCTTCGAACCCACCATATGCAAATTCTCGGATCCAAACGACCTCAGGGGCGGAGCCACGCTCGCCGATTGGACAGAAAAAGGGGGCGTGTATCATTCCTGATCCTCAAATTTGCATATGCCGATTTTCGTCAGGCGCGTCTGGAGGCGGGGCCAAGCCGCCCCGCGCTTCCTGATTGGTGATCAGATGTGGCGTGCATCATTCCTGATCCTCAAATTTGCATATGCCGATTTTCGTCAGGCGCGTCTGGAGGCGGGCCAAGCCGCCCCGCGCTTCCTGATTGGGTGGATCAGATGTGGGCGTGCATCATTCTGATCCGAATTCTCCTCAGAAAACCCCGCCATCTGCACTCGCGTCTCGCGTGTCTCGCTGAAGACAGCTCGACGCTCGGCGCCCACAGGTGGTGCGGGAATGGCCGTAGGAGAAGGTGGTGGAGGGTTTTCGGCGGTGTTCGATGGCCATGTGCTGTTTGGAATGCGTGGTGATGTGAGGTTTGCGGTAGCGAGTGTGTAGGTTTTTGCTGCTGGCGTTGTTGTTGTTGTTGGCGTGGGTGGCTCAAAACAAAGGTAGAACAGAAAAACGCCTAACTCAAAGGATCGCAGCCCGAATGAATCACATTAATTCCCTCTAAACAATGGTTTTGCTAACTACACATGTACTTAAGAAATATATCTCACCTACGGGACCTTTATGGTGTTTGCGAATTTCCAGAGCCGTACACTACCCCCTCCCCTTTTTACAGACTCGTCCCGAGTCGTCAAATTATCGTGTGCCATCATGTGTAGTTCGCCCCTAGTACGTTTTACCTACGGAGTCCCTGAGTGCGACATTCATGGTTCGTGTCCCCAAAATAAATAACCTGAGGGCTGAGTAACTAACTAAACAAACTCACTCACACGGACGACTTAAATAAAATTGCCGGCGCTAACACATACATGCCGGGGCGCACTCATATTACAATACAACTTAACACCTTAACCTTATAAATTTACACTAAACCATGGCCAGGATCAATGAACTCTGCAGGAAAAAGGCAAAAGTCAAAAGAAAACCGGTGCACGGGCCGCCACTGCAGGCCCGTGTTGCAGCTGCCAACAGGACAGTTCCTGCAGCTTGCAAACTGTTGCTTGCGGATCCTGGCGCACATGGAATTGAACAAGGGGGGGGGCAAAGCAAAATTGAACGGGGCTGGTGAACAGGGCAGTGGGCATGACATGGCAAAGGTAAAGGCAACATAGCCTGCAGAAAAGGCCGTTCAGGCAAACACAGCCGGCAGACGAACTGGCCGGCACAGGCCTTGCAGTAAAAACAGCCGTCGGATGATCCGGCCGTCACAGGCCTTGCAGCAAACAACCAGCCGATGAAGTTGGCCGGCACAGGCCCCGCAGCACCACGCCGCAGACGATGAAGTTGGCCAGCCTTTGCCTTGCAGTGGAGGTTGGTGGAGGGAGTGCGGTGGTGTTGGCCACACAGGAAGTGGACTCGGACCTACCCTACCTGTCTCCCTCCCACCTACGCCTTTGCCTGTCACTGTCCATACCCACTCCCTTAATTTGTCAAACCCAATTTAGCCCCAACTAATTTCTTTTGTTGTTTTATTTTTACTTCCCTACTTCCCCACTATAATCGTCCCCTAACCCCCTTTATCGTCCTTGTTCGGCTAACCTATTCTGTTCACCTAGCCTACTCCCAACCCCTACGTTCCCTTCCCGGAGGGAATAAGGAGAAGCTAGGTCTTGTGCCGAGGCCAACGAAGCTTCAGGATGCCTCCCCAGACTTCAGCGATCTAACCCAAGTGGGTCCAGCGGCCCACAACGAGAGCGAAGGGATGGATGGTGCGGAGGGGTACACTTCCTAATCTACCCTATCCATTAACTAAACTACCCCGGGGCTTTCAACAAGCGCCTCTCGCTTAATCTATTGGTTCTAACAACCCAGATTCCCGTCGCCTGTGTGGTGTCCTTACAATTTCGGGCTCGCCTCGAATTTTCCTCCCGTGCCCTCACACGGCTTCGTGGCTGGGACGCGTGGCTCCCTTTGGCAGGCACGACCCTCTGCCGAATCCCTACTATGGCACCCCGGGCACTACACTCCTCCGAGCCTAACCAGCTCCCTAAACACCGGGAGTGCCCCCATGGCAACTCCCTGAAACGCACACGTGGCAGGCTGGCGCCCCGCCCTTTCCGAGGGTCACCCGTGCCCACGACACTGCCCACGCGGCTAACGGCGCTCCGGGCCCCGACCAAGCGGGCGCACCCGTGCCCACTACGCTAACCCGGCCCCCCATGGGCCCTTGGCCTACCACGGGCGACTAGCCCGGTGCCCGGGTACCCACTCAGCGATATCACCGTTCGCAGCCACGCTCCCAGCCCGTCAACAGGCTCCTGCACCCCTCCAAACGGGTTTCGAGCCTACTTCCCCACCAACAACAAAAACCTCCATTTTTCAATTTAACTAACCCACTAACTCACTCTACACTGACCCCGGGGTCCCTTGGGCGGAGTCACTCCTCCCCCCAATCACTCATCGCACCATGCATTCCCCATTCACTCCATACACACAGACCCGCTGGCCTCACTCACTCACCATGTACTCTCCTCACAACTTTCCAACACACACATCGCTGAATCCTGCCATCCTTCTAACTACCTCCCCTAACTAACTCGTGCTCCACGTCATCCCTTAAACTACAGCACGTTCCTTTTAACACTACGTAGCTAAGCTACGTCCCCTCTACACATCCACAGTCTGTCACTGTCTCCAAATCCTCAAAAATTATTTCCCATCCTAAAGCTCACTACAATCCCTCAACTAATCCATTCCACGGCCCCATGAGGACTTACCCCTGCCCCATGGAGCCGGTCTAGCTAAGCTAACCCTTTCCCCTAACTAGTTCCATCCTGTGCCCAGGCAGGGGGTCTTTCACCCCTTACCCGGGAATCCTGTTCACACCGAAAGCGAGGCTTGCTTTGTTAATTTTGTATTTCCAATTATGCGCAGCACCAGCGCGGCAACTCACAGCTCGCGCACTTTGCACCTACCCATGACGTCATGCAGCTGCACGCGCACCTCGTCCCTCTTGGACGGTACCATCCGGCAGGGATTCACCCTCCTGCCGGATTCCAACCCCACGTGCAGCCATGACGTCACCCTGGCCACCCCCAAAAACAAACCTCGCACTCCGAGGGGCTCCGCAGCCGAACGAACACATGTGCTCTGCGTTGGAGCTTAACACAAGCTCGCGTGGAGAACCCGTCCAGTCCAAATCCGTTTACCTGCCTAACCTTTGTCCGTCCGCGGGATCGGCAAATCCACCGCTGGCGTTTCCGCACCGGGCTTCACTCCGCAAGCGAGCACGTGGGTCTCGTGCGCTGCACAGCACGGACCTCGCGCTCGCTGCTGGGTGAACCCGGCACGGTCCCCATTACAACTACGGCCGCTACCCGGCCTCTGTCCCTCTGTCGCCGTCGTCTCCGTTCCACCCACGCACACCTGCGTGTCACGACGCACAGACTCCACTCCATCACACTCACATTCACACCGGAGACGCGGCTGCATGCTCACGCATGCCGACCGACATCTCCCTCACATACAGAGACCTCACACACACGGTCTCCCTCACACGGACCCTCTCACTCACACCCAACCTCCACTTGCACAGGGGGTCTCACTCACACCATGCGTGCTGGAAAGCACGCATTCTCGCACACTCGCAAACACACACCCCTGCACAACCACACTGGGGATTCGTGTCCCCACAAGGGTTCCCGGGGCCTCTGTACCCCCCAAGCTACACGTGCACCTATCCACAGCACTCGTCCCTTCAACTCCGCTTGGCACGACCGAACCCACCTGGTCGTGATTCGCCTCAGGGGGCATACTCCCTCCCCTCGTTCCTGGAGGCGGCCATCCAGCTGCTCACACCGGGTCTCTATCCAGTCCGCGAGCTCACCCCCATTATCCTCCACTACCTCTGTGTGTGTGTGTTCTGTTCTTTAACCCTGTCATATCATGCAGTCTCTCCTCTATTTCTCTATCTCCCTGGTCTTATACATCTATTAGTTTCTGTTTCTTTCTGGAGTTTTTCCATCTCTATGGATTTCAATTTTACTCTCTCCTTCAGTTCAGTAATTTCAAACTCGTATAGTTTTTGTTTCTCTCCCACTCTTCCTCATGCTCCTCATTTTCCAATCTCATCGTTTCTCTCAATTGGCTCATTTCCTTCCTGTGTTTCATTCGCTGCTCTCTCATTACCCTTCCTTGCTTCCTCTCCTGTCCTTCCTTCTCCAGTTTCATGGTTTGCTTCATTTGGTTAATCTCCATCTTGTGTTTCATCGCTGTTCTTTGTCTACCTCTTCGCACTCCAGCCTCGCCTTTTCTTTCAATTGGTCAACCTCGGCTTCATGTTCCTTTTGTTTTCTATCCCATTGTTCCTCTCGCTCTCTCCTCTCCAATCTCGTTGTGTCCTTCAATCTCCTGATTTCTCCTTCCTGCTTCTTCAACTTCTCCTCGTATTCCAGCCTATTTTTTCCTTTTGTCGTTCAGTTTCAAATTCATACTCTTTCAGTTTTTTATTCACATGTCTTTCTTGTTCCTCATTCTGTAATCTCTATTTCTTTCAACTGACTGATTTTCTTCCTGTCGTCCTTGTTCTTCAGGACTCTTTCTTGTTCCTCATTCTGCAATCTCGTGGTTTCCTTCCATTGATCGATTTCCTTCTTCTGTCTCATTCGTTCTTCCATCATTACTCTTTCTTGCATCTCATTCCCCAATTGGCCTTTGCTTCCAGCTGTTCGATCTGTACAGCGTGGTTCCTTAACGTCTCATTCTCCGGTCTCGTTCTTTCCTCTCTCAACATCCTCAACTCGTTTCGTAATTCCGTCTCTTCGTTCTGGTGTTTCTGTAACTCAGTTTTCTTCTCCAATTCCTTTCTCATCTCCGCACACTCCGACCTTGCTTTGGCTTCTAACTGTTTCTTCCGGCTTGCCCTTGTGTTTGTCTATCCGTCTTCCAAGTTCCTCTGTCTCCGTTTTTACCTCCAGTCCCAGCTTATCAACTCTCTTCGTCATGTCTTGCAGTCTTTTCTCACACTCCACTATTTTTATTTCCTTCGTGCACGTCTCCGTCACCCCAATTAATTTTCCCTCTCGGTTACCGTCACTTTTTCCGTCACCTCTACACTTCTCGCCCAACACTTCTCCGAATTATTTTTTTCTCACCCGCTTTCACCGCGGGCCTGACACCGTTGCACCCCTCCCAGCTCGTTCGGTCCCACACGTGGCGTCGCCATTACGCACTTCGCTGTTGTTGCCTTCATGCCCGCCTGCAGGCTCCGGCCCATTTGCTGCTTTCACCCGCATTTCTTTATTTCTTCCTTCATTTCGTTTTTGTTTGTTTCCATTTGAGTGCGTTTCCATCCATTTCGTTCAATTCGTTATTTATTCCATCCATTTTTTTTCAATTCGTTATTCATTCCTTCACATTTGTTTGTTTTCCATCTCGCTTGTTCACTCCTTTTATTTCGCGTGCGTTTCCATCCATTTTTCGTTCATTTCTGGCAGCATGTGCGAATAGCCGGGCCATGTCGGTGCACTCAGCTGAGCCGATGCGCCAGGATCGGGGGGTTTTGGTGGAGAGGGGGAGGGGAGGTGTTATACACCGCGGCCTCCCGCCGCCGCACCCATTTCGGCCCTGGATTCGTTTGGGGGGGAAACTGTTCCTGCACACCAATGTGCTCGCGGTCTACATCCTGGACCATGGATTCTACATCACTACACATATACATTTCTATTACCCCCGGCTCCCGCTCGCCTTGAGACGCCATCTTATTCCACGTAAGGGTTAATTTTAATCGCTCGTAATTTAGAGGGAATCGGGGGACGCTCCCTGAACCGATTCCCTATGAATTTAGCTTGGAGACGGGAGGGATTTGAATCCCACTCCTGACACAGTGTGCGAATTCGCGCCCGTCGGCGTGCGATCGGCCAAGCGACTCGAACCCGCGACCGCCTCGGCACCGGACGGACAATTCAGTCGTGACCCTCCCGGCTAACGCCGGGATCCAGTCACGGGTGGGCCTTTCGACCTCACCACAATCGTGCCAATCGGCCCACCCCGCGTAGATAGGGTTGTTCGCCAAATTCGACCTACCTAAGTACCCACGCGGATGGTAAACCGGGCGATCGTACCTCGCCGCAGGTCGACTCCGGACACGAGCCGCTTGGGCGGGCCGTTCCGTACTATCGGGATAACCGAGCGGTGTTATCGTCGACCTCGACGGTTCAGATTATTTACCGGGCGTTTTGCACCCACTACGAACCCTTACGCTGAAGCAGGATGGAGGTTCAATTAAAGAAAAGACGAAGCGAAAGAGAAAACAGTTCACACAATGCACATTTATTTCCGCGGCACGCGGAGCACACATATAGCACACGTATTTACAGCCACAATTAGAGAATGCACATATATCACATAGAACAAAGAAATGCACATATAAAAGGAGTTAAACCGACTACAGCGAACACGGACCACTTATACAGTTACTACCTTACAAGACACGCGCCACAACACGCATTCACACCGAAGCAAAGAAAAGACCCCCTCAAAGGCAAGGAGTCAGATGGCCCGTGGGCCTAATGCGCGTGGGACCTGGATGAGCGGCCAGCCACGAGACCGAGGGTCCTACCCCGCGCCCTCGTGGCGAGCCGCAGAATGTCGCTGCACGGCGGTTCCGTGGGCACCTGCTGGTGTAAGTGGAACGGGGCCCCTTGTCGCACTCTCTCAGCGCGGGGAAAGGGGGAATTGTTGATGCTCTGGGGAGGGAGTATGGCTGGCTTGCTCGAATCCCGCGACGCGAGCCTCCAGGTCCACCTCAGCCGTTCGCCTCCGCAGCCGTCTGCCCCACCATCTCGCCTCACCGATCTCCTCGACCTCCGTCTCCAACGACCCAGCCCAACTGACTTCCTCACCGATCTGCTGCTCCACCGACACTTCTCCACGATACTGCTCGAGCTCCTCACTGCGCTCGCCTTTTTACGGCTTCGGGAACCCACCATATGCAAATTCTGCGATCCAAACGACCTCAGGGGCGGAGCCACGCTCGGCCGATTGGACGGAGAAAAAGGGGGCGTGTAATTCCTGATCCTCAAATTTGCATATGCCGATTTTCGTCAGGCGCGTCTGGAGGCGGGGCCAAGCCGCCCCGTGCTTCCTGATTGGTGGATCAGATGTGGCGTGCATCATTCTCTGATCCTCAAATTGCATATGCCGATTTCGTCAGGCCGTCTGGAGGCGGGGCCAAGCCCCCCGCGCTTCCTGATTGGGTGGATCAGATGTGGGCGTGCATCATTCCTGATCCGAATTCTCCTCAGAAAACCCCGCCATCTGCACTCGCGTCTCGCGTGTCTCGCTGAAGACAGCTCGACGCTCGCGCCCACAGGTGGTGCGGGAATGGCCGTAGGAGAAGGTGGTGGAGGGTTTTCGGCGTGTTCGATGGCCATGGTGCTGTTGGAATTGGCGGTGATGTGAGGTTTGCGGTAGGACGAGTGGTGAAGGTAGGTTTTTTGCTGGCGTTGTTGTTGTTGTTGGCGTGGGTGGCTCAAAACAAAGGTAGAACAGGAAAACGCCTAACTCAAAGGATCGCAGCCCGAATGAATCACATTAATTCCCTCTAAACAATGGGTTTGGGCTAACTACACATGTACTTAAGAAAATATATCTCACCTACGGGACCTTTATGGTGTTTGCGAATTTCCAGAGCCGTAACAATATATCTATACTGATATATATATATATATATATATATATATAATATATTATATATATATATATATATGATGATAGTGCTTGGCTGATATCAGCAATTTTTCGGGAATCGGCAGATTGGAGTCATTGTGATTACCGACTCCAGTATGTACTGTATGCAACCCAAAAACCTCGAGTAGCTCTCACCCTTGTTTTGGGGGAATTTCAATGAACAAATTAAACAAGAAGGATGTCGTGCAGAGCATGATACTTTCGAAATCCATCAAACATATTTGACCTGAAAAATAATTGGTGGTTAAATTCAGTGACCTGATATGCAAATTTATTCAAATTTCAAGTCAATGGGATGAAAATTGAGGATTTTAGAAATTCAAGCTTATTTGTTCACCGTTGGCCTATGTTGACCTTTTGATTGATGTTGACCTCAAAGATAATTATTGACTGGTTGAATTCAGTGACCTGAAATATAAATCCTCTTCGAATTTTAAGTCAATCGGATGAAAATTAAGGATTTTAGAAATCTGACAAATATTTTGACTCTGATCTCAAAAACAATAGGCTAATTGCTTATGATGAACTCTTCCATGTGGTGAAGTTTTGTGAAGGTCGGTTGAAAATTGTGACCTCGAGGCGATGAACATAAAAACAGACAGACAAACAAACAGACAAACAGAATGACACACGCAACCAACCAATATACTTGAAAAATCTTCGATTTTCGCAAGTAAAAAACAGCGTTGCATTAATTATCGACGTTTCACGGAGATGTGCATAAACATTAATCTTTATAAAAAGCTGCCAAGCGTCGTGACATGTAGAAAAAACAAGCTCAAATGAGCTAAGATCCTCGTCCTCTTAATGATGACGTCATAAAAACAATATGATCTCTCATTGTGATGTATCAGGTTTGCGATAAATTATCTGTGCTAATCCCGGCTTGATCCCGCAAACAAAATTCCAAACAGCTTGCCTAGTTTTGAGATAATGGTATAGGCGATTTCCATTAGCGGCGATATTATGACGTCAACTTTTTTTCTAGGAAGAATTTCCAAAATCGGAGATGGTTACTGCCCTGCGCGTGGGTTTCTGCATATACAATGCAAGTTTCACGAAATCCGATGAAAACTCTGGTTGTGAAACAAAAAAATGTCAAAAAAATAGGAATACGTCATAAAAATTGATATGAACGTCATAGTGATGTATCATATGTGCGAATTCATCTCTGCTAATGCCCTGTTCGATTCCCGCAAACACGAATTCAAAAAGCTTGCCTAGTTCGGAGATAATTTTTTAGGCGATTCCATTTAGCAGAGATATTTTGACGTCATAACTTTTTTTTCTCGGAGGAATTTCAAAATCGGAGATGGTACTGTCTGCGCAGAGTTTTTTTACATATATATGCCAAGTTTCAGAAGCTTGCGATGAAAACTGTAGGCTGTGAAACAAAAAAGTCCAAAAGAAGAAGATGAAGAACAACAACGTGAGTAAGACTTAGAGATCCTCCACGAGGATCTAAAAATTGGGCTCGGTAATTTTGATAATAACCTGTTAATATGGCAAACGGCTCCGAAATCGGGTCTTATTCAATGTAGTTTGCTTTGAAACTCACAAAGAGAAACCACATAACCTTTGCAAAGCAAACCCGGATCATATCAAAATAAGCAACTGCTTTAGAAACAGCCGTGAGGACAAAGGAAAACGTGATCGCTCATACGCTGCTGAAGTTAAAAAGTTAAAATCTACTGTATCTGTACATCTGTACCTCAATCCTTGCCATCCCAACGTAGTGTGTCACCCAAGCTTGGAACATATGACGTCAAGAATGAATGCTCGGGTAACACAAGATAATGTGTTGCTCGAGTATTAATTCTTGACTTCATACATTCCAGGCGTACCAGACTCCATCAAAGCATGTGTTAAATTTGTTTTTTTTTCACATTTAAAGGTAATGGTTGGTTTCCCGCTAAGCTTGTTGAATTACTAGGCGAGTAACCTCCACTCCTGTGTCGCAAACACAGCCTGTTCAAAGTTCCGCATGGATAAAGTACACGAAAAGGAGAACCACAAAGGCTTACCTTTAAATATAATTCCTTAAATATGGAATTTCATACGAATATGAAATTCAAGTGAAAAATTAACAAAATTAAATTTAAAAATCTATCAATCCAGAGCAGCGTTTCTCAACCTTTTTACCCTTGTGGAACCCTTGAAATAGTTTTCATGTCTCAGGGAA
>CM068952.1:93788571-93800861 GCA_035128595.1 Eptatretus atami
CCTCCCTACCAGCTTTACAACACCGTCAATCCAGCACTGCTGCTCTGTTCACATCCTCCTCATTGCTCTCCTTTGGCTGATTGGCCATTTGCAGTACATTCCCAGTTGTCTGCCTTGCCTCTGAGGCCAAAACTGGTCCATTTGGAGCGTGGGCCAGATGGCTATGGTTTCTATCTGCAAGAGCTGAGCACAAAAATTGGTTTGTAGTCTGGCAATATAAGCACAAATCAATCACTTGTTACCATATAGTGCCCTTGTATCCATGTGCCATCATTGTGATGGTACTACATTTGAGTTATAAATTTACTGGAATTGAGAAATGAATTAAAAAAATTAATATGAGATGTGACATCTGAAATTGAACATTATAATTACCTTCTGATAATATTGGAATACCATTGAATACCATGTGGATCTTCACCTTGTGTGGACGGCAACCATGCGATAACCGAAACTGCAGCGATTGCCTACCACACTGGAGGCTAACACCAACAATAGAACCAAGTTGTCACTTTTACTCACGAGCTGATGGCGAGCAATGAACGTCAATCCATGCTTTGGAGTAGTCTGGCACCTTATCAGTAATAAATCAGGATTAGTTTACTTTTAATCCTCCAGGGATATTGAATCGTATCCAAATGGTGGCACAGCAAAATGGAGCAATCATGAGATGCATAACATATCAATAAGAAACTAGAACAGCACTCGGTAGAGGGCTTACCTCCGCCAGGCTGAACAGTTTACGTTTTGTATCGCACTGATAGGCTAGATCTGCATCTGGACCTGAACCAAAATCTAATCAGCTTGTTTTTGTCACTTACCCAAATCATCCATCAAGTTTTGTCGGAATCCATCCACAATGTTTTGAGATACCATGCAACACAGTACATCGTTTTGGGCCTATCTCTTAACGGTGACGAATCGCTTTAAAATTCTCGGATCTGGATCGTCACCAAAATCTCAACAATTTGTTGGTATCTCACACCCAATCAGTCCACCAACTTTCGTCTGAATCCACCCATAACTTTTTGAGATATCCTGCTTGCAGGCAGAAAAAAAAAGACGGACAGACAGGGGTGAAAAAATAAACTCTGTCCACCTTCGATGGCAGTGGTAATGAATAACTTATTACACGAGACACAAAACGAAACGGAATGACATCAGAACAATTAATGAAAGCACAGTAACGTGATAATCTATGTTCTCCCCGAGACACCAAAATCATAAACACAGGCATGCACACACAAAATCCAGGCAAGAAAGGAAGGAAAGCACAAGGTAAAGAACCCCAGATTGGTGGCTTTGTGAGCTGGTCGTGGACCAGGAACAGAAACAAGCAGAATGTGGAGCTGTTTCAGCAGGAAGAGCTGCTTCAGCAGGGGGAGATGAGGAGGAGAGGGGAAGGGGAGATGAGGGGGGGGGGAGAGAGAGATTGAGGAACACCTCATCCAAAAGCTTGCTGAGTGCTAGATAGCGAGGGGTGAGCATGCAGTTTAATCGCCAACTCCCCCCTCTCTGCCAACTGATGGCTCTGGACCACTCACCATGTCCCTGCCAGAACCAGCCATTTCTCTGCCCCCACTCTACACGGCTAATCTCTGGCCACAGAGATCTCTCCGCTACAGGCACAATGGACCAATCGCCATCCCAATTTAGCCAATAATGACTGGGAGCGGTCCAAGACCTGCCCCTTACGTGCTGACAGACAGCTGAGTGGGGCTACCACCCCTCCCCCCCCCACAATAGGTGGGAGGGAGACGTGCATACCACCTCTATATTTGCCCGGCATTGCCCAGTTCACAGAAAGGAACAAAGGGTCAAGATGTGTTATACCAAGCTATCATCTAAATTGGACGATGCTGTCCCATCGCGGTGGTACACAAACATCTTATCCTAAGCACATGTACTTATTACAGGGTTCAAAAACTTCTAACAACAGCCCCCCACTCCACAAACATAATATTTTGCAAAAATCTGGTCTTTTTGAAATTAAAATACGTTAAGTACCTGTGAAATAAATAAAAAATATCAAGAGACTTTTGCTTCCTCTAGCCTTCACCATTGATGGTACGTACGTATGCATATGTTTAATGTCTTCATTCCAGTCTGTCTGCATTTCTAATTGTGATGTTCATTATGCTGCATACTAAACCTACTCATTTATGGAAGCACCACCGAATTAACTTGATACAAGCATAAGATTAAAGAACACATGCTTTTTCCAACCTTCTCCTGAAAGGCCAATTTATCATGAACATAGAAAAGGACAGCCCAGCAGAGGGAGCAAGTCTACAGAATGGAGACCGCCTCATCGCAGTTAATGATATCCCACTGGAGGCAGTAGATCCTGTGATATTGCTGAAATCCTCTCAGCACAAACATCGGACCACCAACACCCGACCACGTCCCCGACCGGCCACTCATTCAGATGTGGTCCAGTGGATACAATTAGCTGGAGACTGTGTCACCCTTCTTGTCGTAGATACAGCCACAGATGATTTGTACAAGAAGGTATTTGAACAGTTTGAAAACAAGTAATCAATTTTAGTTTATTATTTTCTTTAACTCATCGAATGCGAGCTACTTTTTTATTGTTCAATAAGGTTTTGGGACTATATATATATATATACTAGCGTATATAAATTAGTTATAGATATAATAAAAGTATATATATATAATATATAGTAATATTACATATATATACATTATATATATATATCATATATATATATATACATATATATATACATATATATATATACATATATATACATATATTACAATATTATATGATGAGTATTCAGTTGGTGGTATCCGTCGATAATATTGTCGCGACGGACTACAGTAGTAGGTATGCGTCGTATTTAGTATATTTCATATGTGTTAAGCGGTGTGTGGAAATCACAGAGCACCATATAGGTCCTTTGATCAGTTATGTCGATAAGTCTGTGTTCAGATAGATTTCCCCACCGATGTCTAAGGGAATTATTCGTGTAACCGGGCTGTGATCTTTGAGTCAGCCGTTTTTCTTTACTACTTTATTTTGGACCAACTGCCTCTCAACCACCACAACCACCACCAACCACAGCCACCTCCACAACCGCCTTCACAACAACCACCTTAACCACAACCACAACCACACCACCGTCAATGACCACCACAAAACGCCAGCCACGCCACCATAACGCCAACACACCACCACCGAATTTCCACCTCAGCAACGGTTGCGAGAAGCCTTGCATTCGTCGAGGGAGAACGGACGACGGCCTCACCCCCCTCTCCCCAACGAATAACACCCGCCAACGAACAGTTGAAACAACAATGTGCTCCAAAGAGAGGGATCCTGATAACGCCGGGGGATTTCCCCTCCCCCTTCCCCCCCCCCCCCCCCCCGTGCGCCGGGAGAGAGGAGGGCGGGTCGAGTCGAGGTTCAAAGGTGAAGTAGGGGAGGGCGCTCTTTTGGGTGGAAAGAGCCCACTACACCCCCTCCCTTGGGGCAACAACTGCCCGGCCGAGCTCTGCTGGAATTCCCCCCCCCCCCCCCGGCGCACCGGGAAGGAGAGGGGCGAAACGCTGAGGAGAAACAGAATCGAGGTGGCAGGAACGCGATGGCTGAGGAGAATCAGAATCGAGGTCGGGGGCGTCGTGAGGAATGGAGGTTGTCGGAAGAGGTCGGGAGGAGGCGAGAGAACCGTGCGGGTGGGACGAGCGCGAGGTCGGAGGAAGGAGGACAGAGTCCCGAGGGTCCACCACCACACGGTCGCTTTTCTTCCAATATTTCTGGGTGTTTGTGTGTGTGTGTGTTTGTGGTGCCGTCCGTAAGTAAAACTGGTTAAGTGCCTGTATATACTTGCATTTCGTTTAGATATCGGCTGCAGGTCTTGATTGCGTATGGACTGTGCCAGACACCGATGGCCACAAGGTGCACACTGTGATGCCCCCAGCACACTGAGATGTAAGGCAGCTCGACCCCTGCTGGCACAGCAGAGCACCACGAGTGCGCTACACCCGCGACTGGATCAAGAGTGCAGGAAGGCAGACAGACAGACAGGCAGCGAGGACGGGAACTCGGACAGAAGAGACCGGCTCTGAAAAGAGCCAAGCTGATGCTCATGACTGAAACCAGACGTGACTCTCTTGTCCCACTGGTGAAATGTTATAGACGGCCTTTTATTGTTCCCCATGCATGTAACTCTCCCGTTTCTGCTGTTATATCCATTTAATTTGGCCCTGATTGGTGGTTAGTTCAGGGTGTGAACACTTTCTGATCCAATCGATACGTCTTACTGATTGGATGGCATTATCAAGAGGAGGGGATTGCATGTGGCATGATTTATGCTTGCTACCCCTGTTGGTTTTAGCTGTGGTAGGCGTGTTCATTTTTGACCGGTTTTGGACAAAAAAGATGCCTGAAATACGGTCAGTTCCCACGGGGGTTGGAGGGATAAAACAGATAGGGAAAGAAACATTCAACATGATGGGCTGTAGTGGTGAGAAACACCAATATGGATGGTGGGACTGGGGTCTGGGGGAGGGGAAACCATCTATCAAATGCATACGCAACGCAGATATAACCAACATATACATTGAACATTTAACTAAACAATGTACAGAACTATTGAAATATCGAGCTCAATGTGAGGATCTCTCTGGACTATTCGGTCTCGGTCAGATCAGGCAAATTAGATCTGTGACTTGCTGGCAGGTACCAAAGAAACCTGTACTAACCTATTTTGTTGTCGGTGACTAAACCGTCTCCCCCACCAGGTTCCTGGTGAGGAGGGTGTATGGATATGGACACCCAGCTTGATTAAAACAAAACCTGTCAAAGGCAGAGGAGCCCCTGTGAGCCAACAGCCATCATTTCTAGGTACCCAACTGTGTCTGCGGATGTCTCCTTGCAGTTGGGTTACTTTTTTTTAGGAGGTTGGTGGCAGGATTGTACTCCGGCCACCGTAAACCCCTTCTTTCCACAAAACCCAGAAACACAAAAGAAAACTGAAAACCCACTCTGTGGGAGTACCTCCCATTCTGCTGCCCTTCGCAGGGCAGCTCACCGGATGACAGATTGGGGCAAAGCTTCAGGACCCCCAATTCTTTGATGATAGGAGGAAAAGCATGGGTAAACTTCCTGGCAGATTGCGTGGTGGTGGAGGAGGTGTGCAAGTGTCGTCCACCAGACGGTCCCTTGGGTTATCCTGAGGCGGTCCCTTGGGTGGGTGCCTGGAATGTCCTATCCGAACAGAGGATGATCACATGTCTCTGTTATCATCTGAGCTCCAGCGTTTGAAACGGTATGACTCTTTGAGTTCGGACCGATAGTGGCGAGATCATGGCGGGTGGTTACACCTACTATTGCGCTAGCGCTTATGGTTACCGTGCCAAGGAGTTGCATAGCTGTGTCCAATAAGCTGACTCCAATGATAATGAGTAACTCCTGTCAATGAGCGATTATGAGATGAAGGATTCGTCACTCATTGGGTGTCCATTTCCCTAGTCTCTGGATATGCTCTGACAGAGGCGAGTGATCTATTGCGCGCTGGGTCTGTGGTTATCAGTTGCCCACCTTGAGATAATCTTCTCATTTGGTGCTTTCCATGCATCAATGGACAGAGGGATGTTATAGATGTGGTTGGTCCCATGGTCCTGGAACTGTGAACCCGAAAGCACTAAGTCTTGACTTTGCAAGAAGTCATGGACTTAGTGTGGCTGGTTCATGGTTTCAGCACCCACAGGCTCATCACTGGACTGGTATTCTAATGCTGGTGATATGGCAAGGGAGGTTGACATTCTCATTAATGGTCACTGGAGGATGATCAGAATGCGGAGTATACTGGAGTGCTCAGTTTCTCAATACCGATCACAGCTGTTTGTAGCAACTCTTGAAAGTCAGCTTAAATCGGGAGAATGATGTATCCGCAGCCAAGGCTGGATGTTGGCAAGCTCAAGGATGAGAGGGTAGCTGAGGAGTTTGCAAACGACTGAGTAGGGATTTGGGGGTCTAGGTGCTTGGGGAATCCTGGAGAGTTGTGGAGTGCTCAAGGGACCATCCTTGATGATGCTCGTGGATGTCTTGGAACTCACCATTGGCAAAGAATAATTTTGTCTCTCAAGGAACTGGATACCATTGACCAGAATCACAGGGCCAGGCTTAATGGCAGAGCTGAGCTGTTCAGGGAGTTGAGGCGTAAAACTACATGCGCTGAGGGTGACAAGGAGGCCTATGTGTGAGGGGGTAGAACATCACCTGTGGTCAAGTGATTCTCATCCTGCTTACAGGTGAATTTGTGCATTGCATTCCTCCAAGTCCATCCCTCGGTGGACTGCAGTTAGAGCGTAGGGTGGTGGGTCTTGACAGAGGTGTCTGAAGTGAAGGCCCACTGGGTCGGTTACTTTGAGCGGCTGTACCAGGCTGACCCACCCAGTCCGAGTTGGATGTCAGGGCTGTTCCTATTCCTATTGCTGACTCTCCAATCAACTGTGGTCCACCTTCGTTTGTGGAAACAGGCTGTGGTGAAGCAGTTGTAATGGGGTAAACCTCCTGGGATCTATCTCCATGGTGAACTTTGGCATCCCATGCTGGCTTCCATCCTAAACTCTGGGCATCTGTGCTGAACTTCTCAAGGCTGGTGGAAATTTCTGTACTCGTGTCGTCCATGCAGTTCTGTGCTGTTGGACACAGGCCGAATCCAAACTGACTGGAAAGAGGGGCCTTGTTGTCCTTCTCTGGAAAAGGAAGGGTGATTGCCAGGACTGCAACAACAACCGAGGGTGGACGCTGCTCTCATGCTGGGCAAGGTCTTTGCTCGGGTAATTTCTTGATAGGGTTCGCCACCATCTGCTTGAGCACCAGGCCGAGAGCATTCAGGCTTTACACAAAAGAGGTCAACAATTGACCGATCCTTGCTCTTCGGGTCCTCCCTGAATGCAGACGAGAGTTTCGGCAGGGGCTGCTTGCAGTCTATGTTGATCTCTGAAAAGCGTGTGATACAGTGAATTTGGATGCCCTCTGGAGGATTCTCGGTCTTAGTGGATACCACCAAAACTAATCAATCTGATGTCTGAACTATACTCTGGTGCAGAGAGTGTTGTGAGATCTCTGACTTATTTTCAGTTGTCACTGAAATTGTTTGGGGTGTGTACTGGCCCCCACACTTTTCAGCACTTGCACGGACTGGATTCTGGGGAGGATGTTAAAGAGATCAAGCTGTGGTGCATCGTTTAGCATTTCAAGATCTCCAACCTTGATTTCGTAGATGATGCAGTCATCCTTGTGGAGCCTCGGATATCCTTTTGGGGGCCTTCAAGACGCTGAATGAGGAGTCAGAGCCATTTGGGATTAAGGGTTTCCTGGGTCAAAACTAAGATCAGGTTTCAATGACATCTTGGATATGCTGCTTTTCTTATCTCTAACCTGTTTGTGGTGAGGATGTTGAGGTCATGGAGAGATTCCCTTACCTTGGCAGTGATATTCATGTGAGCCAGAGGTCAATAAACGTGCTGTGTCGGGCCTGGGAAGTCATGGATTCACTGGATCTTGGGGTTGCTGACAATGTAGGTGGGAGGAGACGTGCATACCACCTCTATATTTACCCGGCATTGCCCAGTTCACAGAAAGGAACAAAGGGTCAAGAGTGTGTTATAAAAGCTATCATCTAAATTGGACAATGCTGTCCCATTGTGGTGGTACACAATTTATCATGAACGCTGTCAGTACCTATGCAGGATGAACGAAGGTCTGAGTCTTCAGGTCCTTGGTGCTTCCAGTCTTGCTCTATGGATGTGAGATTGGAACTCTGACCAGGGATCTGAGATGAAGACTTAACACCAGGTCTCTTCTGAGAATCCTTGGCTATTCACTGGTCGGAGTTTTTGTCCAAACGAGCAGTTGGTGAGAGAGACTCAAATGAGATTTGTTACCTGTAAGTCCGTGAGTGTTAGCTGCGGCTGTTTGGACATGTGGTTCATTTTACTGACGCTAATCCTGCTCACACAGATTCTCTCAGCGAGGGAGTCTCATGAGTGGAGGAGGCCAATGGGCTGTTCCACATGCCTCGTGGTTGCAGCAGGTTGATTGGCCTCTCAAGGAGATGGGTATGGGCCAGGCTTCTGCCTGGGGGATGACTATACGGAGGCCCCTGGAGTACCAAGCGGAAAGTGAATGCAGTGATGCGCTGTGCTGGCACATGCTCCCATACTGAGCTGACTTTTTTGTGACATCTCCTTGTTCTTGATATAATTATGTTTCAGATAATGGGATGGAGTTTTTCCTCCAAAAAACATCTGTGGTTTATCCCTGCTTCTGAAAATACCTCCATGGAAGTACCTTAAAGAGCTTACCAATTGATAAGTTCTATAATAATGGAAAATGATATATTCTCTTCACCTTGTTATTATTTCCATTCCCTCTTCTTAAAAAGAAAAACCTCTCCACTGGTCATGGTATCTTTTTGTAACTTCAACCCCCCCCCCACCTCTCCTCCTACCAGCTTTACAACACCGTCAATCCAGCACTGCTGCTCTGTTCACATCCTCCTCATTGCTCTCCTTGGCTGATTGGCCATTTGCAGTACATTCCCAGTTGTCTGCCTTGCCTCTGAGGCCAAAACTGGTCCATTTGGAGCGTGGGCCAGATGGCTATGGTTTCTATCTGCAAGAGCTGAGCACAAAAATTGGTTTGTAGTCTGGCAATATAAGCACAAATCAATCACTTGTTACCATATAGTGCCCTTGTATCCATGTGCCATCATTGTGATGGTACTACATTTGAGTTATAAATTTACTGGAATGATAAATGAATAAAAAATAATATGAGATGTGACATCTAAATTGAACATTATAATACCTTCTGATAATATTGGAATACCATTGAATACCATGTGGATCTTCACCTTGTGTGGACGGCAACCATGCGATAACCGAAACTGCAGCGATTGCTACCACACTGGAGGCTAACACCAACAATAGAACCAAGTTGTCACTTTTACTCACGAGCTGATGGCAGCATGAACGTCATCCATGCTTTGGAGTAGTCTGGCACCTTATCAGTAATAAATCAGGATTAGTTACTTTTATCCTCCAGGGATATTGAATCGTATCCAAATGTGGCACAGCAAAATGGAGCAATCATGAGATGCATAACATATCAATAAGAAACTAGAAACAGCACTCGGTAGAGGGCTTACCTCCGCAGGCTGACAGTTTACGTTTGTATCGCACTGATAGGCTAGATCTGCATCTGGACCTGAACCAAAATCTAATCAGCTTGTTTTTGTCACTTCACCAAATCATCCATCAAGTTTTGTCGGAATCCATCCACAAGGTTTTTGAGATACCATGCAACACAGTACATCGTTTTGGGCCTATCTCTTAACGGTGACGAATCGCTTTAAAATTCTCGGATCTGGATCGTCACCAAAATCTCAACTAATTTGTTGGTATCTCACACCCAATCAGTCCACCAACTTTCGTCTGAATCCACCCCATAACTTTTTGAGTATTCCTGCTTGTTCAGGCAGAAAAAAAAAAACGGACAGACAGGGGTGAAAAAATAACTCTGTCCACCTTCGATGGCAGTGTAAATGAATAACTTATTACACGAGACACAAACGAAACGGAAGACATCAGAACAATTAATGAAAAGCACAGTAACGTGATAATCTATGTTCTCCCCGAGACACCAAAATCATAAAACACAGGCATGCACACACAAAATCCAGGCAAGAAAGGAAGGAAGCCAAGGAAGAACCCCAGATTGGTGGCTTTGTGAGCTGGTCGTGGACCAGACAGAACAGCAGAATGTGGAGCTGTTTCAGCAGGAAGAGCTGCTTCAGCAGGGGAGATGATGAGGAGAGGAAGGGGAGATGAGGGGGGGGGAGAGAGAGATTGAGGAACACCTCAATCCAAAAGCTTGCTGAGTGCTAGATAGCGAGGGGTGAGCATGCAGTTTAAATCGCCAACCCCCCTCTCTGCAACTGATGGCTCGGGACCACTCACCATGTCCCTGCCAGAACCAGCCATTTTCTGCTCCCCACTCTACACGGCTAATCTCTTGGCCACAGAGATCTCTCCGCTACAGGCACAATGGACCAATCGCCATCCCAATTTAGCCAATAATGACTGGGAGCGTCCAAGACCTGCCCTTACGTGCTGACAGACAGCGAGTGGTGGCAAGGGAGGGGGCTACACCCCTCCCCCCCCCACAATAGTGGGAGAGACGTGCATACCACCTCTATATTTGCCCGGCATTGCCCAGTTCACAGAAAGGAACAAAGGGTCAAAGATGTGTTATACCAAGCTATTCTAATTGACGATGCTGTCCCATCGCGGTGGTACAAAACATCTTATCCTAAGCACATGTACTTATTACAGGGTTCAAAACTTTAACAACAGCCCCCCACTCCACAAACATAAATTTTGCAAAAATCTGGTCTTTTTGAAATTAAAATACGTTAAGTACCTGTGGAATAAATAAAAAATATCAAGAGACTTTTTGCTTCCTCTAGCCTTCACCATTGATGGTACGTACGTATGCATATGTTTAATGTCTTCATTCCAGTCTGTCTGCATTTCTCTAATTGTGATGTTCATTATGCTGCATACTAAACCTACTCATTTATGGAAGCACCACCGAATTAACTTGATGCAAGCTAAGATAAAAACACAATGCTTTTTCCAACCTTCTCCTGAAAGGCCAATTTATCATGAACATAGAAAAGGACAGCCCAGCAGAGGGAGCAAGTCTACAGAATGGAGACCGCCCATCGCAGTTATGATATCCCACTGGAGGCAGTAGATCCTGTGATATTGCTGAAATCCTCTCAGCACAAACATCGGACCACCAACACCCGACCACGTCCCCGACCGGCCACTCATTCAGATGTGGTCCAGTGGATACATTAGCTGGAGACTGTGGTCACCCTTCTTGTCGTAGATCAGCCACAGATGATTTTGTACAAGAAGGTATTTGAACAGTTTGAAAACAAGTAATCAATTTAGTTTATTATTTTCTTTAACTCATCGAATGCGAGCTACTTTTTTATTGTTCATAAGGTTTTGGGACTATTAATATATTATATATGTATATATATATATATACATATATATATACATATATTATATATATATATTACATTATATATATACATATATATATATATATACTATATATATTATTGTTACGGTTGTGGAAATTCACAGAGCACCATATAGGTCCTTTGATCAGTTATGTCGATAAGTGTGTTCAGATAGATTTCCCCCACCGATGTCTAAGGGAATTATTGTGTAAACCGGCTGTGATCTTTGAGTCAGCCGTTTTTTCTTTTACTATCTTTATTTTGGACCAACTGCTCTCAACCACCACAACCACCACCAACCACAGCCACCTCCACAACCGCCTTCACAACAACCACCTTAACACAACCACCACGCACCGTCAATGACAACCACAAAACGCCAGCCACGCCACCATAATGCCAACCACACCACCACCGCATTTCCACCTCAGCAACGGTTGCGAGAAGCCTGGCAATTCGCGAGGGAGAACGGACGACGGCCTCACCCCCTCTCCCCAACGAATAACACCACGCCAACGAACGGTTGAAACAACAATGTGCTCCAAAGAGAGGATCCTGAACGCCGGGGATTTCCCCTCCCCTTCCCCCCCCCCCCCCCCCCGTGCGCCGGGAGAGGAGGGGCGGTCGAGTCGAGGTTCAAAAGGTGAAGTAGGGGAGGGCGCTCCTTTTGGGTGGAAAGACCACGTAACCCCTCCCTTGTGGGCAACAACTGCCCGGCCGAGCTCGTGCTGGAATTCCCCCCCCCCCCCCCCCCCGCGCACCGGGAAGGGAGGGGCGAAACGCTGAGGAGAAACAGAACTCGAGGTGGCAGAACGCGATGGCTGAGGAGAATCAGAATCGAGGTCGGGGGGGTCGTGAGGAAGGAGGTTGTCGGAAGAGGTCGGGAGGAGGCGAGGAGAACCGTAGCGGGGGACGAGGCGCGAGGTCGGAGGAAGGAGGACAGAGTCCCGAGGGTCCACCACCACCGGTCGCTTTTCTTCAATATTTCTGGGTGTTTTGTGTGTGTGTGTGTTTGTGGTGCGTCCGTAAGTAAAACTGGTTAAGTGCCTGTATATACTTGCATTTCGTTTAGATATCGGCTGCCAGGTCTTTGCTTTCTTTTACTCGCGTCCTGTCCCCTACCCCCATTCCCCCATTGCATACTGTTTGATATTGCTTCATTGCTTGCGTCGCGTGTATAAATAAATGTGCTGTCTAATGTTGACCTGGTCGTTT
>CM068952.1:93800886-93811842 GCA_035128595.1 Eptatretus atami
GTCCCTTTCCTCATTTGCGTTGCCATCGCTGCGTACGGGATTCTAGTGGGCTTTTTAATAGCCGATAAAGTAATAGGATCCGGCGGGGTCGGGCAATAAACCACCGCTCGGCAATCGCATACAAAACGAGCTGTGCGTAAGTGGCTCGTTTTGTACCGGCTTCCGTTGATTGCGTATGGACTGTGCCAGACACCGATGGCCACAAGGTGCACACTGTGATGCCCCCAGCACACTGAGATGTAAGGCAGCTCGACCCCTGCTGGCACAGCAGAGCACCACGAGTGCGCTACACTCCGCTGACTGGATCAAGAGTGCAGGAAGGCAGACGACAGACAGGCACGAGGACGGGAACTCGGACAGAAGAGACCGGCTCTGAAAAGAGCCAAGCTGATGCTCATGACTGAAACCAGACGTGACTCTCTTGTCCCACTGGTGAAATGTTATAGACGGCCTTTTATTGTCCCATGCATGTAACTCTCCCGTTTCTGCTGTTATCCATTTAATTTGGCCTGATTGGTGGTTAGTTCAGGGTGTGAACACTTTCTGATCCAATCGATACGTCTTACTGATTGATGGCATTATCAGAGGAGGGGATTGCATGTGGCATGATTTATGCTTGCTACCCTGTTGGTTTTAGCTGTGGTAGGCGTGTCATTTTTGACCGGTTTTGGACAAAAAAGATGCCTGAAATACGGTCAGTTCCCACGGGGGTTGGAGGGATAAAACAGATAGGGAAAGAAACATTCAACATGATGGGCTGTAGTGGTGAGAAACACAATATGGATGGTGGGACTGGGGTCTGGGGAGGGGAAACCATCTATCAAATGCATACGCAACGCAGATAACCAACATATACATTGAACATTTAACTAAACATGTACAGAACTATGAAATATCGAGCTCAATGTGAGGATCCTCTGGACTATTCGGTCTCGGTCAGATCAGGCCAAATTAGATCTGTGACTTGCTGCAGGTACCAAGTAAACCTGTACTAACCTATTTTGTTGTCGGTGACTAAACCGTCTCCCCCACCAGGTTTCCTGGTGAGGAGGGTGTATGGATATGGACACCCAGCTTGATTAAAACAAAACCTGTCAAAGGGCAGAGGAGCCCCTGTGAGCCAACAGCCATCATTTCTAGTACCCAACTGTGTCTGCGGATGTCCTCCTGCAGTTGGGTTACTTTTTTTTAGGAGGTTGGTGGCAGGATTGTACTCCGGCCACCGTAAACCCTTCTTTCCACAAAACCCAGAACACAAAAGAAAACTGAAAACCCACTCTGTGGGAGTACCTCCCATTCTGCTGCCCTTCGCAGGGCAGCTCACCGGATGACAGATTGGGGCAAAGCTTCAGGACCCCCAATTCTTTGATGATAGGAGGAAAAGCATGGGTAAACTTCCTGGTCAGATTGCGTGGTGGTGGAGGAGGTGTGCAGTGTCGTCCACCAGACGGTCTCCTTGGGTTATCCTGAGGCGGTCCCTTGGGTGGGTGCCTGGAATGTCCTATCCGAACAGAGGATGATCACATGTCTCTGTTATCATCTGAGCTCCAGCGTTTGAACACGGTATTGCACTCTTTGAGGTTCGGAGACCGGATAGTGGCGAGATCATGGCGGGTGGACACCTACTATTGCGCTAGTCGCTTGATGGTTACCGTGCCAAGGAGTTTGCATAGCTGTGTCCAATAAGCTGACTCCAATGATAATGAGTAACTCCTGTCAATGAGCGATTATGAGATGAAGGATTCGTCACTCATTGGGTGTCATTTCCCTAGTCTCTGGATATGCTCTGACAGAGGCGAGTGATCTATTGCGCGCTGGGTCTGTGGTTATCAGTGCCACCTGAGATAATCTTCTCATCTTGGTGCTTTCCATGCATCAATGGCACAGAGGGATGTTATAGATGTGGTTGGTCCCATGGTCTGGAACTGTGAACCCGAATAGCACTAAGTCCTTGACTTTGCAAGAAGTCATGGACTTAGTGTGGCTGGTTCATGGTTTCAGCACCCACAGGCTCATCACTGGACTTGGTATTCTAATGCTGGTGATATGGCAAGGGAGGTTGACATTTGCTCATTAATGGTCACTGGAGGATGATCAGAATGCGGAGTATACTGGAGTGCTCAGTTTCTCAATACCGATCACAGCTTGTTGTAGCAACTCTGAAGTGCAGCTTAAATCGGGAGAATGATGTATCCCAGCCAAGGCTGGATGTTGGCAAGCTCAAGGATGAGAGGGTAGCTGAGGAGTTTGCAAAGACTGAGTAGGGATTTGGGGGTCTAGGTGCTTTGGGGAATCCCATGAGAGTTGTGGAGTGCCTTCAAGAGGACCATCCTTGATGTTGCTGTGGATGTCTTGGAACTCACCATTGGGCAAAGAATAATTTTGTCTCTCAAGGGACACTGGATACCATTGACCAGAATCACAGGGCAGGCTTAATGGCAGAGCTGAGCTGTTCAGGGAGTTGAGGCGTAAAACTACATGCGCTGAGGGTGACAAGGAGGCCTATGTGTGAGGGGGTAGAACATCACTGTGGTCAAGTGATTCTCATCCTGCTTACAGGTGAATTTGTGCATTGCATTCCTCCAAGTCCATCCCTCGGTGGACTGCAGTTAGAGCGTAGGGTGGTGGGCTCTTGACAGAGGTGTCTGAAGTGAAGGCCCACTGGGTCGGTTACTTTGAGCGGCTGTACCAGGCTGACCCACCAGTCCGAGTTGGATGTCAGGGCTGTTCCTATCCTATTGCTGACTCTCCAATCAACTGTGGCCACTTCGTTTGTGGAAACAGGCTGTGGTGAAGCAGTTGTAATGGGGTAACCTCCTGGGATCTATCTCCATGGTGAACTTTGGCATCCATGCTGGCTTCCATGCTAAACTCCTGGGCATCTGTGCTGAACTTCTCAAGGCTGGTGGAAATTCTGTACTCGTGTCGTCATGCAGTTCTGTGCTGTTGGACACAGGCCGCATCCAAACTGACTGGAAGAGGGGCCTTGTTGTCCTTCTCTGGAAAAGGAAGGGTGATTGCCAGGACTGCAACAACAAACGAGGGTGGACGCTGCTCTCACTGCTGGGCAAGGTCTTTGCTCGGTAATTTCTTGATAGGGTTCGCCACCATCTGCTTAGCACCAGGCCGAGAGCATTCAGGCTTTACACAAAAGAGTCAACAATTGACCGTATCCTTGCTCTTCGGGTCCTCCCTGAATGCAGACGAGAGTTTCGGCAGGGGCTGCTTGCAGTCTATGTTGATTCTGAAAAGCGTGTGATACAGTGATTTGGATGCCCTCTGGAGGATTCTCGGTCTTAGTGGATACCACCAAAACTAATCAATCTGATGTCTGAACTATACTCTGGTGCAGAGAGTGTTGTGAGATCTCTGACTTATTTTCAGTTGTCACTGAAATTTGTTTGGGGTGTGTACTGGCCCCCACACTTTTCAGCACTTGCACGGACTGGATTCTGGGGAGGATGTTAAAGAGATCAAGCTGTGGTGATCGTTTAGCATTTCAGATCTCCAACCTTGATTTCGTAGATGATGCAGTCATTCCTTGTGGAGCCTCGGGAATCCTTTTGGGGGCCTTCAAGACGCTGAATGAGGAGTCAGAGCCATTGGGATTAAGGGTTTCCTGGGTCAAAACTAAGATCAGGCTTTCAATGACATCTTGGATATGCTGCTTTCTTACTCTACCTGTTTGTGGTGAGGATGTTGAGGTCATGGAGAGATTCCCTTACCTTGGCAGTGATATTCATGTGAGCCAGAGGTCAATAAACGTCTGTGTCGGGCCTGGGAAGTCATGGATTCACTGGATCTTGGGGTTGCTGACAATGTAGGTGGGAGGGAGACGTGCATACCACCTCTATTTACCCGGCATGCCAGTTCACAGAAAGGAACAAAGGGTCAAGAGTGTTATACAAGCTATCATCTAAATTGGACAATGCTGTCCCATTGTGGTGGTACACAATTTATCATGAACGCTGTCAGTACCTATGCAGGATGACGAAGGTCTGAGTCTTCAGGTCCTTGGTGCTTCCAGTCTTGCTCTATGGATGTGAGATTGGACTCTGACCAGGGATCTGAGATGAAGACTTAACACCAGGTCTCTTCTGAGAATCCTTGGCTATTCACTGGTCGGAGTTTTTGTCCAAACGAGCAGTTGGTGAGAGAGACTCAAATTAGATTTGTTACCTGTAAGTCCGTGAGTGTAGCTGGGCGTTTGACATGTGGTTCATTTTACTGACGCTAATCCTGCTCACCAGATTCTCTCAGCGAGGGAGTCTCATGAGTGGAGGAGGCCAATGGGCTGTCCACATGCCTCGTGGTTGCAGCAGGTTGATTGGCCTCTCAAGGAGAGGGTATGGGCCAGGCATCTGCCTGGGGGATGACTATACGGAGGCCCCTGGAGTACCAGCGGAAAGTGATGCAGTGATGCGCTGTGCTGGCACATGCTCCCATACCTGAGCTGACTTTTTTGTGAACATCGTCCTTGTTCTTGATATAATTATGTTCAGATAATGGGATGGAGTTTTTCCTCCAAAAAACATCTGTGGTTTATCCCTGCTTCTGAAAATACCTCCATGGAAGTACCTTAAAGAGCTTACCACATTGATAGTTCTATAATAATGGAAAATGATATATTTCTTCACCTTGTTATTATTTCCATTCCTCTTCTTAAAAAGAAAAACCTCTCCATGGTCATGTATCCTTTTGTAACTTCAACCCCCCCCCCCACCCTCTCCCCCTACCAGCTTTACAACACCGTCAATCCGCACTGCTGCTCTGTTCACATCCTCTCATTGCTCTCCTTGGCTGATTGGCCATTTGCAGTACATTCCCAGTTGTCTGCCTTGCCTCTGAGGCCAAAACTGGTCCATTTGGAGCGTGGGCCAGATGGCTATGGTTTCTATCTGCAAGAGCTGAGCACAAAAATTGGTTTTAGTCTGGCAATATAAGCACAAATCAATCACTTGTTACCATATAGTGCCCTTGTATCCATGTGCCATCATTGTGATGGTACTACATTTGAGTTATAAATTTACTGGAATTGAGAAATGAATAAAAAATAATATGAGATGTGACATCTGAAATTGAACATTATAATTACCTTCTGATAATATTGGAATACCATTGAATACCATGTGGATCTTCACCTTGTGTGGACGGCAACCATGCGATAACCGAAACTGCAGCGATTGCTACCACACTGGAGGCTAACACCAACAATAGAACCAAGTTGTCACTTTTACTCACGAGCTGATGGCGAGCATGAACGTCAATCCATGCTTTGGAGTAGTCTGGCACCTTATCAGTAATAAATCAGGATTAGTTACTTTTAATCCTCCAGGATATTGAATCGTATCCAAATGTGGCACAGCAAAATGGAGCAATCATGAGATGCATAACATATCAATAAGAAACTAGAACAGCACTCGGTAGAGGGCTTACCTCCGCCAGGCTGAACAGTTTACGTTTGTATCGCACTGATAGGCTAGATCTGCATCTGGACCTGAACCAAAATCTAATCAGCTTGTTTTTGTCACTTCACCAAATCATCCATCAAGTTTTGTCGGAATCCATCCACAAGGTTTTGAGATACCATGCAACACAGTACATCGTTTTGGGCCTATCTCTTAACGGTGACGAATCGCTTTAAAATTCTCGGATCTGGATCGTCACCAAAATCTCAACAATTTGTTGGTATCTCACACCCAATCAGTCCACCAACTTTCGTCTGAATCCACCCATAACTTTTTGAGTATTCCTGCTTGCAGGCAGAAAAAAAAAAACGGACAGACAGGGGTGAAAAAATAAACTCTGTCCACCTTCGATGGCAGTGGTAATGAATAACTTATTACACGAGACACAAACGAAACGGAATGACATCAGAACAATTAATGAAAGCACAGTAACGTGATAATCTATGTTCTCCCCGAGACACCAAAATCATAAACACAGGCATGCACACACAAAATCCAGGCAAGAAAGGAAGGAAGCACAAGGAAAGAACCCCAGATTGGTGGCTTTGTGAGCTGGTCGTGGACCAGGAACAGAAACAAGCAGAATGTGGAGCTGTTTCAGCAGGAAGAGCTGCTTCAGCAGGGGAGATGATGAGGAGAGGAAGGGGAGATGAGGGGGGGGGGGAGAGAGAGATTGAGGAACACCTCATCCAAAAGCTTGCTGAGTGCTAGATAGCGAGGGGTGAGCATGCAGTTTAATCGCCAACCCCCCTCTCTGCAACTGATGGCTCTGGACCACTCACCATGTCCCTGCCAGAACCAGCCATTTTCTGCCCCACTCTACACGGCTAATCTCTGGCCACAGAGATCTCTCCGCTACAGGCACAATGGACCAATCGCCATCCCAATTTAGCCAATAATGACGGGAGCGGTCCAAGACCTGCCCCTTACGTGCTGACAGACAGCGTGAGGGGCTACACCCCTCCCCCCCCCACAATAGTGGGAGAGACGTGCATACCACCTCTATATTTGCCCGGCATTGCCCAGTTCACAGAAAGAACAAAGGGTCAAGATGTGTTATACCAAGCTATCATCTAATTGGACGATGCTGTCCCATCGCGGTGGTACACAAAACATCTTATCCTAAGCACATGTACTTATTACAGGGTTCAAAACTTCTAACAACAGCCCCCACTCCACAACATAATATTTTGCAAAAATCTGGTCTTTTTGAAATTAAAATACGTTAAGTACCTGTGAAATAAATAAAAAATATCAAGAGACTTTTGCTTCCTCTAGCCTTCACCATTGATGGTACGTACGTATGCATATGTTTAATGTCTTCATTCCAGTCTGTCTGCATTTCTAATTGTGATGTTCATTATGCTGCATACTAAACCTACTCATTTATGGAAGCACCACCGAATTAACTTGATACAAGCATAAGATTAAAGAACACATGCTTTTTCCAACCTTCTCCTGAAAGGCCAATTTATCATGAACATAGAAAAGGACAGCCCAGCAGAGGGAGCAAGTCTACAGAATGGAGACCGCCTCATCGCAGTTATGATATCCCACTGGAGGCAGTAGATCCTGTGATATTGCTGAAATCCTCTCAGCACAAACATCGGACCACCAACACCCCGACCACGTCCCGACCGGCCACTCATTCAGATGTGGTCCAGTGGATACATTAGCTGGAGACTGTGTCACCCTTCTTGTCGTAGATACAGCCACAGATGATTTTTACAAGAAGGTATTTGAACAGTTTGAAAACAAGTAATCAATTTAGTTTATTATTTTCTTTAACTCATCGAATGCGAGCTACTTTTTTATTGTTCAATAAGGTTTTGGGACTATATAATATATATATATATGTATATATATATATATACTATATATATATATACTATATATTATATATATATATTACATATATATATATACATATATATATATATATATATATATATATTGTTACGGTTGTGGAAATTCACAGAGCACCATATAGGTCCTTTGATCAGTTATGTCGATAATGTGTGTTCAGATAGATTTCCCCACCGATGTCTAAGGGAATTATTGTGTAACCGGGCTGTGATCTTTGAGTCAGCCGTTTTTCTTTACTATCTTTATTTTGGACCAACTGCCTCTCAACCACCACAACCACCACCAACCACAGCCACCTCCACAACCGCCTTCACAACAACCACCTTAACCACAACCACCACCACCGTCATGACACCACAAAACGCCAGCCACGCCACCATAAGCCAACCACACCACCACCGATTTCCACCTCAGCAACGGTTGCGAGAAGCCTGCATTCGTCGAGGGAGAACGGACGACGGCCTCACCCCCTCTCCCCAACGAATAACACCACGCCAACGAACGTTGAAACAACAATGTGCTCAAAGAGAGGGATCCTGATAACGCCGGGGTTTCCCCTCCCCTTCCCCCCCCCCCCCCCCCCGTGCGCCGGAGAGAGGAGGGGCGGGTCGAGTCGAGGTTCAAAGGTGAAGTAGGGGAGGGCGCTCCTTTGGGTGGAAAGAGCCCACTTAGACCCCTCCCTGGGGCAACAACTGCCCGGCCGAGCTCTGCTGGAATTCCCCCCCCCCCCCCCCGCGCACCGGGAAGGGAGGGGCGAAACGCTGAGGAGAAACAGAATCGAGGTGGCAGAACGCGATGGCTGAGGAGAATCAGAATCGAGGTCGGGGGGCGTCGTGAGGAAGGAGGTTGTCGGAAGAGGTCGGAGGAGGCGAGGAAACCGTGCGGTGGGACGAGCGCGAGGTCGGAGGAAGGAGGACAGAGTCCCGAGGGTCCACCACCACACGGTCGCTTTTCTTCAATATTTCTGGGTGTTTGTGTGTGTGTGTGTTGTTGTGGTGCCGTCCGTAAGTAAAACTGGTTAAGTGCCTGTATATACTTGCATTTCGTTTAGATATCGGCTGCAGGTCTTTGCTTTCTTTTACTCGCGTCCTGTCCCCTACCCCCATTCCCCCATTGCATACTGTTTGTATATTGCTTCATTGCTTGCGTCGCGTGTATAAATAAATGTGCTTGTCTAAATGTTGACCTGGTCGTTGTGTCCCTTTCCTCATTTGCGTTGCCATCGCTGCGTACGGGATTCTAGTGGGCTTTTTAATAGCCGATAAAGTAATAGGATCCGGCGGTCGGGCAATAAACCACCGCTCGGCAATCGCATACAAAACGAGCTGTGCGTAAGTGGCTCGTTTTGTACCGGCTTCCGCCGAGGTATAGATCCCCGGCATTCCTGTCTACGCAAATAATTAGGTATATCGACAATTCGGCGATTGACCCTGTAGTGCGTGGACAGGAGAGTTGGCAGATCTATGGTGTGATTAAAAACACACCCGTAGCTGGATTCCGGCGTTTGATCCGGAAAGCTGCGACTGGATTGCTCGTCCGGTGGGCGTACGGCCGCGATTCGGCTAAACGCGGCTGTCCGCACACCGGAACGGGTGGAAACCACAACAATATAATATATATATTATATATATATATATATATATATATATATATTACAGTATATACATATATATACAGTATATATATTGTTGCGATTCTGGCCCGTCCGGCGTGCGAACGACCGCGTGTAGCCAAAAGCGCCGCCTCGCCCACCGGAACGGACAATTCAGTCGTGACCTCCGGGAACTACGCCCGGAGCCAGTCACCACGTTTAGGGTGGGGAGGAACGGGGCCCCCCGGCACTTTATCAGCGCGGATTGGGGGGGGGGAATTGCTGATGCTCAGGGTCGGGAGAGGGGAATGGCTGGCTGGCTTGGATCCCGCGACGAGACGGCACCAACGATGAGACGAGCGACCCCCACACCGCAACCTCGATGCCGACCGCCGTCTTCACTCGACCCGAACTCCCATCTTCACTCGCCCCGACCAGCCGCCTGCAACCTCCCGTCTTCACTCGCCCCGACCAGCCGCGCGAGTCGCCTTGTGCTCGCGTCTTTATAGGCCGGAGGAGGAGCCTATATGCAAATTTCAGGATCAAAACGCGATTGGAGGCGGGGCCACGCCACCCTCTGTTCAGCCATTGGCGTGGCAAAAAGGGGCTGAGCCTCTTTTGATCCGAATTCTCTCTCGTAAAGAATCCACGTTCATCGCGCTTGGAGGCGGGGCCATACCGCCCGACGTTCGCCCATTGGACGGAGAAAAAGGGGGCGTGAAGCATTCCTGATCCGAATTTCTCTCTGAGAGGAACGCATTCGTACCCGCGGCTCGACGCGTTCGGCATCAACTACCGAACGGCTCCTGGACAGCACGACGTTTGGTGTTGACTGGTGGTGTGGTCGATGGTTGTAGAAGGAGATAGGCGAAGGTGGTGGGGGTTTGCTGTGGTGGTTTGGTGGTTGGCGGGCGTCGTTTGGAATGGCGGTGAAGCGATGTTTGCGGGATGGAGTTGTGAAAGTAAAGGTAGTGGCTGTTGCATTGTTGGCGGCTTAATGGTCCAAAATAACAATAGAGAAAAAAAATGACTAACTCAAAGCGTCGCAGCCCGGATGAATCACACATATTCCCTCTATACAACGGGTTTGGGCTAACTACACATGAACTTACCGATATATCTCACCTGAGGACCCTTTATGGTGTAATGCGAATTTCCACAACCGTAACAATATAGATACCCCATGGAAGTACCTTAAATAGCATAGCACATTGATAGTTCTATAATAATGGAAAATGATATATTTTCTTCACCTTGTTATATTATTTCCAATCCCTCTTCTTTAAAAAAAAAACCTCTCCACTGGTCATGTATCTTTTTGTAACCTCAACCCCCACCCTCTCCCCCCTACCAACCTTACAACACTGTCAATCCAGCATTGCTGCTCTGTTCACATCCTCCTCATTGCTCTCCTTTGGCCGTGACAGTGTATGTGTATATATATATATATATATATATATTATATATATATATATATTATATATATATTATATATATATATATATAATAATATATATATATATATATGTTTTCTACAGGGGTGCCAAAAGTAGGTATACAGTAATGAAAAAAACAAACGTGCGCACAAAACGTATTTTATTGATTATACAAGCATATCAATAATAACATACCAAAAATAAATATCAATAATAAACATATAATCCTCAAATGTTCAAACTGTTTGCCCCCGGCATTCACTAGTATTAAATGAATCCGAGCACCACTATTATAATACTGGTAATACTGGTATAATCCTTACTGTATACCTACTTTTGCAGCCCCCTGTATATATATATATATATATCTGCTTCTTCTTTCGGCTGCTCCCGTTAGGGGTCGCCACAGCGGATCATCCGTATGATCCGCATAGTGATTTGGCACATGTTTTACGCTGGATGCCCTTCCTGACGCAACCCTGGTCGCCTCTTACGACACAGGGATATGGTACACCTATTTTAACCGGGGTATACACCGGCCCAGTATACTGGTACTCATTTCGCCGACCTCGGAAGGATGACAGGCGAGTCAACC
>CM068952.1:93825550-93838432 GCA_035128595.1 Eptatretus atami
CAAAAAAAAAAAAAAAAAACCCCAAAACCAATTTCTTCTTCTTCGTTTGATATGACATCACAATTGACAATGGGGACCTGAGTATGTTTCCCAGGTGTTTCCCAAGTTATGGCGATTTATGATACAGTTGGTCCGATCTAATTGAAACAATGCTCCAATCCAGTCATCGTTTACGAGAACGAAGGAACGAAGCTGCACATACTGGCACGCACTACGGGCCCGCACCTACGGGCCCGCACTAGTACCTATAAATAGTAAAACCAGAAAAACTGATAATTTAGCAGTGGTCTCTTAATTTTTTTCCAGGGCTGTATAGTGTATATACATATATATACTATATATATACATATATATATATATAAATTTATATATATATATATATATATTGTTGCTGTTCTCGGAACTGCATGCATGCAACAGATAGTTGTCCCGAGTCAGTTATGCCATTAATATACGTGCAGATCGACCCCTCCTTTTGTCCTTGTTAAATAAGATTCGGTTCAGGTGATCACCTAATCAGTACCTCACTAAGTAGAATGAGGTGTGCCTTTGTTGGAATTAAACAGATACTGGAATGAAATGGCTGCCATACATGTAGAGATGCTGATTGAAATTTTTTTTCCAGAGCTGTATATGTATATACTACTGTATATATACTGTATATATATGTTGTTGTTCGTCTTTCGGCTGCTCCCTTTTAGGGGTCGCCACGCGGATCATCCGTTATGATCCGCATACTGATTTGGCACAGGTTTTACGCCGATGCCCTTCCTGACGCAACCCTGGTCGCCTCTTACGACACAGGGATAAGGATTGGGTTTCGCCATGATTCCGGGCTGCCCTACACCCTCTCATAGCGCGGCCCAGTCAGAGCTCCCGTCCTCAAGCGATCCTCCAACCCAAGCCTCTGAGTAGCCGGATTACAGGCGCACACAACTACGCCCGGTATATATATATATATATCTGTATATGTATATATATATAATATTATATATACATATTCAGGACAAGAACTTGAGGAGACGATGGACAAATTAAGTCTAGTATTTCAGCCTCGGTTCCCAGCGACATCAAAAGCAGTGCCAAACAAGCCACCCTTAAGTTTTTTGTTTTTAATGTAACAATACAGACCACAATAAACAAGCATATCCTAAAAGCTTTGACCCTCACAATTATGCTGAAATTTTGTTCATAATGTATGCAAGGGGAGGGGAGGGGTATGGTGTGCTCGGTGTTATGTAGTTATGCTGAGATCACAAGACGTTGTGCTCAGAATAAGCTGGTTAAAGGTTAATAGCAAACAAAATTTCTCACATTTACAAACAAATCCAACTTCTTGAATCGGTCTTATTGTCTGCTCCATTTTCCTAATCTCTTCTCTACCTCAAATGGTCCAATTTTCAAATGTTTTGTAACTTCTTATTTTGTATGCAGCACAAGAGTGTGGGGTAGCATCATTGGCTGAGGGAGTGGATGTGCCACTGATGCAATGCCCTCTGTAGGTCAGGGCAGGAAATTGGAATGAGGCCAGAGTGCCGGTGACAGTTTGTCTTCTCTTCACGAAGAACACCGTGGGATCTTTAACGCTCACCGACTAATGCCGGCAGACGGGATGCACAGGTTAACATCCATTAAAAAAGGCACACACAATGGTGAATCACCCTGCCTGTGAAACACCAGTGTGAGTGTTTATAGCTATATCAAGATTCAAACCCAGGCTAGAGAGCTTAGAGGTGAGTGTACGTACCTCAAGGCCACTCTGTCAGCCAGTTTTATAACTGCATGAACTTATTCTAATCTGCAATGCAGTCTCATCTGATGTTAATTTCTACTCGTGATGTTAATCTGCATGGGTTTTGTTTTATGAGGTTTCTGTTATTGCCACTTTAACAATTCATACTTGTATTAGTTGTCCAGTATTTCCTTTATCTCCCAGAAGTGAACCTTAATTGCTGACACCGTCTCCTACTGCATGTATGTTACTTTTTTGAAAATAATTCTGTACTTTGCATTGCATCCTTATGCAAACTATTTACATTTTCATGTTTATTTTCTTACCAGCAAATTGTATGTTTCTCACCATAGCATCAGTCCAAAATATTTTTTCTTCATTGCCATGTTAGCAAACCAATTCCCAAATCAAAGGCCTTTCTACTCTCAAGATGTCTCTGCATTGCAACTCCCATCAATGAAGTCCAAATACTTCATTGTGTACATGATGGTGCAGAGGCCATTCGAGCTCTCTAATCTCGGTCTAGGTTTTATCCTCAACCCAAATGGAAACTGTCAGAGTGGAGCACTGCATGCTGGGTATTGCATCAATGAATGTGTGATCCCTTTTATGGATTCTCACATTAATGCCTTTATGCCAGCATTAGCTGGTGGAAGTTAAATACAGCACCCCATTTCACAAAGAGTAGGCTGTTGTCACTGGCTCACTGAACAAATTACAAATCCATGCCGTAATTTGCAGGGGCACTACATCAACAGCATAGCTGTGCCTCAGGAATTATGCAACCAGTGACCAAATTCTTAATCGAATCTTAGTCCAATCTGCATTTGCTGATTGAACAACCCTGTAATCCTAATATGAGTCATGCTTTAAATGGAATAGTTCGTATGTCCTAATCTGAGCCAATGTGTCACACATTTATCATGTGTGACACTTTTGATGCCATATGTAAACATACTAAGTGTGCCCTGTGTTGTTGCAGATCGGTGTGTCCCCTTTCTGCTACCAACAGCAGCAGAGAAGCAATGTGGAAAAATGTTGATTGAAGTTCCATCAGAGGTCACACCAATGTCATATATAATCCTGCTGCTAGAATGCTTACTTAACATGAAATATTGCATCCTGTTAGCAAAAGGGGGGAATTTCAACCAATAAAAATGTTTTGCAAATCAAAAAGTTAACCTTGAGCTTTGAGAACATTACTTCAACAGAATTGTGGACTCAAGTTAGCCAAAATATTTAATCAAACCAAAGCATCTTTCTGCAATATCAGTGGAAAGAGCAATTCAATATTGCATCATTGGTTGGACAAACTATACTATGAGAGATGTTTATCTGTCTGTGTGTTGCCATTTTGTCAGAGATGGCTGAACGGATCTTCCTCAAACTTTCAGAGGTTCATCAGTGAATGTCGTGGAGTGTTTTAGGCCAATTATTTTTTTTTTTAAGTTATATTTTTTGGTATTTTTTTAAAAATTGCTCTTTCGTGCCTAAGCTTTTGTAGCTATGTGAATGGTAATATTAAATGATCCCCGACCCCATCCTTTAATGGGTGTCGGGAAGTGATTTAGGCCCCCACATAAAATAGAAAAAAACAATTTGATTTCTTCAAAATGCAAGCAGAATTAGAACAGTACCGGGTAACCCTGCTCGGAATTAATAATTTGAAGGCATCGTGACATTCAAAACCCGAATGCACGCCACACAAAAGTGATGTCAGCAAACATTTTCGTCAATCTGCCGTTGAAAGTCACAGGAGACAAAACTTGAAGGCCTTTTATCACAAAAGAAAACTGCAGGTTTTGGAGAGGATACAAGAAACTAAAAAAAATCAAATCATTATGCAAAACGTTGTCTTGTGGATTGTTTTTCTTCAAATCCTAAAGCAATCACAGTCGTGCTTGGTATGTGCAGTGGGAATCCAAAGAGAAGAGGACATCAATAATAAGCAAAGATTTATTTATTGTTAGTACCGTCACTTACTATCAAGGCATTTATTCCAGTTATTTTAATGAAGCAATTTCAAAAGAAAATAAAAAATAGAGATGGTCTTACTGAGCCCCAAACCATTTCTGTAATATCCACAAATTTGGCGTCACAGAAGTGAGAATTTAGAAATTAATACAAAAAATTCCTTCGATGATGTCTGCAGGTGGATGGTTCTTTTTTCTTGTTTTTAAATCACTGGGATGTGGAAATTAAGGAATAAAGGAAGAAGGTTCATTTGCTCATTTCACCACATTTTGCATTGACAGATTGTGGATAAATGGTTTGAAATTCAATGGGAACATCTTAAGTCTTACGAATCAAAATTCGTAGTGACAAATGAAATATAAGCTTGAGGTTAAGAGTGGTTTGATTGGTAAAATAATCGTTAAGCTTGTCTTCATGAACAGTTACTTGAACTAAGTCTTGCGGCTACAGAAAGGCAGAATGTTGAACACTACAGAAGAGAAACAGGCAAAGAGCAGGATAAGGATTCCGTGACTAAGACTTAAGAAAATGTTCCCACTACATGCTACGGCTTTTGATCTTCTTGCTCACACCTTGTCCTGGTCTGTCTTTCTTGGGCCCGCGTTTTCGGCCACTTTGCCCTGATAAGCATAAAGCCACATGCTTGCTGAGGCTTCCCAGGTAAGTAAAACCACGACCACATCGAGGGCAAGCGTGAGTTGGGGAAGAACGGGGAACGGGCGATGGTTTAGGTGGAGGTGTGTTCTGTGCACCACTTTGCTTCAACGATGCAAGGCCTAGAGAACGCTTCTCCACAAAAGCAGGAGATACTGCTTTCTTGCGCTCTATACCTAGCTGTTCATAAGGTCTAGCCACCTTCAGGTTTAGTGCCGTGGCAGGCTTGCTGTAGCGTGCAGTTGGACAGTAGACTTCACTGAGTTTTCCACCAACTGCCCGGTCATTTGCTGCTATCTTTGCCCACTTTCGTTCAAGTTTAGAGGCCGACGACAATGGGGAACCAGAAGATAGGCGTCTGTCCTGAAATTTTGCCTCCTTGGCCAGTCTCGCACTTTGGGACCCCAAACTTGAACGCTTTTTGGGCATGAGCGGAGGAGTTTTAGTAGTTGCTGCATCTACTATGCTTGGCAATGTCTCCCAATGCTGTTGTGAAGTTAATTTAGCATCTGGGGCACGCCGCTGTCTAATGGACAGACCTCGCCATTTGTTTGCTGCAGTTTTGCTAAGTCCATCTGCTGCTGATGCATACTGCTGCTCCTTAGAAGCCGGCTGTCCTGTGGAGCAGCTCAAAGTTGTGCGAACACCCGTCATCCGACGGCGTTCCCTTCCACAAGCAATGGCATGTTCTCGTAATGACGTCAGCTGTGTGTGTAACTCTCCACAGCGTGGGCATCGGCACGGAACCTCAAATCTTTCTGGGATTCGTCCAGTAGGGATCAACTGTCCAGTAACCATTGTGGCAGTACTGGCACCACGGCCTGGTTTACGATAACGGAACGGGGCTGGGCGATACGTTGGGTAACGGGCAGCATTAACATCACCGAGGATATGAACACCAGATGGGATGGGATATGTTCCAGAAAGGAGTGCACGGAGGCGAGTCACTGTTGTCTTCTTCTCATCTTCATCTGGCCCCTCAACAAGTGAGCTATACAAGTGAGTTTGTGATGGATCTGTAAAGTTCTGGGAACGGAGTACAAGACGAGAGGCACTGGGCAATATCGATTGGGAGGCTAAAACGGTATCATTTGAGGTTTGATTAGCCTCTCCTATCTCTTTCGAAGAAGAAGAATCATTACAAGACAAAGAAGGCTTGCAAGGTTCTACTGTACCAATGCTATTCGATTCTATTTTTTGGAATTCCACTTCAAAGTTCTTTGTCATTGTCAATGTGCTTAAACCATATTCTTGCTGAGATTCAAGAAATTTCCAGTGTGGGTCAGTGTTTACTTTTTTGAAATCACCAGAATTTTGGGAAGAATCAACTTCTTTTTCAAGGAAAGGCATTTCTAAAGGTTGCATCATTGAATCACAACCAGCAGTATAAGTTGAAAAGTTATCCAACTTTTCTGGTGATTTGCTTGTTGGCATGTCAAGCATCAAATCTGAGGAAATGTCTTTCATGGATGTCGAATTGTTGTGCAAACCATCACCATCCGTTTTGTCCTTGTGCGAGATCAGGTTTTGTGAATCAGCGCTGCATTCTTCATCAGTTGCTGCTTGTTTCAGCGATTTAATCCAACTTTTAACTTCATTAGACCCTTTGTTTGAAATATCTGTCAGAGTAGCATTTCCCACTTGGCCAAGATTGAAGTTTTGATGAATGTGGTTAATGTGTGCCTTTAAATTTTCCTTGAAGGCAAAGGTGGCTGGGCATTTCGGGCAGGGAAGCAAATGATCAGGCAGGGAATGTGCACTGGTGCGATGTGTTACCAGTTCTGGAATTGTGCGAAAGATGCGCAAGCAAAATTCACACTTCAGGGGGAAAGCTTCTGCATGTGTGGCAGCCAAGTGCTGAGAAAGCGCCGAGTAGCCGCCGGTAGCAACAAACGAGCACACTGAACACTTTACGAAAGACTGGATCATCCCTGAGCGTGGTGTGAGGTTCGGCTCAGAGTCACAACCCAGGCCTTGAGACTCACCAGAACAAATTTCTGAGAGGCTGGGATTCGGACTGACAGGAAAGATGTCTTGGCTACCACTTGTCATTTGGGCCTGTATTTTGACTCCATCAGTCTCCTCATCCTGCAACCGCTTTACATACGAGTGTCCCAGTAATTTTCCGAGAAAGGACTCGTCCATTGCTTGTGACACGGGACTTTTGAGATGACAAAACGTCTCTTCATCCTTTGGCTGCCTCAATATGACATTTTGCATTTCCTCCTTCTTTGTGTGAAGAGCTGACTCGGTCGCATCACATCCAACAAACGAGTCACTTTCCCCTTCTTGGTTTTGTGTTGCTTCCTCAGCCGAGTCTTCAGAAGTTTTTACTGACGCATATGTTTGTTGATTGTTCATGACAGCCAAATGGCAATTTTTTTTCATAATCTGCAGAACCAATGCCAGGCCTAAATGGGGAAAGGGATAAAGACAAAGCAGAGGGAAAGAATAAATACGAAAAAAAGCAAGCATTTTATACTAAAAGATTAAATAAACCTCTCGGGTCAGATAAATTGATACCTAAATAAATACACCAAAATATGGGTATGGCTTCATATCATGGGTACAGCTGTCACTTCACTGCAAAACAAAGATCTCTTCTCTTTTCTCATGTAATACACATGTACTATTGAAATATTACCAGCAATCATACCACAAAATTTACTGTATATGACATCATCAATTTACCACACTCTTGACAGAGCGATATGACTGCAAAAGGAGTCTCTTAGCAAGGAGTATGGTTGCAGATGCTGTCCCATCCATCATGTATGACAGTAAATTGTAATTTGTTCAAGGTGACGGCCAGCAATAACTTGTCTATTCTTCGTGAAATACAACTTTCTTTTTTTTTTTTAAACGTCCACCAACTAACACCGGCAACAGAGTGCTCCGGCTTAACGTCCACTATCCTATGGACGACACACACGTCAATGCCTCGCCCTGCATGCGAAACACAAGGATACGTTTATAGCAGGGTCAAGATTCGAACCCCAGGCTCGGCAGCTCAAAGGCGAGAATGCAAGTGTTACGACTATCATATGTGCGGTATACAACATGTGCCTTTTCAATTTTCCTTAAATTTGCCTGTATATGACGAACAATTACTGCATGTACGGAATATGCAATGTGGTAACATTTATCAAATGTCGTCACTGCTCTGGTTACTTTTACACACATTTTAACATTAAGTAAGCCCTTGGCGATATAATCACACTCGCCTCCGAGTTATCTCGCCTGGGTTTGAATCCCGACCCAGCTATAAACTGTCATCTCGGTGTTTCACAGGCAGGGCGATTCATCAATGTGTGTGCCGTCCCTCAGATGGATGTTATACAGGCGTCCTGTCTGCCAGCATTCATTGGTGGACGTTAAAGATCCCACGGTGTCCTTCACGAGGAGTCTGCGAGCTCTCGCCCACACCATCAACAAATTCCTGCCTAACTACTGCTGGAAAGGCAATGGCAAACCACCCAGTATCACCCTTGATCAGGAAGCTACTTCGGTGGCACCGATGCTCTGTCAAGTGTATGGAACATCAGAGAGAGAGAGAAGAGAGAGAGCAATACGATGTTCACAAATAATGCTATCGAGAACAAGAGGTGAATGAATAAGCACGGACAATTCTTGTTTTGTGTAATTTTCTGGAAATACTGTAAAGCCATAAAGTTATGTTGGATACTCCCAGGCCTTGTAAGATTAGTATTCAGACTTCCGCAGTGACTTCAGTACCATCGCACGGCATATATATGAATTGACAAGTTCCTGAAATTTGACGTCACACCTGAATTTCCAACATCAATTCCCAGTTTTCTGAGATACATCACAACGGGTGATGTGTTTTATAATATGGTAGTATCACGTGTTTGGTTTTTGAGTCGAGGTTGGTTGCGTGCTCTCTCTCTCTCTCCCCCATTTTGATTTCTTTGTTTACATTTAAGGGCTGCGACAGTTAAAGTGCAAATTGTAGTGTTATCCAATATGCTGATGATACAGCAATTAGTGGGTTTGAACTGAACGACAAGCACGGATATGTGAACCAAGTACTGGAGTTTGTGGACTGGTGTGACGTCATTATTTCGTTATTAATGTAAACAAGACAAAGGAAATGATTTTTGATTTTCGCCCCTTACCCAATGGCCATTATTACCCCTTGTTTCTTCATGATCACAGGACGGAACAAGTTGCTGAGCATAAGTATTGGGACCCGGTGATCAATAACACATAGAAATGGAGCAAGAATTCCCACCCAAGGATCGGTCGGTCAAGCAAACCAAACATTGGGAACTTTTTTTTTAAACAAATGAGACTTTCATGTCGATAATAATAACAATTTGGTTCTTTGTCGATCCAGTAAATATTATTACGTTACAACGATTATATTATCGATCGGATAAATAAACATTTCAAAATATTCAACACTCGTAACACGCGAAATCATAACGACGATAGAGACGGAGAGAACAGAGCAACGAAAACTCAACGTCTTTCTCACCGTCACAGATTTTTAAATTAAAGGTCTCAAAATGAGGAAGTGTTTGTTCTTTATTCGAGGACGTCGGTCGGTACAGCAGGCCCGAGGCATTGATATGACGTCACAAGCTTCAGCCGACGCTTGGTTGTTGTAGTTGTAGTTGTTGTTGTTGTTGTTTATGGAACTTTTTTTTTTAATGAAAGGACGCATAGAACCACGTACAGGAATAAAATAAGACATCAGATTGACAGAAGATAAAATGAGATATATTAAATTACGGGATAAAAAATAATTAATAATAATAATTAAAAAAAAATTAATTCCGGATGTAACCAAGACCTCTCAGATTGTCCAAATCATATATAGTCAGTCATAGTGTCCGAATCGGGGTGTTGGGGCTTTAGGACTTGGAGCGGTGAGTCGCCGATATTGGCAGTGAGATCACGACAGATTCAACACGTCGGTCTTCACATAAATCGATTGGTAGGACGTTAATTGCCTCATGATTTAAAAGCATTTAATTTTGAGGAAGAGTAAATTTGATTACACTTGGAAAGGTAAAAATATCACCAAGTTCATAGTTGGCATTCACTGATCTCTGTACTGACTAACTGATTGGATGAGGTGCCGAACGTTAATTGGTCGGCCGGTCCTGAAGCCACCGGAAGTGCCCCATCCGCCATATTGCTTCTCCCACAACACAGAAAAATCCAAACACTTGCTCCGAGGTGCACATCCATCTTCAATATGGGGAAAGGAGCCGTGTCTGTCTGTCTGTCTGTCTGTCTGTCGTGTTATAACTTGACAACGGATTAACGGATTTCAATAAATCCAAATACGGTGGAGTCAGGGAACTCCCGGGAAGGTTTGTGACCAAAAATATATTTTTATTATTATTATTATTTTTTTTAATGGAAATATGGGCACACGTGGCGAAACTGCAAACGCCAACTTGGGACGCTGGTTGAGGCCCAGTCACACCTTGACGTTTTAGCCAGCTTACGCCGATTTTTTTGAAAAAATTGTCTAAAACGGTGGCGCACGTCCAATACGTTATGGGTACGTTTTGGAAACATTGAGAGCACGCTGAAAAACACTGCCATACGTCGCAGTACGCTGGCTTTCATCGTTGTACTTTGCGGTTGTCCTCAAATTTTAGCATGCTTGAAATTTTACGACTTATGCCAGCCCAGCGTATATGACTCACACGTTCCGCTACGCTGGCCATAAGTTGTAGGCACGATATGCGATCGTTGACACACGTCGACACACGTTACTTGTAAGTTACTCATAAGTCGAAACACGTCCGGGTAATGTTTAGCGTCAGTGTTCCAGACTCCATGGTTTTTTTTTTTGTTTGTTTGTTTTTTTCTTCGGCATGACGGTGATGTTGACACTTCGATTTCTAGTGCGGTTATAATATAATATAATTAATAGGCTGCCGCTCAACGATTTAAATCATAACCGCACTAGAAATCGAAAGTGTCAACATCACCGTCATGCCGAAGAAAAAAACAAACAAACAAAAAAAATAAACCAATGTCACCCGTAGGGTGATCCGTATCTTGCCAAAAGGTGACCACGTGTGACTTCTTTAAGGTCACACTGAGGTGAACAGAGCTGCTATCCACAGGAGCGACTCCTTGAGGAATATCTGCCTACGAGAGATTCCGATGAGAATCGTTCTACAGAGTAACCATGAAAAATATGCGTTTGCCTCAAAACGTCACCAAATCACATCATAATGTCTCAACTTGATATATCTAGAAAGCACTCATCGAGGTGTTCAATGAGGTACTACACGATATGGTTCCTAAAACTTGAAAATTTGACCTTGGGGTCAAATATGTTTGACCTTAGGCGTTAACCATGAAGGTCAAGGCCAATCGCACCAAAAATTAATCAGCTGAATGCCAGACCATGAACTATATTCGCATGAAGTTTGAAGACGATCCGATCAAAATTACTCAAAAATAAGGGTTTCGTCGACTCCCCTGATTTGCGACAAAGTGACCTTGACCTTTGACCTTGACCTTCAAAATTTTATGCGCTGAAGGGACCTCTATAGGCCTCTGATATGCGAAGTTACAAAAATTTCCAATGATAACTGTGCTCTGCAGAGTGATTTATACGTGATTACAGATAAATAAAAAAAAACAAACAACAACAAAAAAAACACATGAAGGTCAAGGCCAATCGCCACCAAAATTAATCAGCTGAGCGCCAGACCATGAAACTATATTCCCATGAATTTGAAGACGATCCGATCAAAATTATCTCAAAAAAAATAAGGGTTTTGTCGATTCCCCTGATTTGCGACAGTGACCTTGACCTTTGACCTTGACCTTCAAAATTTTATGGCCTGAAAGGGACCTCCATAGGCCTCTGATATGCGAAGTTACAAAAAATTTCCAATGAAAACTGTGGTCTGCAGAATTTTTTTTTTCGTGATTACAGACAAACAAAAAATAAAAAAAAATAAAAAAACATACAGACTGACTAACATATCTTGCAAAAACTTCGTTTGGCAAGATAAAAAACCATGGAGTCTGGAACACTGACGGGTTCCTCCTGTGTGAAGCCCATTTTTATATACCAATTCCCCTAAACGCTGCAATACGCCATTATATGGTAGTTGTAAGGTAGAAACACGTTCAGTAAGTTTATTTGGTCGTCCGGAAGACGTCAATCAAATACGTTACATACGTCAATGTGCGTTGGAAATACGTAAGGAATTGGTTCAAACCACGTTACTCATAAGTTAGAAATAACTTTCGGGTACGCTAGACATTAGCTCGACGTGTTTCGACATATGAGTAGCTTACAAGTAACTTTTGTCGACGTGTGCCAACGATCGCATATCGTGCGTACAACTTATTCCCATCGCATGCGGAACGTGTGAGGCATACGGCAAGTACGTCGTAAAAAATTTAACACGTTTAAAATTACAAGACGTACTCCACTTATACGACGTATGATAGCGTACTTTAGCGTTCTATTCAGTATACCAAACTTACCCATACCGTATTCGACGTGCGCCAGCGTTTTAGACCATTTTTCAGAGGTCGGCATACGCTGGCAAGATCGCCAAGGTGTGATGCGATGTTGACACTTCCATTTCTCCGGCGGTTATGATTTGAATCGTTGTGCGGCAGCCTTTTAATAGGCTACGCCACGTGATCGTCGGCATACGTGCAGCGCGCTATGCTTAAGTTAGACTATCGTTGGGCATATGGTTGTGAACGCCGACAACAGGCTAAGCATTCGTTGGTATAAGTTATCTATATGACAACGAAACGTTCTGTGTCCGTTACTAATATGTTATGCATACGACCAACTCGTTATGAATACGTGATCTTTTAAAAAAACATCAAAAGTTCAACGTAAGCCAACGTTTTACATACATTTTGATACGTTGCCATTGCTGCTAAATATCAAGGTGTGACTGGGCCTTTATCCCTGCACTGCCAGGAATCCTTTTTAGTTTGGCTCTAAGAGGCTCGTGCGTTGTTCTTCTTTTTCTTGTGAAGACAAAACCTTTAGGACTCGGCTCTTTTATATACAGGATCCGGATCTCCTTAAATACTAAACACTTGTACACATCCTCACATAGACGGTGACTTTTGAGAGCGTCTATCATGAACTTTTAAATATATTCGGACATTTGCTTTAAAGTTTCGAAAAGTTCACGTTACTATTTAAAGATTATTCCATTTAATGTATTGTAATTTCGTAAATACACTATTTTCTCGTCATGAACGACGGATCGTCCAGGACGGGTCTCGCTATTGGCTCCGTCAAGGCACGTGACGAAATATCGGAAGTTGTTGTTGTTTTTAATTTTTTTCTTTCATCTTCTTCTTCCTGTTCTTGTTCTTCTTTCTTTCTTCTTCTTCTTCTTCTGGTGAAGACAAAACCTTTAGGACGCGGCTCTTGGACACATTTGTCCTTGTTCTTCTTTCCCTACTGATGAGCCATCACAGCAAACATTGGTATCCATCACAGTCAGCGAAGCGACGGATCCTATATTCTTGCTTCCTCGGAA
>CM068952.1:93840426-93853716 GCA_035128595.1 Eptatretus atami
CCCTCCTTCCCCCCATCCATCCCTCCTTCAACCCATCCACCCCTCCTTCGACTTATCCATCCATCTTTCCACTCATCCATCCCTCCTTCCACTTATCCATCCATCCTTCCACTCATCCATCTTTCCTTTGACTCATCCATCCATCCATCCTTTGACTCATCCATCCATATTTCTACTTATCCATCCATCCTTCTACTCATCCATCCATCCTTCCAATCATCCATCCATCCTTCGACTCACCCATCCATCCCTCCAACCATTGATCATGGATTAGACAATCTGTGAATGTGTACAATCTGTGTATACGAGCTGTGGTTCCCACATGTGTGCCACTCTGGGTAATCTGGGTTGAAGTGATCGATGATGGTTATTGAAACATATATCATGTTTTATGTTTGGGTTATATACACAAGATAAAATTAATTAATCAGTAGCTATCTATTTATTACGTATGCATATTTGATGACGTTTTGCCACTCCTTCCATACCATTAAACAGCAATTTACGAAGGGAGATTAACATCCGTTTAGCTGTGTCAGTGTAAACAGCTAAACAGCCGTTTCATTATGCACGTCTAAGTTATAATTCACTTATTCATTCAGCAATGAATGGGTTTAATCGAGGTATGTCTGAAACAGTTTGTTTGTTTCAGACTGCCGATGCCCAGGTATTGTCCTCTCTGGGATTTCTCAAATAGCTGCGACTCTTAAAAGATTCTCAATTTATCTGCTGACCCATACCATCTGGCAACTACGTGAGTGAACAGAAGTAGATGGTCGCACACAAATTGGCAATTTAGGCTGTCGTGGCCTTTTCTGTTCATATACCTGAGTGTGGTTGGACCGCCAGGATTTACAATTGCCACATGACTCCATGAGATGCATCAATAGCCCCAATAACCCCAGGAAATTGTGATATCGCATAGAATCCTTCCGTTGCAGCTCTCCTTTCTTCTGGAGTATCCTGAAAATGTATGGTGCACTTTCTCCTCACAAATGGCTGCAGTGACGCACAATGAATCACCTTGCAACATGAGACCTGTGAAACAACACACACACACACACACACACACACACACACACACACACACACACACACACACACACACACACATCTTCAACATTCAATTGAAATGATGCACTTACATAGAATCGCAGCTCCAGACAATCGTTGGTGGGGATTCAACGCATTGCTCTTCAGTGGAGGATGATCCATGTCATCTTGTACTAAATTGAGCAGCCAACGAAACGATTCCTTCGAGAGTCTGTAACTCCGGACAAATTTGATATTGCCATACTTCAACAGAGGATTGCATCTATCCTCGAGGATTCTCAATGTACGTCGACGAACTGCCCTCCTCCGCTGCTTCCTCTTGAGCTCATTCAATAACTCCTAACGCATCCGTATTCAACCTCCAATTGAAACTACAAATTGTAAGCTGTGCAATGCTTGCTCTATGGTCTTAAACGCACTCATAAACATGGCCTCGCCAACGTTTGAAGGTTCCTTTGTTATTTAAACGCGTGTCACTCGGTTTTGATCGCGCATTACAGAAACACTCTTCGGTGATACACGATTAACTTTAAACGGGTGATCAGCAAACGATTAGCCTTTCCACACGCGTTTAACTCTTGAATGCCTTTCGTGAATTTGGCCCAAACAGGCCCATTCATTCGTTTGGGGAGAGCAAAGATTGTGGACAAATGGCTTCAAAAAATTTGCTTCTCCCGCCCAGTTAGTACAGAGATCAGTGCTGGCGTCATCAGAAGCCATTGTTCAGTGTGTGTGTGTGTGTGTGTGTGTGTGTGTGTGTGTGTGTGGACGTCCGTGATTGAAGTGCGCAGTGCTAGCAATGAATATAGGGTGCACATGTGATATCGTACCTTGTATGTAAATACAGTGTGTCCCTACAAACGACAGTAAATGAAAGCACGCGTTTATTAACCTCCCGCATCGAAGATCAGAGGTTACTGTTTTCACCCCTTTCTGTTTGTTTGTTATCTTGCCAAACGAAGTTTTTGCAAAGATATGTTAGTCATGCTGTATTTTTTTTTTGTTTGTTTTTTTTGTTTGTTGTTTGTTTGTCTGTAATCACGAAAAAAAAATTCTGCAGACCACAGTTTTTATTGGAAATTTTTGTAACTTCGCATTCAGAGGCCTATGGAGGTCCCTTTCAGCACATAAAATTTTGAAGGTCAAGGTCAAAGGTCAAGGTCACTGTCGCAAATCAGGGGAATCGACAAAACCCTTATTTTTTTTGAGTAATTTTGATCGGATCGTCTTCAAACTTCATGGGAATATAGTTCATGGTCTGGCGCTCAGCTGATTATTTTTGGTGGCGATTGGCCTTGACCTTCATGTGTTTTTTTGTTGTTGTTTGTTTTTTTTTATTTATCTGTAATCACGTATAAATCACTCTGCAGAGCACAGTTATCATTGGAAATTGTTGTAACTTCGCATATCAGAGGCCTATGGAGGTCGCTTTCAGCGCATAAAATTTTGAAGGTCAAGGTCAAAGGTCAAGGTCACTGTCGCAAATCAGGGGAATCGACAAAACCCTTATTTTTTTTGAGTAATTTTGATCGGATCGTCTTCAAACTTCATGGGAATATAGTTCATGGTCTGGCATTCAGCTGATTAATTTTGGTGGCGATTGGCCTTGACCTTCATGGTTAGCACCTAAGGTCAAACATATTTGACCCCAAGGTCAAATTTTCAAGTTTTAGGAACCATATCGTGTAGTACCTCAAATTGAACACCTCGATGAGTGCTTTCTAGATATATCAAGCTTGAGACATTATGACGTGATTTGGTGACGTTTTGAGGCAAACGCATATTTTTCATGGTTACTCTGTAGAACGATTCTCATCGGAATCTCTCGTAGGCAGATATTCCTCAAGGAGTCGCTCCTGGTGGATAGCAGCTCTGTTCACCTCAGTGTGACCTGAAAGAAGTCACACGTGGTCACCTTTTGGCAAGATACGGATCACCCTGCGGGTAACATTGGTTTATTTGTTTGTTTGTTTGTTTGTGAACAGTATTACGGAAAAATCCTCGACGGATTTCGACGAAACTGTGGCGGGATTAGGTACGGTCCAAGGATAATGCCATTAGATTTTGGACTTGGTCCAAAATCCAATATGGCCGCTATGGCGGCCATTTTGAAAAAATATTAGATTTTTTTTTTTTTGCATTTCTACATGTTATAAGTGATTTCCAACAAAAAACATGCCAAAATTATAATTGCGGCTGATTTTGGAACTTCAGGTGGATATACCCACGTAAAATCAATTTCTGTCTCAAGGAATCTAGTTATGACGAATGAATTGAGAATGTAAAAGTTAAAAGTAAAAGGGAAAGTTGCAAACTATAACTCTGTGAGCGCTGTTGACGTCAAATTGAATGAATAGGATATCAGGTTCACTTGAGTGACCTAGCAGTATTGGCGGCGGAGGTTTTCCACTCTACCGGGTGCTCCCCCTCTAGTTAACTCCGCCATCGAAGATCGGAGGTTACTGTTTTCACCCCTTTCTGTTTGTTTGTTTGTTTGTGAACGTATTACGGAAAAACTCCTGGACGGATTTGCGACGAAACTTGGTGGGGGGATTAGGTATGGTCCAAGGATCATGCCATTAGATTTTGGACTTGGTCCAAAGTCCAATATGGCCGCTATGGCGGCCATTTTGAAAAAATATTTTATTTTTTATTTCTGCATTTCTACATGTTTTTAGTGAATTTCCAACCAAAAAAAATAAATTTGTTAGAGAAAAAAAAAAATTTGCAACTTTTTTCAAAAAAATTTCGATTTTATTTGAAAAATATTTGATTTTTTTTTTGCATTTCTAATGTTTTAAGTGATTTCCAACCCCAAAAAAATTTGTTAGAGAAAAAAACCCAGAAATTTTGCACCTTTTTTTTCAAAAAAATTTCGATTTTTTTTTGGCATTTCTACATGCGCGTCGATCTAGTTTAGTTTATTCAATCGTGGTTCAGTAGAGTCTGATCCGTTTTGACCTACAATGAATAGGATATCAGGTTCACTTAAGTGACCCAGCAGTATTGGCAGCGGAGGTTTTGCACTCTACCGAGTGCTCCTCCTCGAGTTCATCTTGCATGCAAGTCCAACCCGAAGTGTGTTCGACCACCAGGGGGCGTTAATATAAACCGTGTATGCACCACATGTGAGGACGATCTGGGAATTCAAGAAGGTCTCAATTACAAAGAAAACAACATGAAACTACAATGGCACTCGGTAGAGCACATACATCCACCAGGCTGATTTGTTTCCTTTTGTATCCCACTGATAGGCCGGATCTGGATTCAGACCTGAACTAAAATCGAATTGGCTTGTTCTTGTCACCTAACCAACTCATCCACCAAGTTTCATCCAAATCCGTCCTTAACATTTTGAGATATCCTGTTGTATGTCGTTTTTGGGCCTATCTGTCAGGTAATGAGAAACGTGCTCTTTATACAGGTTCAGGTTACACCTTGGTTAATGCCTCACGGTGAATCATTACCCCAAACTCGCAATCTTTGGAATATTCAGTGAGTTCATATTAAAGATTTGGATGTCAACCAACATTCTAAGAACAGTCCAAATCAACATCCTCCTCAATTCCATTCAATTGGGGCCATACTCTGTGCAGAGCGTTGGTGCTGCCCAAGCAGTCTCCTTGGCTATTGGACACAATCCTGGACGGGTCACCACTCCGACACAGGATACCAGCAAGCTGGCACTCATTTTTTTGCCGACCTCAGAAGGATGACAGGCAGAGTCAACCCCACCTGGTATTAATTCAACAGCCAAGCAGGATATGAACTCAGGATCCTAGGATCCCAAGCTCACCACCCTAACCATTAAGCCAACACCAGGCAGATACATCCTCCTCGAGGGTTGACAAATGACCTCGTTGTGTGAAAGACTTCCGATGAAGTCTCGGTTACTGTGGGATATTGGAATATGTGACCCACACCCCACGCGCCAAAGCAAAAAGCAGGGTTAAGCAATTGGTTCACTTCTGTCTGTCTGTCTGTCTGTCTGTCTGTCTGTCTGCAGACGTCAGTTTCGGAACGAGGAACTAATTCATTTCAACGGAATGTTATATGTTGAATACAAATTGGAACATGAACCCACAGTTTAGCAATACTTTGGCTCTGAATTTGCAAATATTTGGAATCTGTCCGATTTCGCATGCGCAGAGAGGAGTGATATAATTTTTAAGCGGTGTAGTCGCTTGAATATTTGGAATGTCCTCTCCTTCCTTCCTTCTGTCCATCCGTAAAAAATGAAGAAGAAAGAACCTTTCTAATCTATCTATAATTCCAGCAATCTGTGTGTGTGTGTGTGTGTGTGTGTGTGTGTTCTGTGTGGTGCTGACCGCTGTTTCTCGACAACCACTGTTCCGATCTAATTGAAACTTGCCAGGTATATTGCTGGGGACCTGAGGATGTGCCTTTTCAAGGTTTGATATTAATCAGAAAGTGGTTCCAAAGTTATGGCCATTTATTTACAAACCAATGACAGGACACGTTGTCGCGTAGCGTGGCCGATGGGAAAGGGCGCCTTAGTAGCCGTGGCGTAGGAGTGGCAATGGTCAATGGCAGCGAATGTCATGGCTAGCAAAAGACAGGGAGGTAAAGTTTATTTTAATTAACTCTGTGTGTATCACAGCAGTTGTTACTTCAATGAAAGCGATAATTCGTGGAATGCATGTGAACATTCCGTACGGCACGCACCACTTCCGGATAGTGATGACTTACTGTATTCTAATAATTTCTCGATTTCTTATGCCATTTATAGATAAACACAATGCCCCAATCCAGTCGTGTTTACGAGAGCGAAGGCACGGCCTGTGTGGTTGTTGTTTCTGGCACGCGGTTCGAAAGTTTTTTTTTTTGCACTACGGCCACGCACGTACGGCACGACGTACGGGCAGCGAGAGCAGGAACGGCCTGTGTGGTTTGTTCTGGCCGCGGTTTGAAAGTTTTTTTTTTTTTGCACGTACGGCCACGCATGTACGGCCACGCGTACGGGCAGCAGTATGGCAGCGAGACGAAGGACAGCCTGTGTGGTTGTGTTTCTGGCACGCGTTTGAAAGTTTTTTTTTTGCACTACGGCACGCAGTACGGGCACCAGTACGGGCATACTAGTCTCCAAATGGGATAACCAGAGTCGCAAGTTGGGGTTTGAGTTTCGCCACATGTCACTCGCACACAAACAGACCTTCTTTTTGTTTTATTTTAAACTGCACCGCTTACTTCGGACAAAGTACAATTTTTTAATTTACTCTGTCTGTCTGTCTGGGAGTCAAACAAAATTGAAAATCATTCCAAACAGGAAACTACTGTTTTTAAGGACGTATAAATGACACAAACAACAGGCACAAATGACTCATGTAACATGTTAAATAAGGTGGTGTAAAAGAGCTGCATCACCGGTGGTAAACTTCTGGAAAAAGGTTTCTTTCTATAACCTTACCAAGAAACCACAAGGAAACTTGAAGGGCACTCGTAGAGCGCATACTAACCTCGCCACGCAAAGCCTGATCCACGAGAACATATCGGGCCCAATACATTTTTTAAATATCATGCTATATATCATTTTTGGCCCGATCTCTCAATGGTGAAGAATCACTGTAAAGATGAAATAATTCTCTTACCCAGATCCGGATTCGGATCTTCACCAAAATCACTGTTTTGCGATATCCTAATCCAACGTTTTGAGATATCCTGCACACAGAGAGATAAACAAACAGACAAACAAACAGAGAGGAGGGAAAACATAACCTCCTTCACCTTCGGTGGTGGAGGTAATTAGATGTAGATGGAGGCCGTTCCACATCAACACCATCATGACTGCACCCCATCAACACCAGAACAATTTTTTGCAGTTTTTTTTTCTTTCCAGGGGAGGGGACATGGGTGAAGACGGTTCTTGGGTAAAAAAAAAAACGCACACACGTATTCTGAAATAATACAATAATATTATTAAATATTTATTTTAACATTAACTTTCTGTCTCCTGTCATACATTGGTTTCACCCTTAGAACAACATGAAAGGCACATCAGTGATTTTATGTATTTTCTGCCATGACACTCTCCGGGTTACCAGCGGTGTCTTCAGGTTGGCACATACCAGAAATTGGGGGCTCATCAGGGATCTGAAACCAAATTGCCAATAATAATACATTGATTCAAAGAAACGGAGTGAAACCAACAATCATTCATAATGGTGTTTGATGTGAAGAAGTTTATTGAGTCACCAGATGAGGAACAACTCGGTACGTTAAATATACATCGGAGTTTCTTGAAGTGGCAAAATCTTGTAACATAGAGGTTAGACCAAATCTAAAGAAAGCTGAAATTCTGTTATTGGTCGTAAACCATTTGGTTGAGGAGAATCATTAGGAGGAATCAACATTCCAATTGTTAACAGATGAGAAGTCTGAACATATTTAATTGCGAAAATTGGAGCTGCACTTCAAAGAACTGGAAATGTGGAGCAGAGGAAAAGAAAATGAAAGAGAAAGGGAATATAAGCGGAAGGAACTGGAGATTCGCGAAAGAGAAAGGTTCAAAGAACTGGAGATTAAAGAGCTGGAGATTCAGGGAAAGTTTAAACGAAGGGAATTAGAATTACAGAGTGGAAATAGGACTACATATTCCCAATTCTCTCGGTCGACTAGTCAAAAGTCTTGGGGCATTACCAGACATGTGAGATCTCTCTCTCTCTCTCTCTCTTTCGAGTGCAACCTGTGGCTGTTGGTTGCATCATTGGTTGGGACGCGGCTATGCCGATGATGCAGTGTCCCCCTTACCAGTGCACTGGTGCTCATTTTGCCGACCTTGGAAGGATGACAGGCTGTGTCAACCTCCTGGTGTATTAATTCAGCGGCCCAACAGGGCTTGAACTCAAGACCCTAGGATCCCAAGCCGTCACCCTAACCACTAAGCCAACGCCAGGCTTGACATGTGAGATATGTTCCCCCTTTTCATGACAGAGAAGTAGATAAATACTTCCTTCACTTTGAAAAAGTGGCACAAACCTTGGGTTGCACTAAGGAAACTTTGACTATGTTATTGAAATGTGTTTTAGCAGGCAAAGCTCAAGATATTTACTTTGCTTTACCTGTTGACCAGTGTTCACAGTATGACGAGGTAAAAAGGGCAATTTTAAAGCCTATGAACTGGTCCCGGAGGCTTACATGCAGAAGTTTAGGCAGTGCAAGAAGAAAGATGGTGAAACCCATGTGGAATTTGCTCAAGAAAAATAAACTTTGTTTGATATGTGGTACACTTCCAAGGAAATTGTGAAAGACTTTGACAGATTAAGGCTGTTGATGTTAGTGTAGGTGTTGAAGCAGTGTGTGCATGCTGACATTTGGATGCATTTGGACGAAGGAAAGGTCGACAAATTGCACGACGCAGCAACTGTAGTGGATGGTTATGCTCTGACTTAAAAAATATATCTCCACAAACCATTTTTACAACCAAAAGCAATCTAGGGAGCTACAGTAAACCAAGTCAGGGAAGTTGACCCTTATTTAAAGGTCCTCCAGAAAACTCTTATGCCAAGTTTGATTAATTATATTAAGCCTGCCGACCAGAAGTTTAATTTTTCTGGTGTTCAGAAACAGACCACTGAATTTTCATCAAGACTTGTGCATTTTGCAAGATGAGAAGAGGACACCTAATCTATCAGTGTCATATTTTGGAAAGGAGAAACCGCAGTGATTAAAACAGAAAGGAGAAACAGCCAAAGGCTAATGTTGAAAACCACCCTTTGTGAGGGGGGAGGGAGGGATTGTGTGGGTGGAGGTTTTGGGAAATAGGTAGGAGATAGTTGTGCTTGTTGTCTGAGAACAGTGAGCCACTTGTTCTAGCTAACAGAACTGTAGATACACATCTTGGTCACTCGGCACTGAACACATTCCGATAGACTAACCTGCTTAACAAGATATGGGTTTCATACAAAACTTTCATATTCTGGGTGTGGATGTACAAAAACCTTGTACAGTTACCCTAAAGATTCCAAACAAGGTCCTGCATGTCCTCGCTTTCTCGGCACACTCACCAATACAGATAAAGAGTTACTGCACCAAGGTCTTCTTCATGGTCTACTGTATAAAGAGTGGTTACATTGCCATCAGGTCTCATCCAATAGTCACCCAGTATGTGTATGAGCTTCGAATTTTCTCAGTTAAAATGCACAAGCCATATGTATCAGACCATTTCTGCTGATGGTACAATTATTCTTGTTGAGGTGTTGCAGTTGGTCTTCTGGTTCAGTGATGAATGTGAAGTATTTGGTGTGGTCTGCACAGAGATCTGTTGATATCCCGTGGATCACTGGATCACATCGATACTGGAAGGTATGTTCAGTTATAGATCATGCCATGAAATTCCTGACACCATGATAAAAATAGGACAGCACGTCCTGAAGCTCACCTGGATCAGGAGTAACAGCCACTCAGACCCCCTTCGATCCTATAAAAATTTTAATGCCATGAACAAATTTTGGTACATCATGGGTGATGAAACTTGTGGCCAAGTTTCATCAAAATGGTTTGTTTGGTTCAAGAGATATAATGACTGAAGTGTTTACAGACTGACTCACCTACGGACACTGCTCAATTGCTTCAGCTCACCGGACCAAAGTCCAGGTGAGTGAATAATATAATCCGAGCCATTAATGCAGATGATTAGTGGTGTTTTTGGATCCTCGTGGAGGATCTCTAAGTCTTACTCACGTTGTTGTTCTTGTGGACTTTTTTTGTTTTCACAGCCTCCAGTTTTCATCGAAACTTCCTGAAACTTGGCATATATATGTAAAAATACCCTGCGCAGACAGTAACCATCTCCGATTTTGAAAATTCCTCCTAGAAACAAAGTTATGACGTCAAAATATCTCCGCTGATGGAAATCGCCTAAAAAATTATCTCAAACTAGGCAAGCTTTTTAATTCTGTTCGCGGGAATCGAACAGGGCATTAGCAGAGATGAATTACCGCACATATGATACATCACTATGACGTCATATCAATTTTTATGACGTCATTCCTATTTTTTGACATTTTTTTGTTTCACAACCCAGAGTTTTCATCGGATTTCGTGAAACTTGCCATGTATATGCAGAAAGCCCACGCGCAGGCAGTAACCATCTCCGATTTTGAAAATTCTTCCTAGAAAAAAAAAAGTTGACGTCATAATATCGCCGCTAATGGAAATCGCCTCGACCGGTATCTCCGAAACTAGGCAAGCTGTTTGAATTTTGTTTGCGGGAATCAAGCCGGGCATTAGCACAGATAATTAATTGATCGCAAACCTGATACATCACATATGACGTCATATTCGTTTTTATGACGTCATCATTAAGAGGACGAGGATCTTAGGTCATTTGAGCTTGTTTACAGATAGGTTTACAGATACCTACGGCAGATAGATGCTTAAAAATGGAAATTGATAATTAAACAAAGGAAGAAAGAAGGTGAAGCTGTTGAAAGACACGGAATTGAAAGCATTATTATTGAAAAGTTCTGGGCATCGGCGCATTCTCCGTATTTCCCTCGTTTGTGCAGCTCGGCTGGCGGTCTACCTTCACAGATTATTTTCGAACTATTGCCAGTTATGAAATAAAAATAATAATCCTTACGGATATATGATTGTTTTGAAATAAGTACTCGAACTCGACGATAGAATCTTGAAAATCAGATGTTATGTTAAAAACGGTTCGATTAAAAGTGGGCGTGGCGAGCATACGTCACCGCTGTTTTTTTGTTTTTTTTTTGGCCGTCCACGGTATTTTACCGGATCCCGGCTTCCGCGGTTCATTTTGGACGTTGAGGCGTCCGAGCACCGGGCTCGTGATATCCGCACCGACATCATGGCGTTGGACGTGAAAGTGGAGTATTGGTAAGATGATCCGAGGGGGATTTTGAGTAATTGAGTTGAGTGTTAACCAACCATTGAAGGAAGTCAATGTTTCATGGAAGGCGTGAGGACGCTTTCTCACCGCGTACTCCATTCATCCGTCGTCTGTGGATCTGTGAGCCTTACTTGGTCTGGGAAACTGTTACCTGTACGAGTCGGTGATGCCTTCGTTGTGTGTGAACAGGTGTGAGACTGCTGGTACTGGTTTTACGGTTAAGCTGGCCGTCTTAAGATCTTCGGGCCTTGAGTTCAAGACCCTGTCATGCCGTTTAATTAACACCACACCGGGGAGGGTCGACTCGGCCTGCCGTCCGTCCTGTGGTCGACGAAATGAGTACCAGCCGCGCCCTCAGAAAATGGTGCAACCAAGACCAAGCAGCCGTGGGCTTGATACGAATAAATAAATAAATAAATGATTGGGTTTAGACCCCTGGGGGACGAGCTGGATCACAGGGCCGAGATTCTTAACATTTGCTGAGTCATTGTGGGGTGTGCACGACGACGACTCTTCCTCCTCTTCTTCTCCCTCACCCTTTCCTCGATGCCACATTGAAATCCCAAACCGTGCCACACCCAGAGCCTGACCTTTTCAAACGTATTCTTTGTTTATTTTTTGGATACTCGATATAACCTTTGAATGGTGCCTCTGCCACACCCACGTGACAAGCCTGGTGTTGGCTTAGTGGTTTGGGGTGGCGGCTTGGGATCCTAGAAGGATCCTCGGGTCCTGAGTTCAAGCCCCGTTGGCCGCTGAATTAATATACACCAGGAGGTTGACTCAGCCTGTCATCCTTCCGAGGTTGGCAAAATGAGTACCAGTGTACTGGTAAGGGGGACACTGCATCAGCGGCATAGCCACGTCCCAACCAATGATGCAACCAGCAGCCACAGGCTGCACGAGAGACAGACAGACAGACAGACAGACAGACCCATGTGACAGCATTCCCATTTACTGTGGATTGCAGCACCGGTTCCCAATAGCAAACTGTTTAGCCCCTGATCTTTTTGGGGTCGTGAATGTGAATAGCTTAAATGTGAAGGATGACGTGCCGTCACAAACAGATTGTGGCGCACTTGTGGCAGCTGAAACCAGACCACACACAAATGGCAATTTCGTGCTATCGTGTTGTGCTTCTGTCTGAAGTTTAAAAATGTAAGGCGAGTCAATTGTTTGTCTCGTCTTGAACGTCTCGAGTCTCGCATTGATATTCATCGTGCAATTCGTTTCAATCAGGTATGCCTGCTCTTTATATCATTAGTTCTTACTGGTTAGCCATTTAGCTTACAAACGCTAATGTACCGGTCTAGATCTACCTTACTCGTACAATTTCCTCTGCCAAGTCTTCTGTCTTGCGTTAAAGAAAACCCGCACGACGTCCTTATTTCCATTCCAGAAAAGATTATTGTCTAAGCCTGGGGTGATGCGCCTCATGTAAGTTTTTATTTGTGTTGAGCTGGTTGCAGGTAATGACTTGCCTAACCTTGTAACAGTGGATTATTATCAGAGGCAGGTGAATGTTTTTATTACTGTATTATTATTTTTCCTCCCACCCCTCCTTCCCCCTTTTCGTCACCTGTGTACACATATTAAAAACAAAGGTGATTGTGGTGTGTTTTTTTTCGTTTTCTTGCTCCATTGTACAACCTTTGTTGTTATTTGGGGAGGTGGTCATGTGATACGTCTGTTTGCAGTGGTGGATGAGGTTACGAGAAGCGCTACAAGGACCTCGCTCAGCGCATCAAGAGCGAGTTCCCGAGCGCTGACGTTTCTGGCTCTAAAGGCCGGAAAAGTACGAAACGCACTTCTACATTCCATTCATTGCATCATTTGTACCTCAATGGCAGAGGAAGTGTTTGGGGGTATTGGAAAATTGTTTTAATAAGCCATGCTTTTATATTTCTAAACGTGATGTACCACAGCAGGGATGATTTAGAAAAAATAGATGGCAAAAAAAATACATGCAAACCAACTCTCTTGTTTTTTTGAGGTTTTTAAAATATATTTTTGAATTTTTTTTACCCTTTGATCCAAATGACTAATGACATTGTCTTTATCAAACAATATTTCCCATGGGTAGTTGATCGTTTAGTTAAAGTTTGCATTGATCGGTTAAGCAGTTTCTCCTACAAAGATTTTTTTTCTCCCTTCGATCCAATATGGCTGCCAGACCATGTGACACATGATGGTCATTTTTATGAAAATTCTGTTCAAATTTCAAGTCGATCTGATGAAAAATGACAATTTTAGAAATTTGGCTTATATCGGCCTTAAAAGAGTGACTGCCTAGAATTGGTTCACGAAAAAAATAAGTGACCACTATATTCGTTATTGTTGTGTGTCTGTCTGTCTGTCTGTCT
>CM068952.1:93856064-93876858 GCA_035128595.1 Eptatretus atami
AATCTAGATAAATAAATGTCAGTGTGTCTCCATAACTCCAAAACATGAAACCTAGTGGCCTGAAACTTTGCATACATACGAAGGGAACTCCAAGGTGGTGCATGAATGAAAAGTGGGTGCTTGGGTTAATTTAAGCACACCTTTGGAAGATTTTTAATTTAAGCACACCTTACCTCCGCCACCTAAGGTGGAAGGAGGTTATGTTTTCACCCCTGTCTGTCTGTGTGTGTGCAGGATATCTCAAAAAGTTGTGGACGGATTCATACGAAACTTGGACAGGTTGGGTGTGTGACAAGGACGAACTGATTCGATCTTGGTGAAGATCCAAATCTGGATCCGGATATGATATTTATTTTATTTTTAAGTGATTCTTCACCATTGAGAGATGGGGCTAAAAACGATATATTTCTTGGGCTTGATATTTCTGTTGGATCAGGCATTGCGTGGCGGAGGGATGCGCTCTACCGAGTGCCCTTCCAGTTAACGGCCTTATTTAATTATCCTTTATCAAGCTTCATCATTGGTCAGCCCACCCTCCCTTGCTGGGGTCTTAATTCGCATTTTTTATAGCGCGGCGACATCGCGCTGTTATACAATTGGCTATTCTGTCCTGTGTCTTCTGTCACGTCTTCTGTCACACTTATGGCCGCGTACGTCCCTTTGATCTGAGGGCTATAAATATAAATTTGTCCAACGTCACAACTCTTCCCATCACGCATGCTAATTCACCGTGTCTACATTTAAATTTTATTACTGCAAAATTGTTTCATCACTCTTAACCTAGACTTTTACTGCCCCCAGCTGCGCAATATCGAAGTATTCGCTTCTTGTTATTTTTATTCTTATTTTTTTTTGCCCGCTCAAAAATACCTTGCCTTGGAACAGGCCGCGACAGTTCAACAATAAAGCGCTCAAATTTTTTTTTTCACTTTCATCACTCGTATCATTGCGTGATTTTCATACCTCCAAATCGCTGGATACAACGTGATGCTTATAAATGCCTGGAGACACCAGTGTTCATGCCTTTATTTAATTTCCAAATATGCAATAAGCTCTAGAATGTCTCAACCTGAGCCAAATTAAAACTGTGGACTTGACCTTAGCAGCAGTTCACTAATCGCTGCCAAGCCAACCGTTCCTTATCAACCGTTTCGTTGGAGTGCTTGCTTGAGTGCTTAATAGTGGTGGGTGGAATTGATTCCAAAGTACTCAATTCTAACCATGGAATCGAAAGGAATTGAGTAGTGAACCGGAATCGATGTTGATTTTGAGTAATTCCTACTTCATAGAAATGAGCTTCTTTTTTTTCGTTCCTGTTGGGCATGTTCCAGTTACATATAGCCTGGTAATGTATTAATTGAAAAGGAACACGCCCTTGGGGCGTCCCATTTGCAATATAGCGGCAAAAGCAAGTCGCTTGCAAACAAAACACACCACAAGGGCATGTTCCTTTCAAATTAATATAGAGTTGGCCAGTAAAGCATGCTGACTGATTGGTAGGCAATACATTGATAAAGTTTTTACTTGTCGTTCAAAAGCTTCAGAAGGAACGACTGTCGTATCCTGCTATTTGTGAGAGGATATGTTCCTGGAAAATGCTGCGAATGTTGGGGCATTGTTTCAATGGAAAAAAGGGGGATAGGTTCCCAGCGGTTCATGACCCATTGAGTGTCGACACCGCGAGTGTCGCACATTGCTTCAAGTGTAAAAGGGGGATAGGTTCCTGGCGGTTTCTGATTCATAGGGGAACTTTTAAAAGTTCAAAATCTTTTCCACTGAATGCACGTGATTAGTTTCATAAAAAATGCTTAGAAAAAAGAAAGAAAAAAAAAAAAACCCCAACACCAGGTACCACTTCTCATGTTTATTGAAGGAATGCAATTACGGTTTATTAAAATTAACCAACAGTACCGTAAAAATAAAAAAACCCCCAAAAAAACAGGTACCGTTTCAAATTTTTATTTGCACAAACGAAACTTTTCAAATGATGATTTTAAAAGCCAGTCAACCCAGTGGAGTCCTCTGAAGATGGTGCTGATGAGTCATGCACTGAAAAGAATGTAGGTGAGGGTCCTGATGAGTTGCTCACCAAAGGATAGGTAGGAGAGGCAGTTGAGGGTGCTGATGCTCCTGAGGTGGAGGGAACAAGGCGGAAGAAATGGGTGATTGTGAGCTGTCTGGCAGATTGCCGCAGGTTTCGATGTAGCTCCATACATGGGAGCATCACGTCATCCAACCCCTTCTTGAACTTTAGGTAATGCTTAACCATGAACAGATCGGCGTCTTGCAGCCTCTCGATCATTGACCGCATGTTGTACATCTCACCAAGGAACTTGAATGTGAGGTTGGACCTCGACATCTCTTCCTCCTCATCACTGCCTGCTTCCTCCTCCTCCTCTTCCTCCCTCTCCTCGGAAACCTTAGTAATGGGCTCCTCTGCATGTGAGGCAATAAGATCATCCAACTCCTCAGGCTCAATGCCGTCAAAGCCTTCCCCTCCCACTTGCCTTGCCAACCCAACAATTTCATGCCTCTCCTCTGTGTTGTCGGGAAAGCCTCTGAAGTTCACTGCCTGTGACCACAGGTTGTGCCAGCAGGTGTTGATGGTGGAGGCTCTCACCTCATCAAGCGACTCTGATTGCGCCGATGCAATGAACTATGTTGAACTCCTGACTGCCTGATGGTGAGCTCTGGGTCGGAGTCTATCACATCCAAAATGCGGCAGGTTTAATAGCTTTTGAAAGTCGAAATTACCTCTTGGTCGAGTGTCTGGATCAGGGAGGTGGTGTTGAATGGCAGGAAGATCACTTCAACGTTCGATTCAGCCATCTTCAGGTCCCTGGGCTGGCCAGGAGCGTTACCGAGAAGGAGAACATTGAATGCAAGGTTTTTATTTATTTATTTATTCTTTGTCAGCTATCTTTCCACCTGAGGGATGAAACGGTTATGGAACCAGTCCATGAAAATTGCTGCCATCACCCATGCCTTCCTGTTGGCCCTGCGAAACACGGCCAGTGTGTACTTGTTTTTGCCCTTGAGAGCACGTAGGTTCAGGGAATGGTACAGCATCATGGGCTTCATCATCCAGTCGCTATTCGCGTTTGTGTGGAGGAGAAGAGATACCCAGTCCTTTGCGGTCTTTAATCCCGATTCTGTCCTCTCGTGCTTCGAGATAAAAGTTCGCATTGGCATCTTTTTCCAAAACCAGCTGGTCTCATCAGCAATGAACACCTGCTCTGGCAGTTACTCCTTTTCCTCAATGAGCTGGGTTAGTTGAGCAGGGAACATTTCGGCCACCTCGTGGTCCGGGAAGGCACACTCGCCTGTCTGTCAGTTTTTGCCGTTGCAGAGACCGGAGTGATTCATGAAGCGGTCAAACCATCCCCTGCTCGCTTGGAATGGACTGGGGTTGCTTGTACTTGCGTCTGCACTAGCCCCACCCCTGCGACGCTCCAAAGCCAAAAATGGTCTCATTCACCCCTGGACTTAGTCATGCGATTGAGCTCCGATATGAACATGGGGTGTGGGTTTTTGGGAGTGCTGTCCGGCCATGAACGTGCGCTGGGAACAAAATGAGGGTCGCTATTTAGTGGAGTGTCAGGGCTATCCAGACTGTGTAATGGACCCCAATGCATTCTTGCGCTCTGAGCTACGTGCCAATGTGTTCCGATCTCAAGCATCTGTCATGGTGGGTAATTTCCATTGTTCCCCGATATCATTAAAGGACAGTGGTGAGTGTCCTGGGTGCTGACTGGTTGCGGAGTTTCGTAGTGGTTGTGGTGAGCTGGGTGAAGCGCTGTGGTGTTTGTGGTGAGGAGGTTGAAGCGCTGTGGTGTTTGTGGTGAGGAGGTTGAAGCGCTGTGGTGAGGCGGGTGAAGCGCTGTGGTGTTTGTGGTGTTTGTGGTGAGGTGGGTGAAGCGCTGTGGTGTTTGTGGTGAGGAGGTTGCGGAGGTTGTTGTGGGGATTTTTAGGAAGGCATTGTGGTTGTATGAAGGTTGTGGCATTGTGGTTCGAGTACGGAGAAGGTTGAAATAAAGTGTACATTGTGGAATGGTGTGTGGTTTGAACGGAGTTTTGGTGGCATATGCTAATGAATCTCTCTGTTAACGTGCGGTCTGTAGCATGCATGCTTGCATGAAGAGAGGTCGTGTGTGCGAAGTAAATAGATAAAGGAATAGGGAATAGAATTGAAGGCCAAACTCAAAGCCCTCGCAACTCATCTTGTCCCATATACCTGCTTGACAAGAGAGAAGTACTAACTAGAAGGGCACTCGGTGGAGTGCGTACTTCCACCATGCAATGATTGATCCATGAGAACATGTCGGGCACAATACATTTTTGAAATATGCAAAACAGTACTATATCATTTTTGGCCCCATCTCTCAATGGTGAAGAATCGCTTTAGAAAATTAAATAATTCTCGTATCCGTATCCGGATTCGGATCTTCACCAAAATTGAATCAATTCGTCCTTGCCACACCCAACCTGTCCACAAAATTTCATCTGGATCCGTCCACAGCTTTTTGAGATATCGTGCTATATATCGGTTAAGCACGATCTCTCAATGTTGAAGAATCACTTAAAAAAATTCTAGTAGCCGGATCTGGATCTTCACCAAAGTCTAATCAGTTCGGCCTTGTCACAGACCCAACCTGTCCACAAAATGAAATGTGTGGAAATGAAATGAAGCCACGAACGCCGGCGTCTCTGGGTGTTTATAAGCATTGCAATGTATCCAGAGATTCGTAGCTATGATGAACAGGCATTTGATGATACAGTATGAGTGAGGAAAGTGGGGGAAAAAAAAACCCAATAAAAACCTTGTCATTAAGAAATAAATCATTTTGGCCTGTTCCAAGTCAAGGCATTGTTGAGTAGGCGAAAAAAAAAATTGCGAATGAAAACCTCAGCGAGGGACAGCAAGTTGACCAAGGATGAGCCTTGATAAAAGATAATTAAATAAGACCATTAATTATATCTTCAAAAGGGGTGTTTTAATTAACCCAAACACCCAATTTTCACTCATGCATTACTTTGGAGTTACCCATAGTATGTATGTAAAGTTAGGGGCCGCTCGGTGTCATGGTTTTGGAGATATGGAGGAGACTGACGGATGGACTGACACACACCAACATTTATTAGTGTAGATATTATGAATTATATTCTTGGAAGTAGTATGAAGGTGATTTGTGTTCTGCAGTGTTTAAGTATATAATTCAATTTTGATAAATGTTTCAAGGCGTACAAGTTAATTTATTCAGGGTTTTACCCTGTGTCTGTTACATCACCCTATCTAACACATTACATTAGTTATTCATGTCTGTTGTTTGTGTCCTTTATAACATCCTTAAAAATAAGTTTCCTTATTGGAATGATTTTCAATTTTGTTTGACTGTCAGGCAGGCAGACAGTTAAAAATAAAATAAAATTCACTCCCCTCTGCGCATGCGTGGTTGGGACGAGTTCAGAGGCAAAGTACGGCAAACTTGTCTTCCCATTGTTCCGATTTGTGTTCAATATATAACATTCAATTTAAATAAGTTGTTCCTTAATCACAAACTGATCAGATGGGCAGACATTAACCATTTCCTTAACCCTGCTTTTCGTTAACTCGTTGCATGAGTATTCCATACTCTCAAAAATTTAAAGAAACGTAAAACTCAATGTTTGGCCAAAAACAGTTGATTGTCCCTTTGCATATTGTGCTTGCGATATATTATTATTTTTTAACCTTTCCTAATGGTGAATTTCTTCAAATACAATTTCATTGCAACCGGGCAGATCCTCTTTGGTACTTACCACTTTATTTCTCTTTGTCGTCAGTGAGCTATGAAATCACAGTGAATGAAACGGTCATCTTTTCAAAGCTTGAGAAAAATGGTTTTCCAGATGAAGATGAAGTAAGTATAGGTTTTGGATCTATGCCATAAATCAGCACATATCTTCAAAATGATTATTACATTGTTTTATTGGTGTGATTTTTTTGTTTGTTTTCTTGCTTTGTTTTTTTTAAGATAATGGAGTGTTTGAAGAAAATCGCCTCTGGAGAGCCTGCCCCACATGCTCAAAAGGTCTTGCCTGCCCACAACTGCCGCATTATTTAACTGCCTGCTTTGCAAATCACGATATCGCAATGTATGGATATCCTGTAGCTCATGCTTAACGTTTTGCATTCAGTTGTCTGCTAACAATTCCCTTTTCTGATTCCCTTCCTCAAACCAACATATGATGGCACTTCCATGAAGGGTTCAAACCTGCGGAAGTGCTTGAACCTCAGGTTTGAGAGGAGGAAGCGGATGGGAGGCCGTTACCTGGGAACTTGTGTTGAACTAGTATGCATTTAGTTTTTGATGTCTTTCTTTCTGCCTGAACCCAAAAGCCTTATATGTGTAATTTTGGTCTCTGAGGTACTTTTATTGACTTTCTTCTCAACCCTAATGTTACTGCTATGGAGTTATTTGTATGTTTTTACACTGGGGTAATTACTATTGGTTAATTTGTCAAAATTGTGGAATAAAGTTGCACTTCTCTCAAATTTTAGAAATTTTCATTTGAAAGTCACAAAACCCTGCATTTCCCAAGATGATGAAACTTCAACTGTCAAGTGGTCTCTTAGTTTCATGTTCCCAAGCCAGTGAAATATGTGGTGTAGTTTCAGGGTGATCTGTTGTGGGATTCTTTGGATGCATTTCTCATCGAAATAATCACACAGCAGTTCCAAAGAAGAGGGGACTTGTTCAAAATTCAGTTCTTAATGTGGCTTTCCTGCCTTCAGTATCTAATTGTCTGGTCTCATTGCCTTGTGGCATGATGTAAGTCAGATGAACAGATCATTAGTTTTAGAAAACAAATATTATGTACTTTGATGTTGGGTGCTTCATTTTTGCAGACATGCTTTTATTATCCAATTGTTTTCTTTGCAGGTTATAAATATGATAGCAAGTGGTGGTTGCTGGGATGTATCGTTGGTAAATGAGAACGGCACTTGGTAGAACGCATATACAGTGCCTTCACAGAGTATTCACACCCCTTGACTTTTTCGCATTTTTTGTTGCAGCATGAATTTAAAATGGATTAAATTTTAATTTTTTTTTTGTCACTGCTCTACACAAAATACCTCATCATGACGAAGTGAACACGTTTTAAGAAAAATTTGCATATTTTTGAAAATGAAATGTTTAACTTGCATAAGTATTCAGCCCCCTGAGTCAATACTTTGTCGAAGCACCTTTAGCAGCAATTCTCGCTTCGAGTCTTCTTGGGTATGTCTGTATCAACTTTGCACATCTGGATTTGGAGATTTTCTCCCATTCTTCCTTGCGGATTTGCCCAAATTCTGTCGAGTTGGATGGGGAACGTCGGTGAACAGCAATCTTCAAGTCTTTCCACAGATTCTCAATGGGATTCACATCTGCTTTGTCTGGGCCACTTAAGGACTTTCACGTTGTTCTGAAGCCATTCCAGTGTTGCGTTGGCTGTATGCTTGGGGTCGTTGTCCTGTTGGAACATAAATCTTCACCATAGTCTATGATATTTTGCACTCTGAAGCAGGTTAAGGGATGGTGTTTAGATGGGTGATGAGCTGTGCTCCGTTTCCACCAGACGTAGCGCTTTGCATTCAGGTAGAGAGTTCAATTTTCGTGTCAGACCAAACAATCTTTTGCTTCGTGCTCTGAGTCTTTCACATGCCTCTTTGCAAACTCCAGGTGTGCTGCCATGTGCCTTTTTCTCAGGAGTGTCTTACATCTGTCCACTGTCCCAGAAAGTCTCTGCAGCACTTAACGAATCTAGGCTGTCACGGCAGGTTCTCCCTTCTCAGCCAAGGATCTCTGTAGTTCTGCCAGAGTGGTCATTGGGTTCTTGGTCACCTCCCTCAGAAAGGTCCTTGCCCGGTTTCTCAATTTGGTCGGATGGCCAGCTCTCGGAATCGTCTGGGTAGTTCCATATTTTTTTTCCATATCCTAATGATGGAGCTCACTGTGCTCTTGGCAACTTTCAATTCTCTAGAAATTGTTTTATACCCTTCTCCAGATCTAAGCCTCTTCAAAATTCTATCTCTGAGTTCTACGGACAATTCCTTGGACTTCATGGAAGAGTTTTTGCTCTGACGTGCACTGTCAACTATGGGGCCTTATATAGAAAGGTGTTGCTTTCTAAATTGTATCCAATAGGTGGACCACACCTGGACTCCAATCAGGTGGTGGACTCCAAGTTGTAGAGACATCTCAAGGATGATCAAAGGAAATTGGATGCACCTGAGCTCAATTTGGAGTGACATTGCAAAGGGGTTGAATATTTATTGATTTGAGACATTTCAGCTTTTCATTAGTTTGTCAAAAGTTCTCAAAGAAAAATTCCATTTTGACATTATGGGGTATTATGTGTAGATCGGTGACAGATTTAAATTTAATTCAGGAGGTAATGACAGAATGTGAAGTCAAGGGGTGTGAATACTTTTTGAAGGCACTGTATATCCACCAGGTTGAAGAGTTTACATTTTGTATGCCACTGATAGTCCAGATCTGCATCCAGACCTGAACCAAAAGCTAATCTGCTTGTTCTTGTGACCTACCCATCTCATCCACGAATTTTTTTTTCTCCATAACCCGTCCATGATATTTTGATATTTTATGTGGAATTTCGTTTTTTGGCCCCATCTCTCAATGGTGAAGAATTGCTTAAATTCTCGTATTCAGATCTTCAGAAGAAAGTAATCAATTCTTCCTTTTCACACACCAAACCTGTCTGCCAAGTTTCATCTGAATCTGGCCACAACTTTTTGAGATCATGCTATATGTCGTTTTTAGCTGTACTCCTCACTCAACAGTGACAACTTGCTTAACGTGCTTGGATCTGGATTCGGATCTTCACCAAAATCTAATCAGTCCTTGTCACACACCAACTCTGTCTACTAAATTTCATCTGAATCCGTGCACAACTGAGATATTCTGCTCTGACAAGTAGATGGGTGAAAACAACCTCCATCCACCTTTGGTGGTGGAGATATAAGAATGGTGTTTGGAAAAAAAAAAATCGTTAATTTTGAAATTGGCAGTTGAATTTACGAACATTTCCATTCCTGGAAATTCCAAAATCAATGAAAAACTTTGAAGCAGGAGTTATAATTTATTTTTTTGCATTGATGTGCTCTTTGAGGTTCACTGCTTCCTCTATGGAGCATTTCATTAGGAGCAAGAAAACGAAAAAGTGATTAAAATTTTAATTGGCATTTATAAAAATGATGACAACAGCATAACTTGGAAGATACAGATAGACACTGCAAAATACTGTAGCTACAATGAAGGACAACTTTCATGGCAATGTTTCTACTGTACTTACAATCTCAATATTTTGAAGGAAGGTTTGTCTTTTTGTGGTAATTGAGTTTTACGTTCAGACATTAACAGTGCAATAAAGGACGAACAGCATGTTAAATTCACAGCAAAACACTCGGATTAAAAAATATAATCGGGTTATCGGCCCAAGGAAAAATTAAGACAAAAGTGTTGGTACCTCAAGAATCTTGGGTACATAATGGTTTTTGAAGATCAGATTTATGGGAATTGGAAAAGTGATAAACATGTATCATGTCAAACAAAATTGAACTTTGTAGGTCATGGAAAAATCTCATATGTAACTGTGACATGTCTAAATGCCTTCAACGTTAATGGTTACATGAACAGGGAGTGGAGGTCAGCTGAAAAAATGCTTCAGACTGTACAGTGTCTTCAGAAAGTATTCACACCCCTTAATTTTTCACATGTTGTTTTAAAGCTTGAATTTAAAATGGATTATATTTAATTTTTTTGTCACCGATCTACACAAAATACCCCATAATGACAAAGTGAAAATGTTTTTAGAAATGTTTACAAATTAAAAATGAAAACCTGAAATATCTTTCATCAATAAGTATTCATACACCTTTGCTATGACACTCTGTATTGAGCTCAGTTGCATCCAATTTCCTCTGATCATCCTTGATGTCTACAACTCTGAGTCCACCTGTGGCCTGTTCAATTGATTGGACTTGGATTTAGAAAGAAGCACACCTTTCCATAGAAGGTCCCATAGTTGACGGTGCACGTCAGAGCAGAAACTCCACCATGAAATTCGTGGAACTCCGATATAGAATTGTGAGGAGGCGTAGATCTGGGGCAGGGTATAAAACGATTTCTAGTGTTGAAAGTTCCCAAGAGCACAATGAGCTTCATCATTAAGAAATGGAAAGGTTATGGAACTGCCCTAACTCTTCCTAGAGCTGGCTGTCTGACCAAACTGAACAATTGGGCAAGAAGGACCTGGTCATGGAGGTGACCAAGAACTCTGACAGAACTAGTGCTCCTTGCCTGAGAAAGGAGAACCTGCCAGATGGACAACAATCTCTGCAGCACTTCACCAATCTAGGCTTTATGGGAGAGTAGCCAGACGGAAGCCACTCCTGAGAAAAAGGCACACGAAAGACTCAGAGTCCGAGGCAAAAGATTCTGTGGTCTGATGAGGTGAAAATTTCACTCTTTGGCCTGAATGCAAAGCGCTACGTCTGGCAGAAACCGAGCACAGCTCATCACTCATTTAACACCATCCCCACCGTGAAGCATGGTGGTGGCAGCATCATATTACGGGGATGCTTTTCAGCAGCATGGACTGGGAGACTTGAAATGATAGAGGGAACAATGAATGGAGGCAAATACAGGCAAATCTTTGAGGAGAACCTGCTTCAGAGTGCAAAAGACCTCAGACGGTAGTGAAGGTTTATGTTGAAACAGGACAATGATAAAAAGCATAGAGCCAAAGCAACACTGAAAGATGAGACATTTCAGATTTTCATTTTTAATTTGTGAAAATTTCTGAAAACATGTTTTCACTTTGGTATTATGGGGTATTTTGTGTCGATCGGTGACAATTTTTAAATTCGATCCATTTTAAATTCAGGCTGTAAGAACAAAATGACGAAAGTCGAGGGGTGTGAATACTTTCTGAAGGCACAGTTGCAGTCTAATAATGTATGTAGCCTGTATCAAGCAATTTCATGAGACTTGCTCTTGCACAATGTGCTGATTGCTCAACCTCTCCACCTTTATTTTGGTGGGGTGGGGTGGGGTGGGGGGCAGAGGGTGAGTTGATTTTGAGGCTCTGGACCTTCAATTTTGGACAAAAAAAAATGTAGTTTGGGATGCTAAGCAAGTAGGGGCCTTTTATATTTCAATATATAGGGAAATTTTTCCCACTTGATTCCCAACCTCTTTCCTCTTATCTTCCCTATCCACACTCTTCCTTTTATTTTTATTTTTCTTCTTTCATCAAATAAACAATAGTTGCACATTATTTTTGGTTAATGTAGACAGTGGGTATCAAGGGTGAGATATTACAAGGACAACACTACAAACTTCACCGCCGTGGCCGATGTAAGTTTCTTTGTCCAACGTTGCCTCTTCTCCCCCTAACATTGCCTTTCTGCCACATAAGCATCTCAATGCCCCTGCCTGCTCCAGTCCCAGGCCTGCCACCACGACTCACAGGTCTCACATGGTCACGGTCATGGTCATGGTCATGGCCATGCCTGGTAACTCCAGCCTCTGCTTGGCCTGGGGTTCTTGACGCAACTGCAAGATTATCATGGTGACTTTGGCGGCGCTGACAACAGGCAACAGTTGCTGCATATATGGCAGCAATGAAGAAGAAAGGTGGTGCAGCCATGGCAACATGGTGTGACCACGCGAGGCGAGATCTCCACCCGTAAGGCAGAGTAGCACTCAGCATTGCATGGGTGAAGAGAAAAATTGCCACTCCAGAAAACACACCTATACAAGAGAAATACAACAGTGAATTAGCTTTATGAATAGGAATTGTGAACGAGTAAAGTAACGTAACATATAAAAATAACCATGTTAAATGATCTAAGTGTGAAGTTACCTGTAAAAGTATATCCTACACTGGCGTATGGTAGTGTAGCAAGAGCTTGCTGCTTTACGATTCCGTAAATAGAGCAGACGATAGCAGCTATTCCAAGAAGTAATGCCAGTGCTGCGAGGACTACCGCAGCGATCACCCAGTCTGCAGCAAATTGAGAGTGGTCATTCTCTAACATTCTTCACACATTTTATTAAAATGCTCTCCATGAACTTTAAACGTCTTATTTTAATTAACTTAAAAAAAAAAATTTATACATGGAAGAACGAGGACACGGAACAGATCAGGGCACAACATAACAAAGAAGGAACAACAGAAGAAAGGGGAAATGCCGATAGCAGGGTGGAAGGAGGACAAACGATGGATGGGGATTCGGGGAGAATGGAAGGGGTGGATAAGATGTATACACAAGCAAAATTTTGAGAGGTGTGGGTGGTTTAATGGGTATAGAAAAAAAAAATCATGCCTTTGGATGGGGGACAAGATGGTGGTGAACAGCTGTCTTGAAGAATGGGAGGGGAGAATGAGATTGGAAAGTGGTTCCACAGGCAGGAAAAGAGGAATAAATGAGTGGAGGTGAGCAGTGGTTCTGGATTCAGGCAGTTTCACGAAGGATCGGATTGCAGGTGGACTGCATGTGTCCTGCAGTTAATTGGTGGGGGTGGGAGGGGACAGCACAGAGAGGAAAGAGGCTGCAAGACTAGAAATGAGGTGGAAGAAGACAGAAAGACAACCCACATGTCAGCGATGGCGAAGTGATAGGCCCATATCCTCCGCTTCATCCGATAGATTCCAATGATCTTGAAGGCCTTGGTTTCTCTGGCGTCCAGCTGAGCAAGTGAGGCAGGGGAGCCAGCCTGGAGGGGAGAGCAGCACCCCATCAAGCTGCGGATGAAAGCCTTGTAGGTGGATAGGCGTTCAGGTGTGCCAAGGAATGACTTTGCACGATGGAGGATTGCCAATCGTCCTCTGGCTTTGGGGCAAGCCAATTTCAAAGTTGGCCTCTCAAGAGAGATCGTGGCTGAGAGTGAGACCCAAGAGTTTGAGTGACAACCTTTGTGACGGTTATTGAGAAAGTAGATGGGAGGGTTTGTGGAAATAGAAAGAGAAAGATTTTCTCTCAGGCTTGAAAGACATGTTCCAAGTGTTTGACCAGTTTCTGATATTGCCAAGGTCTGAAGAGAGGGAAGAGGCTGCTGCCTGTCTGTCAAATATGAGAGATGTCACGGCAGAGAATGGTCATCAGCAAAGAGAGAAAGAAGTTGTTTTTTTTCAGTTAGTGAGATACTTCATGAATATTAGGAATAGGATGGAGCCTAAAACACTGTCTTGGAGTACTCCAGCCTTTATAGGGAGAGGAGAAGAAAGGTTACACTTTTTTTTTTACAAATCCATTGTCCTAGAACCATTCTATCAAACCCACTGTATTTCATCCATTTTATGCCTCTGGCACTAGCGGCATTATGTTTTTGGGTTGTTCTTCCGTCCGTACGTCTGTGTCCATGATAAAAAAAATCCCTTAAGTGGTCCACAAGTTAACAAACTTTATACAAAGGTGCATTATGATGCAAAGATGAACCAATTCGATTTTGGAGTCAAAGGTCATGTGACCTTTATTTGAAAGTCACAGATTTTAGTTACCATGATAACTTGTGAACAGGTAAAGGGATTTTGACCAAACCTGGTACAGGTATGTACTATGTATAATGAAAAGATGAACTGATATGATTTTGGGGTCAAAGGTTGTAGATTTTTGTTACCAATTTTGACCGAACTTGGTGCATAGGTGGTATTATGACGCAAATATGAACAGATTCGATTTGTGGTTCAAAGGTCATGTGACCTTTGGCTGAAAGTAAAAGATTTTCATTACCGTGATCACTCGGTGAACCGCTGAAGGGATTTTTTTTTTTTTTTACCAAACTGAGCACAACTATGGAATGTAATGCAAAGATTAACCTATTACATTTTGGGTTCAAAAGGTCGAAGGCCTAAAGTCAAGTGCCCTTTAATTGAAAATCTGTATCACTGCAATAACTTATGAACCACTCAAGATATATCAACTACACTTGACAAACTTATGGACTGCAATACAAAGATGAACCGATTCATTTTTAGTGAAAATGTCATGTGCCTTTTGAAAATATTTTGCAGATAACGAGTTAAAAGCATCTGATGTTTTCTCTCTCTACTTTATTTTTCATGTGACCTTTAATTGAGATCAAACGTAAGTGGGTTGGCGTCGAACGTGGGTGGATGCATATCCATTGACACATTCACATCAAATTCAATTTCTTGTCTTTATCAATAAAATTGCTTCACCTGGTGTCATTTGGAGCATCTATTTATTAGGTACAAAAATGTTGACCTCTCCAACCCATACATACCATATTCGACAGAACACTTCCTGCTGCTTCACCTGCTGTGCATACATGATAGATTTCGCCCATGTACAATAATCCTTCACGTCCTGTTTCCATTGCACACTAACCTAATTTAAATGATACTTGCCCATCAAATTGTCCCTTCCACATCTTTCATTATTCCCATTTTTAGCTCACCTGGACTTTAGTCAGGTGAGCTTATGCGATCGAGAGCAGTGTCCGTAGGTGAGTGAGTGAGTGACGACTGACTGACACACTCACTCAGTAAACACTTCATCATTATTGCTTGCACCAAACACACAATTTTGACGAAACTTGGAAACAACTTTCATTACCTGTGGTATACCAAAGTGTATCGACTGCATCAAAATCTGTACTCATTAAAGGGGTCTAAGGGAGAGGAGGGGGTGGGTTGACCCCAAAATAGAGGTATTTGCTCTCTTCTCCAAAACTACACACACAATTTCCATGAAACTTGACCACAACCTTAATCACCAGTGATGCACCAAAGTTTGTTCATAGCATTGAAGAAGAAGAAAAAAAAATCAGGGTCCAAGGAGATCGGGACCATACTCTGTGCAGAGCGTTGGTGCTGCTTAAGTGGTCTCCTTGGCTATCGGGCACAATCCTGGATGGGTCGCCACTCCGACACAGTATACCAGCATGCTTGCACTCATTTTGCTGACCTCGGAAGGATAACAGGCCAAGTTAACCCCACCTGGTATCAATTCAACAGCTGAGCGGGATTTGAACTCAGGACCCTAGGATCCAAAGCCCGCCACCCTAACCATTAAGCCAACACCAGGCATAGGGTCTAAGGGTCTAAAAAAAAAAAAAGAGTGACTTGCTTCTGATGCAGGTGAGCTTCAGGACACACGGTCCTATTTTCTTATTGTCTGTATATGGTTATCTTTCTTAATTACAAACAAATCGTATAGCCACAGTTTTACATCACAATTTGGTTTTATAAAATAAAAGTATTGTGGATATCTGTATCTGATTACACTGGGCTGCATTTGAAATATTATTTTTAGAGGTCTAGGTTTTCTCAACGGTTCCTATATGTTTTTTGCATGCTGAATTCAGAAATGTATCTAATTTCGCTCAATCAGGTCAAGTTTTTATGGCTATCTCAATTTTAAGGAAAAAAATAATCAAAACTTTTCTTTTTTTAATTAGCATTTTTTTTATTCAAATCAGACTTACATTGACAGAAAATGTACAAACTATACATATAATGACACACAAGTACACTTAATGTGGAAGAAAGTGCCTTCTCAATTACTTTAATTTCAATTTCAGAAAAATATAGATAAATCGTTGTTTCTGGCAACACCCAACTTCAGTCGCTCCAGCAGTCGCTGTTTTCCTTCGTCTTTTTAATGTTGAATTCCACATTAACGGTACTCTCAGGGTCCACCTCAGGAGAGCCGGAAAACAACATCTGGCCAACCTCAAGATTGAACTTCAATACGCGTCTCCCTCCTCTAGAATGTGGTGGCACCTTTTAAAATCTGTATCAAGAGTATGCTCCACCTCCATCCCTTCCTTTACTTTAAATGGCACCACAGCTGACTCCGCTCGTGAGAAGTCCGAATGCCTCAATTCTGTGTCCCCAACCCTTTGCTCTCTGTACCCACCCTACCCAGTCGCACCCAACTGCTCCTGGACTCTGTTTTGCACCTGAGGAGGTGAAGTTTCTCGCAAAGCGAGACTCCGATTCCAATTCTGCAAATGGACCAGATGTAATCAGTTCATGTGCCCTAAAAACCTGCTCCTCTGCTCTTGCACATCATCTTTCTGCTGCGTGCATCCTATCATTTGCGCTGTCATCTTCCATCTCCTTGGAAATCATCGAACATCACCGCATCACAAACTAGAATGGCACTCAGTACAGCGCATACCTCCACCAGGCTGAACACAGTTTACGTTTTGTATTCCACCGATCCACCGAAGGCTGCATCTTCATCTGGACCATTCATTTGGTCACACACCAAAATCTAATCGTCTTGTTATTGTCACCTACCCAACTCATCCACTAAGTTTTGTCATTATCCAGCCACAACCTTTTGAAATACAGTAAAACTTCCTCCAACGCGGCTTCCTTGATCAGCGGTTCCCTCGATCGCGGTTTCCTCGATCGCGGTTTCCTCGATCGCGGTTTCCTCGATCGCGGTTTCCTCGATCGCGGCTTCCTCCAACGTGCTTCCTCGATCGCGGTTTCCTCGATCGCGGTTTCCTCGATCGCGGTTTCCTCCAACACGGCTTCCTCGATCGCGGTTCCTCAACTGGTTTCCTCGATCGCGTTTCCTCGTTCGCGGTTTTCTCCAACGCGCTTCCTCGATCGTGGTTTCCAATTTACACGCTGAATTAAATGCGTCATAACCTCCCCAACGCGAGGGTGTGTTTCGCATTTACGTGATCGTGACTGGTGTTTTCCCAGTTAATATTTAATTTATACATCGGATGATCCGAGTCACCACCTGCCGCCATCGTGATCGCAGTTCGAATTTACATTCTGGATTAATTGCGACAAAAACGGCCGGTGTTTTCCCAAAGATTCTATTCTTTTTTCCTTATTCCTTATTATTTTACTTGATTACTATTTAATTTATATACACGAGCTGCCACATGTCGCCATCTCCGAACCTGCCGCCCTCAAGTGAACTTACGTCGATCATTAATTATCGTTCCCAAAAGACACAATTTGAACCAACCAGATAAGAAGAGGTGGAAAACAATGACCATGGAGGTTAAACTTGATATCCTGAATAAATGATCATCAGTTTCTGCTTCATCTTTGGCCAGGCGATATGGCGTGAATGAATCGACCATTCGGACTGTATGGGAAGGCCGCAGATAAATCCCAACACAGAACTTCACAGGGAGTTAAAACAGAAGGCAAAGCAAGTGCCAATAACACAATTCTTTAGGCCCACTTCAGCAGCTACCAGCAAATCACCCAAACCTCCAACAACCACTTCCCAATGAGGTGTTATTTTGCAATAATACAGTACTATTATGATACGAACACTTAGTTTAATGTATATTTAATAATGCTGCACCATGCCCTACAAAGAAACGTAAAAAAAAGCAAACAATAAAGCAAGAAAGACTGTTTTAGGGTCACTTTTTAGGGAGCCTGGAACATATCCCCAATTTCCCCATTCGTTTAATGATTCCTCTAACGCGAGCTTATCCCAGAACGTATCCCCTGCATTGCAGGAAGTTTTACTGTATCATTTTGGCCCTATCTCTCAATGGTGAACAATCACTTTAATATTTAAAAAAATACATTTTTTCTCAAGATCTTCACCAAAATCCAAAAAAAATTATTCTGTCACACACCCAACCTGTCTACCAGCTTTCATCTGAATCCATCCGTAACTTTTTGAGATATCCTATTATATTGTTACGAATTTGGAAACCTATCGCACACAACATTCAGGTCCTATAGATTAGTTACATCGGTAAGTATGTGTTTTATAGATAGCTTCCTTTCCCTTGTCTAATGGATAAATAAATGTCCATGTGCTGTGATTTATTTTTATAGTTAGGATTCTTATTGGAAAATAAATCAGCACAACAACAGAAATGACCGTTAGAACAGTTCTGCAGAGAATGAGAACAACCCTCTACTCCGGGATTCTCTGCGGGCCGAGTGGGGGAGGGGTCGAGCCGGCGGGGTGGGGGGGGCACAACAACAGAAACGCTCTTAGAACAGTTCTTGGCAGAGAATTGAGAACAACCCTCTGCTCCGGGATTCTCCGCGGGCCGAGTGGGGGAGGGGTCGAGCCGGCGGAGGCACATAAAAGGGGAGGCAGAAGCTGGTCGAAGAAGAAAGAGCGGAGTTACGGAAGAGCTCAGAGCTAGGGAGGAAAGGGGCATCTCCCAACCTGGACATCTCGTCTTGCTGGAGCGCTCGTCTCCGGGAGCCTGTCTGGCCGGTCGTGGTCGACGTCGTCCTTGCCCTCCTGACCACGACGGAGAGCTCGAGCGACGCCAGTCCCCGCAGGAACCGCAAGGGTCGCCCGCCGGTGACTGGGTTCAGCTCGCCTCTCGCCGGACCAACCAGCTTGAAGACCGCACGAGGCGGACAGGTCCAAGATAGGTCTCAATCAAGACCATTTGGTCCGGTCATTTTGGGGTATTTGTGTGTGCGCGTGTGTGTCTGGGGCCCCGTCTTTAAGTAGTAAACTGTTAAGTGCCTTTGCTGTATATACTTGCATTTCTTATATTCGGTTTAGCTCTGCCTCTACGTGCTTCCATAGTTTCCCCCCATCATTGTATAAATAAACCCCATTTGTTCAATGTTTCAGCTCGTTAGTGTCCATTCTTTCATTGGCTTAGCGTGCTGCGTGTCTAAACAATCCGTCCACAACGTTTTGAGATATCATGCTGCATGTCGTTTTTGGCCCCATCTTTCAATGGTAAAGAATCACTTAAACTCTAGTATCCGGATCCAGATCTTCACTAAAATCTAAACAATTCGTCCATGTCACACTTCGAACCTGTCCGCCAAATTTCGTCCGAATCCGTCCATAACTTTTTGATATATCCTGCTGACAGAGAGACAGACAAACGGCCAGACAGGGGTGAAAACAACCTCCGTCCACATTCTGTGGCAGTGGCAACAAGTGAAACAAACTTTCAATCTTTCAATCCTGACAAATCTCACACTCTCAATATCTCTCTCTGAAAGAACCATTTGACAAATCCTCCTATCTACTTTCTTCACAATCCTCTTGAAAAAGTTCAGTCACTAAAACTTTCAGGCATCACTTTCAGCTATGATCTTTGAGCAAACCACATTTCTAAGTTGGCCTCCAAAGCCAGTTGGCGACTGGGCCTCTGACATCATGCAAAGTCCTTCCGTGGCACACCTGAACTCTTATCCACCTACAAAGCCTTCATCCTCAGCCTGATGTCATACTGCTCTCCCCTCTGGGCTTGTGCTCCTGCCTTACACCTTGCTCAGCATAACAACGTGGAAACCAAGGCCTTCGTCCGTAGCTTGATGTCGTACTACTCTCCTCTCTGGGCTGGCAACCTTACCTCACACCTTGTTCAGCTTGACATTGTGGAAACAAAGACCTTCAAGATTATTGGACTCTCCCACAATGAAGCCGAGTCGACAGGCCTATCACTTTCACATCGCAAACAGGTTGGCGGTCTCTGTCTTCTACCACCTTCTTTCTGGTCTTGTGCTGTCTGTTCATTCCGTGCTTTGTACCCTCCTCTCCCCCCCCCCCGCCCCCCACCAGGTTTCTGTAGGCCACACGCAGTCCACCAGTAACCCCATTCTGGTGAAACTCCCAAAATTCAGAATCATTGCTCATCACGCATTCGTTCCTCTTCTTTCCTGCCTGTGGAACCAACTTCCATGTCTTCAAGACAGCTGTTCACCACCATCTCAGATCATCCCCCATCCAAAGCCATGATCTTTACTCCCTCTATAAACCCTACCCCAAGCCCAACTCTTTCCAAATTTCTAGTTTTTCCTTCCTGAGAGTTTGCTTCGATATCCATCTGTCTACCCCGTGTATCCTGCCCGACCCCTCACTCTTCCCCACATCCCTTATTTCTCTAAGTGTCCCTTTATTTTCTCCCTCATCCCTGCTGTTGGTGTGCTCCCCCCTCTCTCTTTCTGCCGTTCCTTTTATTCCGTTTCATCCTGATCCGTTCTATGTTCTCACTTCCCCACAAGCCCCAACTTTGTATACAAAAAAGGGGGAAAAAAAGTGGATGCTCAAATTGTAATGCATGAAGCAAATGTTAGTGGAGTGAAGACTCATTTAGCATATGAATATCTGACAGGGATTCAATTACAAATTCATTCTGCTGGTTGTGCCATTAAATACCCAAGCACAAGTTCAATGCTGATATAGTGCCTCACAATTCACATTGTTGTCCATTCCATACACACAAATTGAAATTTGATCAAAATACCAGGTCAAAGGCCTACCTTTTTTTTTGATGTATATAAAGTGATATTCAACAGTCCCAAGCAAGTCCAGACAGACACCCAGTTTTTCCTCCACATTGAAGGACAACATGCTCCACAATGCAGCACCCTGCCACCACTACACCAGAACAGCAGTTCAAGTCGGATTTGACCTTGCTGAAGGTTAAATCCTTTACCAACTTAGAGGCGAATGTGCTTCACAGCCCGTGGGTTTGCTTTGCTACAGGCCTGAGTTGAATGAACAAATCGAATGTCCTGTTTGCACGTGATGCAACACTATCCGTTGTGGTCGATATAATTTTATTCCCATGAGTGCTCAAATGTGTTTTCAGGGAAGCTTTGGATTAAAAGAAAAGCTTGTGTGCGTTATAAAAGAACTATATCCAAGAGACTGAATAATAATGCAAGATTCGCAAACAATGACAATGACCAAGAAACAAATGTTTCAACTTCATCTACAGAGAACTGACAACCAAAATGGCATTCTTGTACCTAAAATGAAGTTTGGAATTATATTTCATGGGTTGATAGAGAC
>CM068952.1:93884311-93896154 GCA_035128595.1 Eptatretus atami
ACATGACTTCCCAGAAAGAATCTGACAGCTGAAAAAACAGAAATCGGGCGCTACTTTTGACTCACCCTGTGTATATACTAGCGGGGTGTGCTTACACATTGTGCAAGCATACAAACAGTGCTACCCCATTGTCACAGGTCGCTCACATGCACTTGATTTTTCATTTATTTATATTTTCATTTACGGATGCTTTCCAACAGTTCTGTGGATTTTTCCTGGTGTATCAGCTTTGGTATCCGTCGGCCCACAAAATTATCGTGCTTCCCCATTGTCTCGGGTCACTCACCTGCATTTTATTTTTCATTTACGGATGTTGTCCAACGATTCTGTGACTTTTTTTCCCGGTGTATCAGCTTCAATGTCCATCAGCACGCAAAATTTCAGCTTTCTATGTCACCGGGAAGGTACCAATCTTTAATATCAGTGAGTGAGTGAATCAGTCAGTGGTTAGAAAGAGCTTTATAGATATGTTGCATGTGTGAACCCTCGCTCACCAGCCCCTCACACATGGAGTGTAGCCGGCAATAACTGAGGCATGATTGATCAATCTCAAAGCTACGCACAGGAGATGGAAGCCTTTGTTTTTCCCAACATGCCTCCACTCAAACAATTGTAAATGCTTTAAGAACTAGAAGGGCATTCGGGAGAGCGCATACCTCCACCACACAATGCCTGATCCACGAGAACATATCGGGCCCAACACATTTTTGAAATATCATGCTAAATATCGTTTTTGGCCCGATATCTCAATGGTGAAGAATCACTTTAAAATTCTAGTCGCCGGATCTTCACCAAAATCTTCCAGATCTTCACCAAAATCTAGTCAGTTCGTCCTTGTCGCACACCCAATTTCATCTGAATCCGTCCACAACTTTGAGATATCCTGCACACAAACAAACAGGCGTGAAAACAAAATCCCTTCTACCTTCTGTGGTGGAGCTAATAAGAAAATTGTGGAGCAATATTTAAAAGATTATGACACAAGAGTACAAATCCCATACAGAACACCCAGATAAACAATGAACTAGTATCTTAACCACTTCTTCTGCTTTCATATGCAGCACATGGTTGTGGGGTAGCACTATTGGCTGAAGGTGCGGCTGTGCCATTGATGCAATGCCTTCTGTAGTTTCGGGCAGGAATTTGGAATTTGGTCATGGTGCCAGCGGTAGTTCGCCTCCTCAACGCAAAGGACACCGTGAGATCTTTGGCGTCCAAGATGGGACACCCAGTTTAACGTCCATCCAAGAGACAGCACAGATATTGATGAATCACCCTGCCTGGGAAACACGGGGATGAGAGTTTATAGCTGCGTCGGGATTCAAACACTGGCTAGTCGGCTTTGAGGGCGTAAAATTAAATCACACTGCCTGTGACAAGAAATTCTAAGTTCCAGGTGAATTATAGCCGGCACCATGGTGCCGTCTAATCCCCTCAGTGGGGAGAAGGGTCGAGCTTGACTTGTGCCTCTGGAGCGGATCGAAAGTGGATTCTCTGTCGGGAATTTAAACCAATTGCATTTAAATCTATACGAATACAAGGCAATGTGTGTGCGTGTGTGAGTGTGTCTCCTCCATAACTTCAAAACCATAAAACCTAGCAGCCTGAAACTTTGCATGCATACGAAGGGAACGCCAAGGAAGTGCAAGAGTGAAAATTGAGTGTTTGGGTTAATTAAAACACCCCTTTTGAAGATAATTAACGGCCTTATTTAATTATATCCTTCATCAGGCGATCCTCGGCCACCTCGCTCGCTGGGGTCTGAAGCCGCCATGTTTTTTGGCCTGCTCAACCATGCCTTGACTTGGAACAGGCCACAACGATTTCTTCACGATAAAGTATTTTTTTTCACTTTCCTCACACTTTCGAATGCCTGTTCATCATCGCTACAAATCGTTGTGTACATCACTTTTGTAAGTACTATAGTTTTCAAATGAGAAGCTTGGGGCGATTTCATGCATTATATGATACGATTTTCCACGATCTACTCTCACAGACTAATTAAAGTATATCATGGAAATATTATTTCAGTTTTGAGGATTGGATATCGTCCGGACTAAATATTTAATGCATTCGCTGCTAGACCTCACGCCCTGTTCCCCAGAGGGACCGCCCATCCATAGTGTCTGCCCCAGTGTCTGCCAGATCCATATCTATATTTTCGGAGGTTTCGTGAGGTGCTCTACAGGGAATCAAAGCAAATCTGGTAAAAAAAAAACATTAAAAAAAGTTATAACGTTTGCGCGGACCGATGTACCACGTATACCACTCGAACCGACGCCATGACACATGCACAGACGAGCAGGCAAAATGGCGGATTTTCTGCAATGTTTATTTCATGGGTGATTGAACTTTGTGATGTCTTTAAGATTGTTCTGCATTAAGCAGCAACTCTTTTGTGGATGACGTCATTATTTGAACGAATTCATTTTATTTCATTAAGTGCTGCATGCGCCATGAAGACGGGCTTTAAAGTTAAAGGGATCCTTTATGGTATGCAGCGACAGCCTGGCCAACCATTGATTGGAGTTCAACCTTATCAACGTTCCTTATCAACCATTGAAATTGGAGTGCTTGCATGAGTGCTTAAGCCACCTGCCGAGTTCCCATTGTCGATAGTGGTACCGCGTTATGTTATTCTGAGCGATTGAGTTGTGCCCCGTCACCCAGAGCGAGTGGCCGTGCCCCGGCGCCCAGAGCGAGTGGGCCGTCCCGGCCGCCCAGAGCGAGTGGGCCGTGCCCCTGCGCCCAGAGCGAGTGGGCCGTGCCCCGGCGCCCAGAGCGAGTGGGCCGTGCCCCGGCGCCCAGAGAGAGTGGGCCGTGCCCCGGCGCCCAGATCGAGTGGGCGTGCCCCGTCACCAGAGCGAGTGGCCGTGCCCCGGCGCCCAGAGCGAGTGGGCCGTGCCCCGGCGCCAGAGCGAGTGGGCCGTGCCCTGCGCCAGAGCGAGTGGCCGTGCCCCGGCGCCCAGAGCGAGTGGGCCGTGCCCGCGCCCACGAGAGAGTGGGCCGTGCCCGGCGCCCAGATGAGTGGGCCGTGCCCCGGCGCCCAGATCGAGTGGGCCGTGCCCGGCCCAGAGCGAATGGGCCGTGAAATAACACCCGATTTCCGAGCCGTTTGCTGTTTCAACGCGTTTTCAAATTACCGAGCCTATTTATTTATTTGTTTGTTTTTTGTTTGTTTATTCATTTATTTTTTTTCCCACCTGTCACATGCAGCTGTTTATAAAGAATAATGTTTGTGAACATATCCCTCAAACGTGTCGATAAATGCAATGTTGTTTTTTGGTGAAAGCTACTCAAGGTTTCTGGGTTGTATGCAGTAACTACTGTAGTTGGTATCACACCGACTCCAACCTGCTGATTCCATATATCGGCCAAGCGTGTTTGTGTGTGTGTGTGTGTGTGTGTGTGTGTGTGTGTGTGTGTGTGTGTGTGTGTGTGTGTGTGTGTGTGTGTGTGTGTGTGAGAAGAAGAGAGAGATATATGCGCGTGCACGGTGTTGTTCATGAAGCATAACATATTCTTTCTGTTAACTCCCCTACTTCCGTCCGTCCGTCCGTCCCATACTCTGTGCAGAGCGTGGTGTTGCCTAGCAAGTTCTCCTTGGCTATTGGACACAATCCTGGACGGGTCGCCACTCCGACACAGTACACCAGCAAGCTCGCACTCATTTTGCCGACCTCGGAAGGATGACAGGCAGAGTCATCCCCACCTGGTATTAATTCAACAGGTGAGTGGGATTTGAACTCAGGCTCCTTGGATCCCAAGCCCACCATCCGAACCATTAGGCCAACACCAGGCATATTTCTCTCTCTGTGTCTCTGTCTCTGGACATGTCCAGATGGTGTTTATGTCCAGATGGGAGTTTGTGTCCGGATGTGTCCGGGCGATGGTTAGTCCGGGTGGTGTTAATCTCCAGACGTATCCGGGCGACGTTTATGTCTGGATGGCGTTCGTCTCCGGGCGGCGTTTTTGTCTCCAGACGCGTCCGGGCGGCGTTTGTCCTCCAGTTTAAATATCATTCTGATGGAGAAGGCACACATTGAAACATTACTCCAAATGTGAAACACAGGCGTGCATTTTTGCAGTTGGACCGAGATAAAACCCAGCCTAAACATCTCAAAGGTGAGTGTGTGTACCTGTGAGCTATCTTGCCAGTCCAGCATTTAATCCATAGAAAATGGATTTCAGACATTATTTTGTTTCCATCTTCACTGTTATTCTATGCAGAATCATTTTGATGAAACGGTATGAATCATAATTAACACTCCACCACACGTCTGCCTTCCCTTCCTCTTACTCACACCATCTTCTCTTCCCCCACCCCTCCTCGCTCCCCCTCCCTCATCTCTCCTTTCCCCATTCTCTCTCCCTCCCTCCCCCCTTTAGTATTACCGTCAGTGAAGCGACGGGTGGTATTTGCTGGTATTTATATATAAAATGCACAGAATGGAAATTAATTCACAAAGTGTCCACAGTCTCCACAGGACTACACCGAGTGTAATGAAGGGTTGCATGTTACCGCAAGACCTTAAACAAGGAAATGAGGATCCCAGTTGGCCTATCATTGTTGTGTTGCACTCACAAATTAATTTTTGCTGTTGCTATTGCTGAAAACAACAATCTTCTTGACGTTATACTACACTCTCAATAAGGCAATCTTGATCAGGTGACACCTGAAAATTCATTAATTCATGCATGATATGGCTGCATATTCGCATCATTGTTGGGAGCTCATCGATGCAGCTGATGCCTCCTGTAAGTTTGAGTCTGAATTTGGAGTCTGACCATGGTGCCGGTGATACCTCGGCTACTCTTAGCGAAAGACACCGTGGAACCTTCCACATACACCAAGAACCATTGCTGGAAGATTGGTCCTCCGGTTTAATATCATTCTGATGGAGAATGCACACATTGAAACATCACTCCGAATGTGACACAAACGTGCATTTTTAGAGTTGGACCGAGATAAAACCCAGCCGAAACATCTCAAAGGTGAGTGTATGTCCCTGTGAGCTATCCTGCCAGTCCAGCATATCATTTGTGTTGCTCACATAAAAATTAATTAAATGCTGAAAAATTTGGTCACAGCATCTTTTAAACATTGACAAACACGAACTGATATGGTGAACAAAGAAGCCTCACGTCAAACCCTAAGCTCATTTCTATTGGGCCATAACATAAAATCATGCTCAAAGGTAAAGCCCTTTCAGACAAGTGGACGTCCATACCTCCACGGAAGTTAACAGGACCACAGTTGGTGTCTCCTTGAGCTTCTGGCCACTTGAACTTCCAGCAGATCCTCCAAACAGATGCATGTCCTGGGCCACAGTGCCCTGGTGGTACCACGGTCTCAATATCCTCCTCATTCTCCTCAACTAGCTCTTTGGTCTCTCCAATTTTGCTTTGCTCTTGCTTCGAATCCAGTTGTTGATCATCACCAGAAGCACTAGTTTTGTTGCTCAGTGTTGCATTATCCATTTTGAAGGTATCTTCACTCTTCTCGTCACTCCTGCGAACCCTTGCTGGAGTAGCCAATTGATTATGTGGAGGTTTTTGCAACTTCTTTTCTCGGGCGCCTTTTACTTGTTTTGCAAGATGGATACTAGTGGAGTTCACATAATTGATCATTGAATTTGCTCCCCAGCTTGCAGGTGAAACTTTCCGTTCTTTCAGCTTCATTGCACCGACACTCGTAGCCAGTCCTGTCCTTTTCGGCATGCCCAAAGCTTTTTGAGTCACTTGTGTAGATTCCTTTGACCCATAGTCTGCGTCTTTGTTGTGTTCTGAAGAATTTCCATGAAGGATTACTGACCGATTCACGGCCATTTGATTTGAATGAATCTGAATGATATTCTCTTTCAGTATTAAATCACTGACTCCCATAGAAGTCCTTTTTTCCCCAACATCAAACGGCCAGATCTTAGCCGAGCGGTCTCTACGTAAACGCTCCAGGGTCTGAAGCGAGTCGTGTTTTTGATGCTGCCTTGCTTCTGCAAAATTCCTGTCATTTTGATTCAAATCCCTGCTTAGTGTAGGTAGTATAACTACCCAGAAATCAGAGGCTAAGCCAATGATGAAGAGTGCCAGGCCAAGAGTGCCCAAGCAAGCGATGGCATGTCCACCACCATTGCTTCTATGGATGGGTGGACGGCCACGTGGATGGCCACCCCCAGGTCGTGGGGTCCCTGGAGGATGATTACTGTTCCACCAGTTGTCAGCGTTGAAGAAATTCGACCACATGAAGGAACCCTATGCGATACAGAACAAACAAGCTCAGTGGAACGCGTGGCCAAGGGATGAGAGCACAGTATCTACAATGTAGCAATTATTTCATTTATACACAGTATGAACCGATTCATTAAACAACAGGAAAGTATGAGAAGTAGCAATGAAGATTTTCAAGCACCCACAACTCTATCAATAAACCCCCGCCAAAAAAAAGTGAAGTGGAAGATGGGACACCTTGCCAGGTACCGGTTTTCATATTGCGCTTCAGCATGAAATTTTTCTGATATTTTTGGCAAGCTCTTTGGTGACAATGTTCGTGTGTGTGTGTGTGTGTGTGTGTGTGTGTGTGTGTCTTTAGCTATGGAAAAAAGGATTCTAATATTTGTCATTCAGCAGGCAAGGTCTTCATTCGATTGTCAACAAGTACAATATGAAGTGTTAAATGTCAAGAAGTGGCCTCCGTTCAGATGAATATGAAGTGTTAATGTCAGCAGCTGTTTGTCGTTTAACTCGGAAACTGCTATACTACACGGCTTGGTGGGATGGTGCAAAGGTAGCACACTTAGCTTTGAGCTGTCAAGTCTGGGTTCGATTCCTGACCCGACAGTAAACTCTTGGATTGGTGTTTTGCAAGCAGGGTGTTGCATCATAAAGTGCCACGTCCCTCCGATGGACATCAAGCCGGGCGTCCTGTCTGTTGGAATTAGTTGGTGGACGTCAAAGATCCAACGGTGTCATTCGCGAAGAGTAGGTGAGCTATCGCCGGCACCCTGAACAAATTACAAATTCCTGCCCTGACCTCGTGTTCCTCCTGTCCCGATGGATGATGGATATGATGGATGGATATGATGGATATGATGGATATGATGGATATGATGATGATGGATATGGATGATGGATATGATGATATAGATGATGGATATGATGATATAGATGATGGATATGATGATATAGATGATGATATAGATGATGATATAGATGGATGATATGGATGATATGGATGGATATAGATGGATGATGATGATGATGATATTCAGGGCAGGGCTAATCTTCATGTCCACGACATGGAATTCCAGTGTCAGACGAAGCCAGTAATAATGATGTTTAAATTATAGCGATTACTTACAATACAAATACTGTATTTATAGGCCGATTGATGATGGCATGAAGATGGAGATGAAGAATTAAATATCTCGTGAAAGAGTTCGTCGTCTGCGTTCGACATCGAAGGCGGAATCGAGCACGGGAATCTACAAACCTACTTGAACAGGTGGCGGGGAGATGCACAGTGGATCGTCGAGGCTGCGAGTAGCACGGACTGCAGACACGGGCCGCGGTGTACGAAGACGACGCGGTGGTGAAGCGGTTCATGAACACGGGGCTGGTCCGCGGGGGGTTCGAGGTAACAATCCGGCGCTGCCGGGACTGTGTACGGACGAACGGACACGAGCCGAATCAGAGCCGACCACGCGCCGAGGCAGAGCACGGTTATTATAAGTGTGCAGCACAGCACGTGCTATAAGGAGCAAGGAACGCGCGGAACGCCCTAAACATAGAGCACGGGACGTTAACCCGCCACGTGCGGAGCCCCAACCTGCACGCTCCTTCGCAACACTATACACGTGCTTTGCTGGTTCATATCTGTTTATATTCTGCGTTTCACACCCATCGTAGGTACTTGGTATCACGTATCTTAAAGTCTGTTCCCACTATCACGATGCGCGGCACGATGGGAATCGTGGTCTTAATCGTGGACTGGTCGTGGTGATCCTATCAGATCTTATCAGATCTTGAGGTCAGTCGTGGCAATGGTGTTAATCGTAGAAAAATTTTTGAACGGTTCAAAATTTTTCTACGATCAACACGATCAATTGTCAATCGGGATCATCGTATCGGATCGTATTGCATCGTAACAAAGCGTGACGGATCGCATCTGATCCGTGCTTCCTAATCGTGGTGATCGGGATCGATCTTAGACAAGACAAACACCACGCTCTGTTGAGACGTGTTGCGATCTCCCACGATCTGTCACGATCTGTTACGCTCTGTCGGGTCCCATTGCTCAAGACCTCACACGAATGACTCACGATCTGTTACGAGTTCTCGTGCCCATATATATATATATATATATATATATATTATATATTGTTTCGAATTCGCGCGCGTGCGCGCGCGGCGTGCGAACGACCACGTGACTCGATCGCGACCGCCTCGCCCACCGGACGGACAATTCAGTCGTGACCTCCGGCTAACGCCGGGATCCAGTCACGGGTGGACCTTTCGGCCTCGCCACAACCAGTCCGCATTCTACCGCGCCGGAATAGGGTGAATCGCCGAAAGTCGATATACCTAAATACCCGCACGGGTAACCTACCGAGGGGTTGTACCTCGCCACAGGCCGACTTCGGACACGGCCGCTTAAGCGACCCGTTCCATGCTAACGGGATAACCGAGCGGTGTTATCGTCGGCCTTGACGGTTCAGATTAATTATCGGGCGTATTAGCCCACGACGAACCCTTTACATGAAACAAGATGGAGACCCAACGAAGGAAGGACGCAGCGAAACGGGGGAAGAATTCAACAAGTACGCACATTTATTTCACAGACAACACATAGAGCACACATATAGCACAGCATGTATTTACAGTTTCAATAATGCACATATATCAAATAAAAGACAAAACCCACAATGCAGAGCTACCACCGAATACGCGACACACGGACCACTTACAACAATTCTACTTGGCGGACACGGCGCCACACACACACGTTCACACAAACCCAAAAGAAATGGAAGTCGCTACTTCCCTGAGGTGTTGAGCCCTCGGCGACCGTCACTCCTCTCGCGGTCCGCAAGCTCTCTCCGCCGCGCCTCGCGCCTGCCCTACCGGCCTCTCGACGCTTCCGCCGACACTGACACACTGCACTTGACTTGACTGCCGACACTGAGAGAGCACACCCGAACCCAGAGAGCCAGAACGGGCGAGCGCCGAACCAGAAGAGAAGCGAAGAGAAGAGAAGCACCTCCTGCGCCTCTCACTCTTATACCCCGCCGCGCCCCGCCCCGTTCTCGGCTCCACCTTCCTTCGAGGCGCTTCGAGAGGGGGGCGTTCCCTCCCGTTCCCTCCACCTCCGGCTTGTGGGGGCGAGGCGAAGCCGTTCTGGCGCCGGGCCAAGGAAGGAAACAGGCGGGAAAACCGCGCGCCTCGTGTGGGGACTTCTCCTTCCCCCTCGCGTTCGACGGTTTCCAACGCGGAAACCGTCGTACGTGGACCGCGGAGGATGGCGTTCGTTGGTGTGGAGTAGTGGCGAGGATGGTGGTGGTGGTTGTGAGGGTGGCGGTGCTGGCGTTGTTGGAGTGGTGGCTTGGTTGGCGTTGTTGTTGTTGGCGTTGTTGGCGTTTAAGTGTGGTTGGTTCTAAAATAAAGCAAGAACAGAAAAACGCCTAACTCAAAGTATCGCAGCCCGAATGAATCACATTAATTCCCTCTAAACAATGGGTTTGGGCTAACTACACATGTACTTCAGAAATATATCTCACCTACGGGACCTTTATGGTGTAATGCGAATTTCCACAGCCGTAACACTACCCCCTCCCCTTTTTACAGATCGTCCCGAGTCGTCAAATTATCGTGTGCCATCATGTGTTGTTCTCCCTAGTACGTTTTACCTACGGATCCCTGGTGCGACATTCATGGTATTCGTGTCCCCAAAATAAATAACCTGAGGGCTGAGTAACTAACTAAACAAACTCACTCATTCAGACGACTTAAATAAAATTGCCGCGCGCTAAGACAGACATGCCGGGGGCGCACTCATATTTACAATACACAACTTATCCTTAACCTTATAAATTTTACACTAAACCATGGCCCAGGATCAATGGACTCTGCAGGAAAAAGGGCAAAGAGTCAACAGAGGACCGGTGCACGGGCCGCCACTGCAGGCCCGTGTTGCAGCTGCCAACAGGACAGTTCCTGCAGCTTGCAAACTGTTGCTTGATCCTGGCGCACATGGCAATGAACAAGGGGGGGGCAAAGCAAAATTGAACAGAACGGGGGCTAGATGAACATGGGCAGTGGCATGAATGGCAAAGGTGAAGGCAACATAGCCTGCAGAAAAGGCCGTTGCAGGCAAACACAGCCGGCGGACGAACGGGCCGGCACAGGCCTTGCAGTAACAACAAAGCAGCGAGATGAAGTTGGCCGGCACAGGCCCGCAGCACACAGCTGCAGACGATGAAGTTGGCCAGCCTTTGCCTTGCAGTGGAGGTTGGTGAGGGAGTGCGGTGGTGCTGGCCACACAGAAGGCGGGCTCGACCTACCTACCTGTCTCCCTCCCAACCTATCGCCTTTGCCTGTCACTGTCCATACCACTCCCTTAATTTGTAAAACCCAATTTAGCCCCAACTAATTTTTTTTTGTCGTTTTTTATTTTCATCCCTTCCCACTATCAATCGTCCCTAACCCCCTTTACTGTCTCTGTTCGGCTAACCTATCGTCCCCTAGCCTACTCCCAACCCCTACGTTCCCTTCCCGGAGGGGAATAAGGGAGAGCGCGTCCTGTGTCGAGGCCCAACCAAGCCTCAAGATGGCCTCCCCAGACTTCAGCGATCTAACCCAAAGTGGGTCCAGCGGCCCACAACGAGAGCGAAGGGATGGATGGTGCGGAGGGGTACACTTCCTAATCTACCTAACATTTAACTGTTAAACTACCCCGGGGCTTTCACAAGCGCCTCTCGCTTAATCTATTGGTTCTACCCCAGATTCTCCGCCTGTGTTGGTGTCCTCTCAATTTCGGGCCTCGCCCTCAAATTTTCCCTCGTGCCCTTGCACGGTTTCGTGGCTGGGACGCGTGGCTCCCTTTGGCAGGCACGACCTCTGCCATTCCCCAACGATGGCACCCCGGGCACTACACTGCCTCCGAGCCTACAGCTCCCTAAACACCGGGGAGTGCCCCCATGGCAACTCCCCTGAAACGCACACGTGGCAGGCTGGCGCCCCGGGCCCTTTCCGAGGGTCACCCGTGCCCACGACACTGCCACGCGGCTAACGGCGCTCCGGGCCCCCGCACCAAGCGGGCGCACCCGTGCCCACTACGCTAACCGGCCCCCCATGGGCCTTGGCCTACCACGGCCGACTAGCCCGGTGCCCGGGGTACCCACTCAGCGATACTCACCTTTCGCAGCACAGCTCCCAGCCCGTCAACAGGGCTCCTGCACCCCTCCAAACGGGTTTCGAGCCTACTTCCCCACCAACAACAAAACGACCTCCATTTTTCAATTTAAACTAGCCCACTAACTCACTCTACACTGACCCGGGGTCCCTTGGGCGGGAGTCACTCCTCCCCAATCACTCATCGCACCATGCATTCCACATTCGCTCCCCTCACACAGACCCACTGGCCTCACTCACTCAACATGTCTCCATTCTCTTCACACACCCATTGCTGAATCCTGCCATCCTTCTAACTACCTCCCCTACCTCACTCGTGCTCCCACGTCGTCCCTTAAACTAATAGCACGTTCCTTTTAACACTACGTAGCTAAGCTACGTCCCCTCTACACATCCACAGTCTGTCACTGTTCCGAAATAATCCCATCCATTTTCCC
>CM068952.1:93905323-93919644 GCA_035128595.1 Eptatretus atami
GCCGAAATATTACTATAGATACTTTATACATTATACTTTATAGATGTATACTTTATACATTATACTTTATGGATGTATTCACATAACACATCTATAAAGTACAATACAAATTATACTTTATATATGTATTCACATTCTAATTGTTCATACTTTATAGAGGTATTGGTTGAAAAAAAGATAACGTGTAAAAATTGTGGTCTACTTTGGCGCATTATGTGTGGCCAAACAAACAGGAAAGATGTCGTGCACAGAAAGATCTCGTGCATAGGACGATCCTTGCGAAATCCAAATAAATAATAGTTGCCATGGAAACAGCAATTTTGTAATTTTGAAAATTTGATCTACAAAGTGTTGTACATGACAGAAAGTTGTGCGTAACAAATTTGGTTGATACATTTTCTAATTGTGGTCTAATAGGTGTTTTCAAAAGCTTCAGACGGTTTTGACCTTGACCTTTGACTAAGTTTGACCAAAATTTCCTAACATATACAACACATATAATATGCTAATAAGCTGTGTAAGTTTCAATTTGAAATCTTTAAAAATTGCTGAGGTATGATAACACTCAAATCACGAAAATCCCATTTGATTATAATTGGGTGAAATTGTTGTCATGGAAACCATTAACTTGTCAAAACTGCAAAATCAATCGCTCTGGTTTTTGGTGAACCACGTCTGTGAAACAATATGCAAACCCTGTTCAACTTTCACCTTAATTGGATGAAAAGAAACGTTGCGGCCTGTTCCAAGCCAAGGCATTGTTGAACAGGCCAATAAAAAAATGGAGGCTTAAGACTCTTGCGAGCTGACAGAAGACTGACAAAGATGGCGTGCCGCCATCTTGGTAAGGCTTATTTTGGTACTTTGTGATGAGCACCCCCTAAATTATCTTCAAAAGGGGAGTTTAAATTAAGCCAAACACCAAATTTTCATTCATGCACCACATTAGAGTTTCCTTACCATGTATGCAAAGTTTGGGGTGACTAAGTTTCATGGTTTTGGAGTTGTGGAGGAGACGGACGGACTGACGGACACACACTAACATTTATATATATTGTTGCGGACCTGGGGTCGGGGGCAAGAAGACCACGAGGGGGGAGGAAGCTACCTCGGGTTCCCACCAGACTCTCCGGAATCGCAGGCCATCACACACGGCGGGTCGCTAATCGACCGTGAACGCCAATAACTCAACCACGTGACGTAGGGTCCTCTGTCTAATGAATATGGGTTACCTAATGGTCATGTGATCTAATTATGGGGGGACACGCCCTCGGTACGCCTTGTTCAAACCAGATCACCTTACCGGATCAGATGCAGCCGAGCGTAACTGCCCAAGGACGTACCAGCTAGAAAACAGATCGTTGGGGGATAACGTCCCGGCTAGGCTAGGATAGGGACCATGCTGGACCAATGAAGGAAAAGACGAAAACAAGCTGGGACCATTTATTCACAAACATTTATTTACAATCAAGCGAGGAAAGGTATGTGGTACAGTGAATGGGTTCATTCGTATGTACAGCAGGGATAGCAAGGAATTTGTGAGGTGCGACAAAAGGCAAGCAATTTACAAAAGCAGACACAGCAGACTTATCCTGTTAGAACTTCTACAATCTTAACTTATGCTAACACAGGCGACATCACACACACACACACACAACACACAACACCGAACAGACACACACACACACACACACACAACACACACAGACAACAACGACACCCGAGGATCAGATAGCCAGAGGAAATATGAGAGCAGCTATGAGGACTAACCGGCCGCAATACCTGGCGCGCGTCGGCCGACCAACGCAACCCAGGTAACGCCTTTGGGGGTAGGTAGGAGGGAAGAAATACTGGTGTCTAAGTGTGTGGGAATGGGAGGTGGTGGTGTGGTGCAATATGGGAGGGGGGGTGCGGTGTCGTGCAGAGGAACTGTGATTGTGAATCTGTAATGGATGCTCTTTTGTGCGTCCAAAGGGGACGAGATAGAGGGGTGGAAATAAAGAGAGGAGAGAAGATGTGTTAGATAAAAGATTCCTCGCCGAGTCATGCATTGGTCTGTGAGTGTAGCGTGTACCTCTGTGGGACGCTCTAATTGAGCGATCCCACCTCAAGAGTCGGCGCGTTTTCTCCTGTTTAATCACTTTGCCGGGGCTCGTGGAAACGTGTGCTCCGCACCGGTTCCACAAGGACATCTGTCGCACACCAACCCCGAGTGTAGCTACAGCGACAGGCAAACAACGAGGAGCAGTGAAGAGAAGGTGGAGAGAGGCGAAGGAGGGGGCGAGGCAAACAGATGAAGGCAGGCAGGCAGGCGAAAAAAAGAGGGCAGACGGCTTCGCGATCTGCCTTTTATTAGCCCCGGGCGAAGGGTTTGGTGACGACCCGAAGCGACACGCCGTGACCCAAATCGCGCTTCCCTATTGGGCCACGGCGGTCATAACTCCGCCCTGCCAGGCTCCTGCAGCCGGATGCGGTCTCATTCGCACATCCGGCACGACACAGCCTGGAGACCCACACCGAACTCCCGGGCCGCCCCCCATCCCTTGCCGCCCTTCCTGCTGTGTTCTGGTGACTGAACGAGGGTCGCGTCGGTCCCGTGTGCCCACTTGGGCCATCCCCAGCGAGATGCGGCTGGTGTTGTTAACGTGCTTGGCTTGTCCCTGCATCACGTGATCCGAGTGGCCTGGGCCATGCAGCACGCCTTTGTTTGGTGGCAAATTGTATCGATGCGGAGGTGCGAGGAGGTCCGGGATGATTTTTCCCATGTGCGGGAGATGTTAGTGGTCGAGGTGGTGAGTTATTGATGAGCGAAGGTTGAGCAAGGTGAGACGCCATTGTTAATTGGTGCGCAGATTTGAATGAAAGGGCGCCCCATGCGCGCGCCGGGCAGCGTCTTTGTTCGTGTTGTGATTCTTTGACAGGTGGTTGCCTGGGTGCTGTTATTCATATCGTGTGTGTGCTTGCTTGATTTTATTTTATTTGTACCATGGATAAAAGGAAAGGGTTGAAATGGAAATCAGGATTGAAGATCGAGATATAGTTATTAGACCAACGCAACGCACTTCGTCCCGTTAACCCATGATACATGAGGGGAAGATGTGACTGCACAAAGACAAACAAACTAACTGCCTGGGGATCACTGTAGGGTGCCATTGCCTTTGAGGCATGCGGCTTTGCAGAACCGCAACAATATATTGGCGGTTCATAAAATATGACCTGCTTCTACATTCACAGCCCTGTGCTTCGCTTATTCGCAGTTTTTTTGGCGGATGCATCCGGAGACAAACACCGCCCAGATGCGTCCGTCACCCTGAGCGAGTGGTTCTTGCTCCATCTCCCTGAGTGAGTGGTTCATGCTCCGTCACCCTGAGTGAGTGGTTCATGCTCCATCATCCTGAGCGAGTGGTTCATGCTCCGTCACCCTGAGCGAGTGGTTCGTGCCCCGTCACTCTGAGTGAGTGGTTTGTGCTCCGTCATCCTGAGCGAGTGGTTTGTGGCCGCGTCATCCGAGCGAGTGGTTGTGCTCCGTCATCCTGAGCGAGTAGTTTGTGCTCCGTCATCCTGAGCGATGGTTTGTGCTCCGTCATCTGAGCAAGTGGTTTGGTCCGTTTGATGCAGTGGGTTTGTGCTCCGTCATCCTGAGTGAGTGGTTTTGCTCCGTCATCCTGAGCGAGTGGTTCGTGCTCTGTCATTCTGAGCAGTTGTTGTTAAATAACACCCGATTTCTGAGCCATTTGCCGTATTAACGTGTTTTCTAAATTGCGGAGGCCAATTTTTTTTTCCCACTCATCACATGCAGCTGGTTATACAGAATAATGTTTGTGAACATATCCCTGAAACGTCTATATAAATGTAACGTCGTTTTTCGGTGAAAGCTACTCAAGGTTTCTGGGTTGTACACATTTAGTACTGTAGTTGGTCATCACACTGACTCCAACCTGCTGATTCCCGAAAAACTGTTGATGTCGGCCAAGCACGTGTGTGTGTGTGTGTGTGTGTGTTTTATTCATAAAATCTAAAGCAAAACTATCTCTCTGATAACTCCCCCACCTCTCTCTCTCTTCTCTCTCTCTTCTCTCTCTCTCTAATCTTTAATTTTTTTGATGATGCGGGCGATATCTTTATTTAAAATCCAGTGGAGAAATATACACCATGGTCTGATATTATTTGGGGTCTGTTCAATGTTTCCGACGATGCCTTTATTCCGGGCATCGCTATTCCTCATGAAAAAACGGCAAACGAAAAAAAAAACCAAAGCAAAAAAAACGGGAAGCATGATCTCTACTACATGGATTGGCCAGTCACAGCGATTGTATACGGAGGAGTGAAGTCACCGGAAGTTAACTTGCGGCCATCTTGTTCCCCCAAACATGACTGCAGCGAATAAGAAAACAGCAGACTGGCAAGTAAGAAATTCAATCAAATGCAAGCTATAAACTTTGCATGTAACTCATGCAAAGTTTATTAGTTGGTGTAATGAATTGGTGGAAATACAGACTGATGTGACCGTGAGAGAATGTCACTTGCGTGTTTAATCGCCTTTTACGTCTGTGCGCTGACAGGGAAAGTTGACATTTCACATTTTCATGTGTTAAGTGTATTTTGTGACGTATACACACGGTGATTAACGCAGGTGAGACTTTCGGCCCATCATACTGCACACATCAACAACAAAAAATTCCGGACTTTTTTTTTCGAACTTCCAAAAAGGAAAAGTGGGGGGGGGCAAAATGTTTTTTTTCTTTTGGGGGGTAAAAAAACAAAAAAGATCATCACCAACCCTTTGAAAGACCACCCCATAACAACACTGCTGCAGACTGCCCATGCATATCCATCAATGCTCAAACTTGCCAAAAAGACGTGCCTAACATCCTCTACTCTCTTACTTATCGAGTGCAGCCTGTGCTGTGGTTGCATCATTGGTTGGGATGCGCTTTGTGCAGCTGATGGCTAGTGTCCCTTACAGTACCTTGTCTCATGTTTGCCGACTCTGAAGGATGAAGGCTGAGGTCACTCCTGGTGTATATTAATTCAGCGCAACGGACTTGAACTCAGGACCTGGGAATCCAAGCCGCACCGAACTAAAGCCACACTCGGCTTTTTTCCTCTACCCTCAATTCCATAATTCTAGGTTCTATCTATTCGCAATTTAAAACCATCACTGTTTCTGTCCAATTCTTTCAGGAGAACGTTCATGCATTAACTACTCTTTGAGTGAAAGAGACCCTACGTAACTACCTTCTTAACTCGACTCTTATTTAACTCTCGAAGCATGCCTGGTGCGATCACCGTGTCTTACTCTGCTGAAATAATTCTTCTGCCTTATTTTGTCGATGCCTTCAATACCTTAAACATCTCAATCTTATCGCCCTCGTACTCTTTCTTTCTATTGCATAAAGCCACTGTCTTCTCACGCTCCTCGCTGAGTCGAGTGAGGCCGGAATCAATTGTTCGCCCTGCGTTGAACCCTTCGAATGGCAGGCGTGTCTTCGAGTGTGGTGACCAAAAACTGCCACATTTCTAGATGTTGGCACTCACTAAATTCTGGGCTATGTAACAACTCTTTTGATATATAATTGATGCCCCTCAAATACACTGAAACAGATTTGTTCACACATTTTTGGCTGCTGCTTACTCGCCAATCTCTTCACCCCGAGATCCTTCCATGTGACACACTCCAACTTACCCCTTGTATACTGTATTCGATTTATATTGGTTTCTTCGGTAGAACTTCTTCCTCCCAAACACTTACATTGGCTCAGGTGAAATTACATTCTCCAATCTTTTGCAATCTAGAGAGTATCAACATTTTCCTGAAATTCTGATCAACACCCTCTACTATCCACCTTCTCCAAGTTTGTGTCATCTGCAAATTTGGAAAACTTTCACCCTCTCTCCAAATATTGATGTAAATAATTAATAGTAATGGTCCGAGTCCTGATCCCTGAGTCATATAAAGTTGACAACATTAAGAGAGAAAAAAAGGGTTTTGGGGGGGAAAGGAAAAATTTTTTGGGAAAGGGGATTTTTTCATGGGGGGGGTTTGGGGGGGGTTAGGAAAAAGAGGGGGGAAAAAAGTGGGGACCTGAGGGGGAGAGTCTGATGGGGTTGGGGGGTTGCTTCCCCACTCCTCAATGGTAGGGGAATTGTTGATTTAACTGAATTTGTACATTCTAAAACATTCTTGTGTGCAAAATGAAAGCAGTCTAATCATCTCTCTTTTATTGATGTTAAATTTTTTTTTCAGTTTTTAAACGTACTTCTGTAATATGTTTTTTACTTTACATGTATAAACACAAGGAGTGTTGAATGGGGGGTACCCACGCTGCCTGTGGAAAAGAACAGTACAGTTGATATTATTTACGAGCAGGTATTATATTTTATAAGGTTTCAGGATGTTGTTGGAATTGAAAGGCTATGTATTGGAGTTATTGGCTCGTCATGGGTTAACTTTGCCTGCGAACTTTTGGTCTCAAAACGCTTCAAGCCAACATCTCGGAGGCTTACAAAACTTTGCCCGGAAACATTAAGACGTAGATAACAAAAAATTGCCTAAAATAACAAAAATATTTTAAATAACCATAAAATGACTGACTTTGAGTTTTGTTTGTTATTGATGAAGTGACACTGGAGCCCAATGTAATAGGAATGTTAGGGCTATGTTTGTTTCTGTCGAACCCTGTGTCCGGGCTCAATAATATGGCAATTGATCGCTCCTTGCAATTTTCCGGAATTCGATTGAGTAATAGGAAAGTAATTTACTTTCAAAATCCTTAAAATAGTGAGAGCGAGTTGAAATTAATTTGGAAGAAATATTTTTGGCAAAATCGCCGGGCCCGGTTCAACGTTGCGGTTACGACAGTTCGCCTCTTTTTGGGGGAGACAAGATGGCGGAAGGCACTCGGTGGTTACGCACGAGCCGTCGTGACGCAAGTCCAGTGGTAGAGATTCAGTGGCTTGGATTCGGGATCAGTGTGAAATGACGTAAAATCAGATTAAAAATTATTTTTTGATGATGCGGGAGATCTTATTAAAATCAGTGGAGGAAATATACACTGTCTATATTCTTTGGGTCTTTTCATGTTCCGACGATAGCCTTTATCTCCGGATGCATACATTGCCCCATGACAAAACCGGAAAACAAAAAAAAACCAGAAAAGCAAAAAAAAACGGAAGCAAAAGGGTCATAGCCAACGACAGGATTCACAATTGCCAGAGATGTATTGTTGTGGTTGTTGTTTGTTGTTGTTTTGTTTCCTATCTTCATGTGCACGCGTTAATTGAAGCTCTGCGTTCGCTATTATGGCATTAAAAAAAATTCCGAGTTCATATGACTGAAGAATTTTGTTTCAGTTTTTCTTTTTCTTAAGCAGACGTAATGTATCCGGTATGGATTGAGAGACGCCGTGCAAATGGAAGATTTATGATTGATGAAGAAGAACGTCTTGGATGAAATGCTGTCGAAAATGTCGAGCTGATGATGACGAGAAGAACCTTTGAAAATAAACGCTGGACGAATGTAACATATGATGATGAAGAAGAAGAAACTCTTGAAGACGCTGCACAAATGTACAAAGGAATAATGAAGAAGGAAGAACTCTTGAGATACGCGGCACACAATGTAAGACGAAGAATGATGAAAAGACCCCAATTAACTTCCGCATGGCGTAGTGTTTCCGGCGAGATTCCAGATTCTTGGGGAGGAACAGTTCCATCCCTCAACTACAACCCAATTCTGACCCGTTCCCACCCTTTCCCCCAACCTAATTTCAGCGAGTTCATCTCGGTTCATGGATCCCAAGGCAATGGCCTCAATTTCGCTGCTTTAACCAGGACACGGTTCGTGTTTACTCATCTCTCTGGCTTATTTGTGTTGTTTTCACTTCTTGGGGATGATGTCGGAATCCTTCCTTGTTTATCAGGGTTTTGCTTTGAAATCGAGGATGGTGCCTTGTTCGCGTCGGATTCGCGCCTCGTGTTTCCTGTTTAAGATTGCATTGTTTTTTGATTGTTAAACAAAGGTACCGGTTGTTTATCGCTCGTTTACTTTCCTTCATCGTTCGTTCGCACCTGAGATTGTTTTCCATTGATCATGAGATGTGTATAGTTTTTGGGAATGTTGTTGTTGAATTATTGTACACAAACAATGCTGTACTATTGGAAGTGTTCGATTGATGACTCGTTGCTCCTGTAATCTGTAAAAGGTAAACCTGCGTCGAGACTGCTGTGACATGACAGAACGTGATCGGGCAGGACGAGACGCACACACACACACACACCACACACACGCACGTTATTAACACCAACAGACGTATAAACACAGCACCACGCACGTATAAACACACACACACACGCACGTATAACCACAAGCACACCACGTATAAACCACACACAAACGCACGTATAAACACACAACACGTATAAACACACACACGCAGTATAAAACACACACACGCACGTATAACACAACATTTCATACGCACGTATAAACAACCACATGACACACACACACACACAATACATATAAACACACACACACACACACACACATACATATAAACACACAGCACACACACACACACATACATAATACCACAACAACAACAATCCATTACGACACACACACACACACACATACATATAAAAACACACACCACACACATACAATAAACACACACACAACAATACATATAACACACACACACACAAATACATATAAACAAACACACACACACATACATATAAACAACACATGCCACAACACACACACCACGCACTGTATAAAGACCACACACGCACGTATAAACACCAACACACACACACATAACATATAAACCAACACAACATACATATAAACACACACACGCACACATATAACCACACATATGACACAAAACACACCAATATAAACAACACACACCGTATAACAAAACAAACACAACATATAAAACACACGCGTATAAACACACCATAACACCACGTATAAAAACACACGACGCACGTAAACACCACACACAGGCAGTATAAAACCACACTGCACATACATATAAACCCAAGGTACACACACATACATATAAACACCGCACACATATAACCACATTACACAAACAACACACATATAAACACAACACATATAAACTCACACTATAAAACACACCATATAAAACAACACACACGCACATACACAACACACACGCACATATAAACAAACACGCATATATAACAACCACGCACATATAACAACACGCACATATACAACGCATATAAAACACGCAATAAAACCACGCCATATAAACACACGCACATATAAACCGCATTAAACACACGCACATATAAACACAACGCACATATAAACAACAGCAATATAACACAACGACTTAAACAAACGCACATATAAACATCACGCACATATAAAACACACGCACATATAAACACACACGCACATATATACACACATATAACCACACGTCACATATATACTACACACATACACCACATACTCACAATATAAACAACATTACACATACACACATAACACCAACAATACATACAACAATATAACAACACGCACATATATACCACTATAAACAACACGCACAATATACATACAACACATAACACACATACATAAACACACATATAACACACCACACACGCATCACACACAACACAACACACACCCACACAACAACAGCACAACACAACACACATACGTATGAAGAGCAAAGTTGTATAAGTTATTATATTTTATTTTATTTATTTAGTTTTTGGTGAAGTTGTCGGTGCGGGTTTTACGTTTTCTTCCGGTTTTGATTTGTTTCCCCGCCGAGGCATCGCTCTTACAGGTAAAAGAGCGACCACTATAGGGGTAAAGGCCGGGATGGATTGGAAACGATGTAAAAAAGGATGGATGCATTCGCTGTCAGTTTCACTTTCATGTCGGGGTCATCGTGGGGTGGGTTTTTTTGGGGGTTTTTTTCCCGAAAAGTCAGCAGGTACGAACAACGTTTGAACTTGGGTTGACATATAGACAATAAACGCGAGCAGAAATTTTTTCGATGTATTTTCCATGTTTATTATTTTCATACAGCGAAAAAAAAAACATAGGCGTTATAATAAATAGATAGCCAGTACAACAAGTTTCCTGGATGCATGGTTTTCGAGCAGTTTGCATGTGAGCTTTTTGTGTAGGATTGCTATTTATTAACACAACAAAAAATTCATTCACCAACTTACCCTGAAAGGTTACATTGTGCAGAGTTTCCATGGGTCCAGGTAGTTCCGTTGGGTTTTTGTGTTCCTGTTGTTATTGTTGGTGCTCTGGGTCTTTGGTGTCTCGGGGTATTTTGGATCGGTTGGGGGGGAGGATGTGGAGGGATAAGAGTAGGCACAAGGCACCACATACTCTATTCTGGGGCAAACCGCCACGGATGCACGCATCATGCAGGCAGGAACGGAAGTTTGTGCCCATAAACCACAGAGGTTTGCATGATAAGGTGGTGCTCCTCAAATGTCCAATGGCAATTGTGAAGAAAATTGTTCTCTGAGCCAGAGATAGGTGGCAGTTGACGACACCTGTGGGATATTTTGGTTAAAAAAAACTTGGCCCTGTATTAATAATACCCATTTGGGATATTGGTAATCATGCATTCTCCTTAACCTGGAACTTGACTCGATATAGCTGAGGCTCCTATCCTATCCCCAGCATTTAGGATTAAACTGTGGGTGCGGTTTAACATAACATAACGAGACACAGTATTTTACTCATCATAGATATATTTCATGTGAATGCATGAGCTGTCCAGACTCTCATGGTCTGAGAAGGACGCTCGCTGCCCAATCAATAGCGCCAGCTGTTGAGCAGTCGTTCATGCACCAGAACCAGCAAAGCCTTTCAGCGGCTGAAAGGACACAAACAAGGAGATGAGGAGAATAATCATCAGCCTGAACAGTAGTCTAATACATCCGAACCAATCCGTCACTTGTTGACGCTCTTTCTTTGCAACATAAGCGATCGTGAATGATTCATGTGCCGATGGCCTGCTATTTCCGGAGAGTCTGGTGGGAACTGAGGTAGTTCACCACCCCCCCCCCGTGGTCTTCTGCTCGCCCTGGGTCAAACAATATGTTTCATTGCTAAGAAAAAAAAAAACTTATTGAAAACTACCGAATTGGTGTGGTACGGGGAGGCCACGGGGTGGACTGCCTGGTTAATTGCGGACTCACGGAACGGAATCACGGAATTTGTGCTAATCGACCACAATTCAATAATTGACCCACCGATGACTTTGGTCCTTCGTGTTAAAAAACTGTTACTAAGGGTAGTGACTCATTACCGGGAACATTCTGGATACGTATTGTGTTCCAGATTTCCTACCAAGATCAGGTGCAGCCGAGAGATCAGGTACTGCAAGTAGTATCGGCGACACTGCGAATTCTTTGGGGAATAACGTCCGGCTAGGTTGCAAGCCTTGCTGGACCAATGGGGGGAAAACGACACAGAGGCTGGACTTTCTACACAGGGCTTTATTTAACAAGTGAGGAAAGTATGTGGCAGCAGTGAATGGGATTTTATTGGTATGTACAGTAGGGGAAGCAGGAATTTGTAGATGCGGCAAAAGAAAGCATCTTAAAAGCAGAGCACAGAGGAGAGTACCGCGTATAGCTTGAAAATCTAACTTATGCTAGACACGCGCTATTACACAGCACACCCAGATTAGATAGCCAGAGGGAAGAAGCAGGTGAGGGTAAACACTCTCAATACTGGTGCGGTCGTAGACAACGCAACCAAACGCTTGGGGAGAGGGGTGGGAGGAATTTGATTGTTCTAAGATGTGGGGTGGGGGGTGTGAGTGCAGTGGTCGTGCAAGAGCAAAATGTGAATGCGTAGTCAGTGTTTGCCTCCTTGGTCGGCCGTAGAAGAACAGTTGGGGTTCGCAGCCGCGCGTTGATGCTCTCTTTATACGCGTCACAGTAGATGAGGTAGAAGTGAAAGAAAATATGGAAGAAGAAGATCATGCAAGGAGAAAGTCCTATCCTTATCTGTGTAATAGCGACTATTGGGGATGCTCCAACGGAGTGGCCACTTTGCAGCATCTGTGCGACGCACCCCCGGCTTATTTGGGGTTGGGTGCTTTCGCTCCGTGCCTACAGCTCGTGTGTGCTTGTTGATCCTCGGCTCGCGTTCTTTCGGCGGTGGACGACCGCTCTCAACACGAAGGCGAGTAGCAGATGAGTCGAGCAGGCTGATTTAGTGCCCCACGAGCAGGCTAATGAAAGAGCGACCTGACGAAAAAGAGTATTGACCCAAAAGTGAAGAGGGCAAAGGGAGCATGAAGTGGTCCTCTGCCTTTTTTTAATGAGCCTGGGCCAAGGGAGGGCGAGGAAGGATTCGACGAGCCGCAAGCAAATCCGCTCCCTGACTGGGCAAGCAGTGTAGTTAGCGCAGGCCTCGGACTCAACGATTGGCACGGGAGCTCTCCGAGCTTTTCATGGGGCAGGTTTGGAAGTGTTGCTTGGCCGAGCGTAGTGGCTTGCCTTCATTCTCACATGGATTGTAGGAAATCTTGCGTTACCTGTGGGTCTCCATGACCAAGCGATGGCGAGCCCGCGTTAATTCCTGAACAGCTGACGCGAGTCCCTTGGTCTTTGAGGTTTCGGTGTGATTTTGAAACCATGGGGCATTTACAGCAGTGTACAGGGCGATCTTGTTTTTACTTCTTTGTGAGAGGTGGTGTCCGTAGTGAGTGTTGTTGTTATGTGGCATCCCATGGTGAGGGCTTGAGTGCACTTGCGCTCGTCATGAGATGTGAATAAAGTTGGGATTTAGCGTGGTTTGTTACGGGGTTATTTTCCCATTTTCGGAAGTGGTTGTGGTGAACTTCTGGTGAGCAGTGTGAAGTTTGAGTGAGGTGGCGTTTGGGAATTGACGTACACATTTGAGAGGAATGGATGCACTCAACAAAACGATTTGCTGGACGGATGCGCTCACAACACGAGTATGTGGAGCTTCTCCTAATGTGTGCTCATTTTATTTGCGTGGGTGCGTGCTGTTGATGGTTACGTAATGCAAAGGAAATTAGGTTATATAGGATATGAGAGATATAAAGCAACTAACGAGAGTCACGCAACGCATCTTCCCCTTTTCCACAAACAATGGAGGGGATATCGAAGACTTGTACTCTTGAAATAACTGCTTGGGATTGCTGTTTTGTGTGCATTGTTGAGGACTGGGTTTTACAGAACAAAATATAGAATGTGATCATATTTTCTTTATCTCTGGGATGTTCATTTTCAACAGTAAGGCCATGAGCATACCAAAGTTGAAGCCTTGCTCTCGGTGTGCTTTTATTTAATTTATAGGCATACCTGCGGATGTAATGAACGTTGTTTTTGCTCTGTGCACGTCACCCATCACGTACAGCGATTTCACGCTCCTGTCCTTGTGTGTGTTATCAATATTATATATATGTTGTGTGCGGAAATGCCTTAGTGTGTTATTAATTATAGGATATAGCCAGATCCCATTCAATGCATGGTTTAGCAAGGGTTGTTCGGTAATTGGACGCTAATGTGTGTCAGGAGGTGTAGAGGCTGTTTATTTTTTTCGACATTGGTGTGGACCGAGAGGTTTTTTTTTCTCCTTCTCTCTCCGGACAATGTCCCGCCAGCGTGAGGGGGGAGTGGCTAGAGAAGGAAGTGAAACTGAGGGAGGAGTTTTTGTCGTTCGTAGAGGGGGTGCCGAAAGAAAGGGGTAAATGAGAGCACGATTAGGGCCAGTCGGGAAGGCAGGGTGAGGGAGAGCGCGAGGTGGGCGATGGGTTTTTCGTGAGGAGCGGGGAAGGCATGTGAACTGAGATCGTGTGGCGCGATCGGCTGATAGGGCTGGCTGTGTGTGAGTCGCAGTCGATTTTTTGAGGCGGCGAGTGAAGAAAAGACTGAGGAGCGGCGCCGAGTCTGCGTCGGCAGTGGTGAAACTGGCGGAGGTGGGGCGATGGTTTTCGTGAGGGAACGTGAAGGTTCATCCGGGTCGCAGTGACGGAGCTTGATGTTCCACTCACTCACGGTCGAGACGTTTTGGATCCAATGGACAGCTCGGAGCCAAACTGATTTGGCTTGTTGGTGAACAGGAGCTGGACTTTATGCTGCTTGTGTGAACCGCTGAACCACATGTCTGATGGTCTTTGTGCGTGCTTTAGTGGGGTCAGAAGGCGGATGCTGGTGTGGGCGGTGCGAAAAGGAGGAGAGCGATCTTGCACAGGCGTGTTGGTTGGGGTCCGGAACGTGGACATAGCTTGTCCATTACATTGTGTTTTGACATT
>CM068952.1:93923990-93964677 GCA_035128595.1 Eptatretus atami
TATGTGTGTGTGTTTATATGTATGTGTTGTGTGTTTATATGTATGGTTGTGTGTGTGTGTGTGTGTGTGTGGTGTGGTGTGTGTTTATATGTGCGTGTGTGTTTGTGTTATATATGTGTGTGTTTATATGTGTGTGTGTTTATGTTTATGTGTGTGTGTGTTTTATTTTATATGTGTGTGTGTTTATTTTATATGGTTGTTGTTTATGTTTATATGTGGTGTGTGTGTGTGTGTGTGTGTGGTGTGTGTGGTGTGTGGTGTGTGTGTATATGTGCGTGTGTGTTTGTGTTTATATGTGTGTGTTTATATGTGTGTGTTTATGTTATATGTGTGTGTGTTTATGTTTATATGTGTGTGTGTTTATGTTTATATGTGTGTGTGTGTGTGTGTGTGTTATATGTGTGTGTTATGTATGTGTGTGTATGTTGTGTGTGTGTGTATGTGTGTGTGTGTGTGGTGGTAGTGTGGTGTGTGTGGTGTGTGTGTGTATATATGTGCGTGTGTGTTTATATGTGCGTGTGTGTTATATGTGCGTGTGTGTTATATGTGCGTGTGTGTTATATGTGTGGTGTGTGTGTGTTTATATGTGTGTGTTTATGTTTATATGTGTGTGTGTTTTATGTTTATATGTGTGTGTGTTTATGTTTATGTGTGTGTGTGGTTTGTGTGTTTATATGTATGTGTGTGTTATGTTATATGTGTGTGTGTGTTTGTGTTTTATATGTGTGTGTTTATGTTTATATGTGTGTGTGTGTGTGTTTATATTGTGTGTGTGTTTATAGTGTGTTGCGTGTGTGTGTGTGTTTATATGTATGTGTGTGTGTGTGTGTTTTATTATGTATGTGGTGTGTGTGTTTATAGTGCGTGTGTGTTGTGTTTATATGTGGTGTGTGTGTGGTTTTTATGGTTTGTGTGTGTTTATAGGGTGTGGTGTGTTATATCGTGGTGTGTGTGTGTTTATTATTGTTGTGTGTGTGTTTTACGTGCGTGTGTGTGTGTTATACGTGTGTGGTGTGTTTATTACGTGGCGTGTGTGTGTGTTTTATACGTGGTGTGTGTTGTTTATAGTGCGTGTGTTGTGTTTATACGTGCGTGTATGTGTGTTATACGTGCGTGTGTGTGTGTTTATAGTGCGTGTGTTGTGTTTATAGTGCGTGTGGTTGTGTTTTTATACGTGCTTGTGTGTGTGTGTTTATACGTGCGTGTGTGTGTGTTTATACGTGCGTGTGTGTGTGTTTATAGTGGTGTGTGTGTGTTTATAGTGCGTGTGTGTGTGTTTATTGTGGCGTGTGTGTGTTTATAGTGCGTGTGTGTGTGGTTTATACGTGCGTGTGTGTGTTTTATACGTGCGTGTGTGTATGTTTATCGTGCGTGTGTGTGTGTGTGTGTTTATACGTGTGTGTGTGTGTGTGTGTGTTTATTACGTGCGTGTGTGTGTGTGTGTGTTATACGTGCGTGTGTGTGTGTGTGTGTTTATAGTGGTTGTGTGTTTTCGTGGTGTGTGTGTTTATACGTGCGTGTTGTGTGTGTGTGTGTGTGTGTTTATACGTGCGTGTGTGTGTGTTTATACGTGCGTGTGTGTTGTGTGTTTTAGTGTTATAGGTGTGTTGTGTGTGGTAGTGGTGTGTGTGTGTGGTGTGTGTGTGTGTTATAGTGGTGTGGTGTGTGTGTGTGTGTTTATACGTGCGTGTGGTGTGTGTGTGTGTTATAGTGCGTGTGTGTGTGTGTGTGTGTGTGTGTGTTTTATACGTGCGTGTGTGTGTGTTTATACGTGCGTGTGTGTGTGTGTGTTGTGTGTGTGTGTGTGTGTTTATACGTGCGTGTGTGTGTGTTTGTATACGTGCTGTGTGTTGTGTGTGTGTGTTGTTATACGTGCGTGTGTGTGTGTTATACGTGCGTGTGTGTGTGTGTGTGTGTGTGTGTGCGTCCGTCCTGCCCGGATTCACGTTCTGTCATGTCACAGCAGTCTCGTGGGCAGGTTTACCTTTACAGATTACAGAGCAACGAGTCATCAAATCGAACACTTCCAATAGTACAGCATTGTGGTTGTGTACAATAATTCAACAACACATTCCCCAAAACTATTACACATCGTCATGATCAATGGAAAAACAAGTCTCAGGTGGCGGAACGAACGATGAAGGAAAGTAACGAGCGATAACAACCGGTTACCTTTGGTTTAACAATCAAAAACAATGCAATCTTAAAAGGAGAACACGAGGCGCGAATCCCGACCGCGAGACAAGGGCACCATCCTCGAGTTTCCAAGCAAAACCCTGATAAACAAAGGGAAGGATTCCGACACATCCCCAAGAAGTGAAAACAACACAAAGAGCCAGAGAGATGGAGTAAACACCGAACCGTGGTCCTGGTTAAAGGCAGCGGAAGATGAGGCCATTGCCTTGGGGATCCATGAACCCGGAGATGAACTCGCTTGAAATTAGGTTGGGGGGGGAAGGGGTGGGAACGGGGTCAGAATTGGGTTGTAGTTGAGGATGGAACTGTTCCCTCCGCCAAGAATCTGGAATCTCGCCGGAAGACACTACGCCATTGGCGGAAGTTATATTGGTTCTTTCTTCATCATCTCGTCTTACATTTGTGCGGCGTATCTCAAGAGTTCTTCTTCTTCATATTCCTATTGCTACATTTGTGCAGCGTCTTTCAAGAGGTTCTTCTTCTTCATCATCATGATGTTACATTCGTCCAGCGTTTCAAGAGGTCTTCTTTCATCATCATATGTTCATTCGCAGCGTTTCAAAGGTTCTTCTTCGTCATCATCATGCTCGTACATTTTCGACAGCATTTTCACAAGAGGTTCTTCTTCATCATCATAATCTTCCATTTGCACGGCGTCTCTCAATCCATACCGGATACATTACGTCTGCTTAAGAAAAAGAAAACTGAAACAAAATTCTTCAGTCATCATACTCGAATTTTTTTAATGCCATTAATAGCGAACGCAGTGAGCTTCATACTTAACGCGTGCACATGAGAGAATAGGAAACAAACAACAACAAAACAACAACACAATACAATACAATACTCTGGCAATTGTGAATCCGTGTCGTTGCTATGACCCTTTTGCTTCCGTTTTTTTTTTCTTCTGGTTTTTTTTGTTTCCGGTTTTTGTCACGGGGAATGATGCATGCCGGGAGATAAAGGCATCGTCGGAGACATGAAAGACCCAAATAATATCAGACATGGTGTATATTTCCTCCACTGATTTTAATAAAGATATCTCCCGCATCAACAAAAAAATAATTTTTAATCGTGATTTACGTCATTTCATCGCTGATCCCGAATCCAGGCCACTGATCTTCTACCACTGGATTGGTCACGACGGCTCGTGCGTGAAGCCACCGGAAGTGCACTTTCCGCCATCTGTCTCCCCCAAAAGAGGCGAACTGTCGTAACGCGCAACGTTGAACCGGGGCCCGGCCGATTTTGCAAAATATATTTTCTTCAAATATATTTCAACTTCTTGTCTCATATTTTAATGGATTTTGAAGTAAATTACTGTTCCTATTACTCAATCGAATTCCAAAATTTGCAAGGAGGCGATCAATGCATATTATGAGGCCCGACACAGGGTTCGATCAGAAAACAAACATAGGCCTAACATCCTAGTTACATTCGGCTCCAGGTCACTTCATCAATAACAAACAAAACTAAAGTCATGTTTTTTTATGTTATTTAAAATATGTTTTGTTATTTTAGGCAATTTTTTGTATTCTACGTTTCTTAATGTTTCCCGGGCAAAGTTGTAAGCTCCGAGATGTTGGCTTGAAAGCGTTTTGAGACCAAAGTTCGCAGGCAAAAGTTAACCATGACGAGGCCAATAACTCCATACATAGCCTTTCATGTCCAACACATCCTGAAACCTTATAAATAATTAATATCTTCTCGTAAATAATATCATGTACTGTGTACTTTTCTCACAGGCAGCTGTGGTACCCCCCATCTCAACACTCCTTGTGTGTTATACAATGTAAAGTTAAAAACATATTCAGGAGTTACGTGTTAAAAACTGAAAAATTACATCAATAAATGAAGAAGAGATTAGACTGCTTTCATTTTGCACACAAGAATGTTTTAGAATGTACAAACTTCAGGTTAAATCAACTCCCCTACCATTGGGAGGAGTGGGGGAAGGAACCCCCCAACCCCCCATCAGACTCTCCCCCTCAGTCACTTCCCTCTCTTACACCATGGATCCCTTCCATCCCACCTCTCTTTCTTCTCTTAATGTTGTCAACTTTATATGTACTCAGGGATCAGGACTCGGACCATTACTATTAATTATTTACATCAATGATTTGGGAGAGAGGGGTGAAGAGGTTTTCCAAATTTGCAGATGACACAAAGCTTGGAGGGAAGGTGGATAGTAGAGGTGGTGATCAGATTCAGGAAAGTGTTGATACTCTCATAGATTGGGCAAAAGATTGGAGAATGTTATTCACCTGAGCAATTGTAAGGTGTTGGGGATGGGAAGAAGTTCTTCGAAGAACAATATAAATCGAGATTACAGGATACAAGGGGTAATGTGGAGTGTGTCACATGGGGGAAGGATCTCGGGTGGTAAGAGATTTGGGAGGTAAGCAGGCAGCAAAATGTGAAGCAAATCTGGTTTTCAGTTGTATTTGGAGGGGATCAATTATATATCAAAAGAGTTGTTAACATAGCCCAGGAATTTAGTGAGGGCCCCATCTAGAATATTGTGTGCAGTTTTGGTCACCACAACTCAGGAAGGACATCGCTGCCATGTCGAAGGGTTCAACGCAGGGCGAACAGATTGATTCCGGGCCTCACTCGACTCAGCTGAGGAGCGGTTTGAAGGAGGACAGGGCTTATGCAATAGAAAGAAAGAGGTTACGAGGCGATAAGATTGAGATGTTTAAGGTATTGAAGGGCATCGACAAAATAGTGCAGAAGAATATTCAGCAGAGTAGACACGGTGATCGCACCAGGGGCATTGCTGAGAGTAAAGAAGAGTCGAGTTAAGAAGGTAGTGAGGTAGGGTCTTTCACTCAAAGAGTAGTTAATGCATGGAACGGTCTCCCTGGAAAGGAATTGGTGACAGAAACAGTGATGGGTTTAAATTGGAATTAGATAGGAACCTGGAAGTTATGGAGATTGAGGGGTAGAGGAAAAGCCTGGTGTTGGCTTAGTGGTTCGGGTGGCGGCTTGGGATCCCAGGGTCCTGAGTTCAAGTCCCGTTGGCCGCTGCTGAATTAATATACACCAGGAGGTTGACTCAGCCTGTCATCCTTCAGATCGCGGCAACATGAGTACAAGTGTACTGGTAAGGGGACACTGCATCAGCCTGCACAGCCGCATCCCAACCAATGATGCAACCAGCAGCCACAGGCTGCACTCGATAGAGAGAGAGAGAGGTAGAGGATGTTGGCACGTTCTTTTTGCAAGTTTGAGCATTGATGGATGATGATGGGCATGTCTGCAGAGTGTTGTTGATGGGGGTGGGTCTTGTCAAGGGGTGTTGTGTGGTTGATGGTTTTTTTGTTTTTTTTACCCCAAGACATGCCCACTCCTCTGGAAGTTGGAAAAAAAAAAGTCCGGAATTTTCTTGTGTTGATGTGGTGCAGGTATGATGGGCCGAAAGGTCTCCACCTGCGTTTAATCACCGTGTGTATGACGTCACAAAATACACTTAACACATGAAAATGTGAAATGTCAACGTTCCCTGTCAGCGCACAGACGTAAAGCGATTAAAACCACGCAAAGTGACATTCTCTCACGGTCACATCAGGTCTGTGATTTCCACAAGTTCATTACACCAACTAATAAAACTTTGCATGAGTTACATGCAAAGTTTATAGCTTGCATTTGGAGATTTCTTACTGCCAGTCTGCTGTTTTCGTATTCGCTGCAGTGATGTTTTGGGGGAGACAAGATGGCGGAAGTGAACTTCCGGTGACTTCACTCCTCCGTATACAATCGCTGTGGACGTGGCCAATCCAGTAGTAGAGATCAGTGCTTCCGTTTTTTTTTTTGCTTCTGGTTTTTTTTTGTTTCCGGTTTTGTCATGGGGAATGATCATGCCGGGAGATAAAGGCATCGTCGGAGACATGAAAGACCCAAATAATATCAGACATGGTGTATATTTCCTCCACTGATTTTAATAAAGATATCTCCCGCATCATCAAAAAATAAAGAGAGAGAGAAGAGGGAAGAGAAGAGAGAGGAGAGGAGAGAGAGAGAGAGAGAGAGAGGGGGGAGTTATCAGAGAGAATATGTTTTGCTTTATGATAAACACACACACACACACACACACACACACCACACCACGTGGCCGACATCAACAGTTTTTTCGGGAATCAGCAGGTTGGAGTCAGTGTTGATGACCACACAGTACTAAATGTGTACAACCCAGAAAAACCTTGAGTTAGCTTTCACCGAAAAACGACGTTACATTTATATAGACGTTTCAGGGATATGTTCACAAACATTATTCTGTATAACCAGCTGCATGTGATGAGTGGGAAAAAAAAATGGCCTCCGCAATTTAGGAAACACGTTAATACGGCAAATGGTCAGAAATCGGGTGTTATTTAACAACAACTGCTCAGAATACCGACAGCCAAGACGAGCACGAACCACTCGCTCAGGATGACGGAGCAAAACCACTCACTCAGGATGACGGAGCACAAACCACTTGCTCAGGTTGACGGAGCACAACCATGCTCAGATGCGAGACAAAAACCACTCGCTCAGAGTGACGGAGCACAAAACTACTCGCTCAGGATGACGGAGCACCAAACCACTCGCTCCGGGATGACGGAGCACAAACCACTCGCTCAGGATGACGGAGCCAACAAACCACTCACTCAAGATGACGGGCACGAACCACTCGCTCAGGGTGACGGAGCATGACCACTCGCTCAGGATGATGGAGCATGACCACTCACTCAGGGTGACGGAGCATGAACCACTCACTCAGGGAGATGGAGCAGAACCACTCGCTCAGGTGACGACGCATCTGGGCGGTGTTTGTCTCCGGATGCATCCGCCAAAAAAAAAATGCGAATAAGCGAAGCACAGGGCTGTGAATGTAAGAAGCAGGTCATATTTTATGAACGCCCAATAATTGTTGCGTTCTGCAAACCGCATGCCTCAAAGGCAATGGCACCCTACAGTTGATCCCCAGGAGTTAGTTGTTGTCTTTGTGCAGTCACATCTTCCCCTCATGTATCATGGGTTAACGGGACGAAGTGCGTTGCGTTTGTCTAATAACTATATCTCGATCTTCATCCTGATTTCCATTTCAACCCTTTCCTTTTATCCATGGTACAAATAAAATAAAATCAAGCAAGCACCACCACGATATGAATAACAGCACCCAGGCAACCACCTGCCAAAGAATCACAACACGAACAAAGACGCTGCCCGCGCGCGCATGGGGCGCCCTTTCATTCAAATTCTGCGCACCAATTAACAATGGTGTCTCACCTTGCTCAACCTTCGCTCATCAATAACTCACCACCTTCGACCACTAACATCTCCCGCACATGGGAAAAATCATCCCGGACTCCTCGCACCTCCGCATCGATACAATTTTTCCACCAACAAAGGCGGCTGCATGGCCCAGAGCCACTCGGATCACGTGATGCAGGGACAAGCCAAGCACGTTAACAACACCAGCCGCATTCTCGCTGGGGATGGCCCAAGTGGGCACACGGGACCGACGCGACCCTCGTTCAGTCACCAGAACACAGCAGGAAGGGCGGCAAGGGATCGGGGGCGGCCGGAGTTCGGTGGGGTCTCCAGGCTGTGTCGTCCGGATGATGCGAATGAGGACCGCATCGCGGCTGCGAGCCTGCAGGGCGGACAGTTATGACCGCCGTGGCCCAATAGGTTACGCGCGATTTGGCGTCACGGCGTGTCGCTTTTCGGGTCGTCACAAACCCTTCGCCCGCGGCTTAATAAAAGGCAGATTCGCGAAGCCGTCTGCCTCTTCTTTTGTCGCCTGCCTGCCTGCCTTTCATCTGTGTTGCCTCCACTCTCTCGCACACATACCGTATGAAACGAGCCAAAGTTGCTATAAGTTAATTAAATATTTTATTTTATTTATTTAGTTTTTGGTGAAAGTTGTCGGTGCGGGTTTACGTTTTCTTCCCGGTTTGAATTGTTTCCCCGCCGAAGGCATCGCTCTTACAGGTAAAACGAGCCGACCACTACTAGGGGCTAAATGGCCGGGACTGGTTGGAAACGATGTAAAAAGGATGGACTGCATTTCGCTGTCAGTTTCACTTTCATGTCGGGGCATCGTGGGGTGGGGTTTTGGGGGTTTTTCCCGCACAAAGCTCCAGCAGGTACGACAGCAACGTTGAAATTGGGTTGACATATCGACACATCAAACGACGAGAAGAAATCTTTTTCGATGTATTTTTCCATGTTTATTAAATTTTCATACCCAGCCGAAAAAAAAAACCACATAGGCAGTTATAAATAAATAGATAGCCAGTACACAAAGTTCCTGGATGCCATGGTTATCGAGCAGTTTGCATGTCGAGCATTTTGTGTACGAGATTGCTATTTATTAACAACAACAAAAAAATCTCCACCTGAAAGGCTTACATTGTGCAGAGTTTCCATGGGTCCCAGGTAGTCCCGTTGGGTCTTTTGTGTCCTCTTGTTATTTTGTGACCTCTGGGTCTTTGGTGTCCTCGGGTAATTTGGATCCCGTGGGGGGGAGGATGTGAGGATAAGAGTAGGCACAGGCACCACCATACTCTATTCTGGGGCAACACCCCGGCCCACGGATGCACGCATCCTGCAGGCAGGAACGGAAGTTGTGCCCCAGTAAACCACAGAGGTTGCAATGCACCTAACAGGTGCAGTGCTCCCTCAAATGTCCCAACTGGCCACATTGTGAAAAAAATTGTTCTCTGCACCCAGAGATTAGGTGGCACAGTTGACCACACCTGTGGCATAATTTTGTCTTAAAAAAAAAACTTGCCCACTGTCAATTCCCAATAACTACCCCATTTGGGATATTGGTAACCATGCCATTCTCCTTAACCTGGAACTTGACTCGATATAGCTGAGCTCCTGTCCATATACCCAGACCATTTAGGATAAACTGTGGTGGGGTCTTAACATCAACATAACGAGACAACCAGTACTTTACATCATCATCAGATATATTCTCATTGTAGATGCATGCTGTCACGACCCTCTCATGGTCTGAGAGGACCTCGACTGCCCAATCAACTAGCGACCCAGCTGATTGAGCAGTCGTCAACTGCACCCAGAACCCAGCAAGCCTTTCAGCGGCCTGAAAGGACACAAACCCAAGGAGATGAGGCAGAATAAATCATCAGCCTTGAACCCCAGTACGTCTAATACCATCCGACCAAATACCTCACTTGTTGGCACGGCTCCTTCCTTTGCAAACATGAGTCGCATCGTGAAAGATTCATGTGCGATGGCCTGCTATTCCGGAGAGTCTGGTGGGAACCTGAGGTAGTTCACCCCCACCCCCCCCCCCCCCCCCCCCCCCCCCGTGGTCTTCTCGCCCTCGACCCTGGGTCCACAACAATATGTTTCATTGCAAGAAAAAAAAAAAAACCTTATTTTGAAACACTACGAATTGGTGTGGTCACGGGGAGGCCACGGGGTGGACTGCCTCGGGTTACTTGCCGGACTCACCGGAACCGGACTCACCGGAATTTGTGCTAATCGACCACAAATTCCAATAACTTGACCACGTGACTTTGGGTCCTCGTGTAAAAAACTGTTTACTAAAGGGTCACGTGACCTCATTACCGGGGAACATGCCCTCGATACGTACTTGTGTTTACCAGATTTCCTACCGGATCAGGTGCAGCCGAGGCAGATCAGGTACTGCCAAGTACGTATCGGCGACACTGCGAATCTTTGGGGAATAACGTCCCGGCTAGGTTGCAAGCCTTGCTGGACCAATGGGGGGAAACACGACAATGAGCTGGGAACATTTCTACACAGGGCATTTATTTACAACCAAAGTGAGGAAAGGTATGTGGCACAGTGAATGGGATTTATTGGTATGTACAGTAGGGAAAGCAAGGAATTTGTATAATGCGGCAAAAGACAAGCAATCTTACAAAAGCAGACACAGAGCAGAGTTATCCCGTATAGCTTCGAAAATCTTAACTTATGCTAGGACAGGCGCTATCTCACACACCACAAACCCAGATTAGATAGCCCAGAGAGAAAGAAAGCAGGTGAGGGTAAACGACCTCTCAATACCTGGTGCGGTCGGTAGACCAACGCAACCCAGAACGCTTGGGGAGAGGTAGGTGGGAGGAATTCTGATTGTCTAAGATGTGGGAGTGGGGGGTGTGGTGCAGTGCGTCGTGCAAGAGCAAAATGTGAATGCGAGTCAGTGCCTTCGCTCCTTTGGTTCGGCCCGTAGAAGAACAGTTGGGGGTTCGCCCGCGTTGATGCTCTTTTATACGTCCACAGTAGATGAGGTAGATGGAAAGAAATATGGAAGAAGAATATGCATCAGGAGAAAGTCCCTATCCTATCTGTGTAAATAGCGACCTATTGGGGATCGCTCAAACGGAGTGGCCCCACCTTGCAGCAGTCATGTGCGACCCCCCATCCCGGCTTGATTATGGGGACTTGCGGTGCCTTTCGCTCCGTGCCAACCAGCTCGCTGACTGCCTGCTTGTTGATCCCGTCCGGCTCCGCGTTCCTTCGGCGGTGGCACCGACCGCCTCAAACACGAAGGCGAGTAGCAGCAGTGACCCTCGAGCAGGCTGATTTAGTGACCCACGAGCAGGCTAACTGAAAGAGCGACTGACCGAAAAAGAGTGACCCAAAAGTGAAGAGGGCAAAGGAGAGCATGAAGTGGCTCCCCTCTGCCCTTTTTATGAGCCTGGGCCAAGGGAGGGGCCGAGGACAGGATCTCGACGAGCCGCAAGCAAAATCCCGCTCCCTGACTGGGCCACAGCAGCTGTAGTTACGCCCCGCCAGGCCTCGGAACTCACCGACCTTGGCACGGATCGGAGCTCCGAGCTTTTCATGGGGCCACGGTCTTCGGACGTGTGCTCTGGCCCCGAGCGTGTGCTGCCCTTCATTCTCACATGGGATTGTAGAGAAATCCTTGCGTTACCTGTGGGTCCCTCCATGAGCCACAGCGCATGGCCGAGCCTCGCGTTATTCCCTGGAACAGCTCGACCCGAGTCCCCTCTGGGTCCTATGAGGTTTCGGTGTGGATTTGACAACCATGGGGCATTTACAGCAGCTGTAGAGCAGGGCGCTCTTGTCTTTACATTCTTTGTGAGAGGTGGTGTCCGTAGTGAGTGTTGATTGTTATGTGGCATCCATGGTGAGGGCTGAGTGCCACTTGGCGCTCGTCATGAGATGGTGAATAAAAGTTGGGATTTAGCGTGGTTTGTTACGGGGTTATTTTTCCCAGTTGTCGGAAGTGGTTGTGGTGAACATGGTGAGGTTTGGTGAGCAGTGTGAAGTCTGAGGTGAGGTGGCGTTTGGGAATTGACGTACACATTTGAACGAGGAATGGACATGCAAACTCCAACAAAACGATTTGCTGGACGGATGCGCTCACAACACGAGTATGCTGGAGATTCTCGTAATGTGTGCTCATTCTTATTTGCGTGGCGTGCGTGCTTGCTTGCATGGTTCACGTAATGCAAAGGAAATTAGGTTATATTAAGGATATGAGAGATATAAAAGACCCAACTACGAGAGTCCCACGCAACGCATCTTTCCCCTTTTATCCACAAGACATATGGAAGGGACTATCGAAGACTTGTACTCTTGAAATAACTGCCTTGGGATTGCTGTATGTTGTGTGCCATTGCTTGGAGGACTGCGGTTTTACAGAACCACAACAATATAGAAATGTGATCATATTTTCTTTATCTTCTGGGATGTTTCATTTCAACAGTACAGCCACATGAGCATACCAAAGTCTGAAGCCTTGGCCTCGCATCGGTGTGCTTTTATCTTAATTTATTAGGCACCCTGCGGATGTAAATGAACAGTTGTTTTGCTCTGTGCACGTCACCCATCACGTACAGCGAATTTCACCTCCCTGTGCCTTGTGTGTGTATATACATATATATATATATGTTGTTGCGGAAATGGCCCTTAGTGTGTTATTAAATATAGGATTAGACCAGATCCCCCATTAAATGCATTTTAGCACAGGTTGTTCGGTAAATGGACGCTACATGTGTGTCAGGAGGTGTAAGAAGGCTGTTTATTTGTTCGTACATTGGTGGTGGACCGAGAGGTTTTTTCTTCCTTCCTCTCTCCGGACAATAGTCCCAGCACAGCGCTGAGAGGGGGAGTGGCCTAGAGAAGGAAGTGAAACTGAAGGGAGGAGTTTGTCGGCTTCGTAGAGGGGCGTGCCCGAAAAGAAAAGGTGGTAAAACTGAGAGCACCGAGTTCAGCAGTCGCCGGGAAGGCAAGCGGTGCCGGGAGAGCGCCGAGGTGGCGCGATGGGTTTTTCGTGAGGAGCGCCGGGGAAGGCAGTGGTGAAACTGAGCATCGGTGTGGCGCGATCGGCTGAATAGGGCTGGCTGTGTGTGAGTCCAGCGAGTCGATTTTGAGGCGAGCGAGTGAAGGAAAAGACTGCAGGAGCGCGCCGAGTCTGCGATCGGCAGTGGTGAAACTGAGCGCCGAGGTGGGCGCGATCGGCTTTTCGTGAGGGGACGTCGACAGGTTCATCCGGAGTCCAGTGACGGAGCCTCTGACTGTTCCTACTCACCTCACGGCTCGACGACGTCTTGGAATCCAATGGACCCAGCCTGCGGAGCCCAACACCTCGATTTGGCCTTGTCTGGTGAACAGGCCAGGCCTGGACTTGTATGCTGGACCTTGTGTGAAACCAGCTGAAACCCACCATCGATCTGATGGTCTTTGTGCCGACCTTACGTGGGGTCAGAACGCGCGGATGCCTCGTCTGTGGGCGGTGCGACAAAAGGAGGACGAGCGCCATCTTGCCACACGGCGTGTTCGAGCTTGGGCGCTCGAATCCGTGGACATCAGCTTGTCACGATTCACATTCGTGCTTTGACACTTTCCTCTCGTCCATGAAACATCACCAAGTACTCTGCTTGTCTGCATGCTTTGCTTGTGTCGTGTTCCTCGATGTCCCCAATAAATCTGGCTGATTCGTATGAAGTTGCCGCTTTGAATTAATTTGTGCCGCGTCGAGGAACGATCCGCTCGATTTGGATATAAAAACCAAAATGGTTACAGACTGGTAGACTCCGCTCGGTCTCTGACAAAACCAGTCTGTTAGCGGGGTCTATTCCCCCAGCTGGCAAGGTACAGGTGTATTTTGGTATCGTGATTTGAGACGCGTAACCCGAGAATTGTGCCGAACCAGCCGGCGTTATAACCCCTGAGACGGCGGTGGTTAGGGTGGCGCTGAAGGTGTAACATTTGGCTGTCGAGAGTAGGGTGCGAAAACCCAAACTGGTTACGGACAGTGATTGACGCACTCTTCCGTCCGAATCCCCCCACCCCCGAATCTTTAACAATATATATATATATATATATATATAATTTTTTTTTTTAATGTTTCTGTACACCGCCCTTGAGGCTCGGTTTTCAAGTCATTGTCTACAATTCCAATAGAAGATGTAATTCGTCTTTAATGACAGTTTTCGAGTTTCTTTATCTTTAAAAGTAGTCCGCGGTGAAAACAGTCGTGTTAAAAGATTGGCCTTGAAAACCCGACTCAAATTGTCCGATTGAAGGTGGACACACTGTTTTATAGAGATAGATATTTTGGGATTTGGGAAGGTGAGGGTTGAAATTAGAACATGTAATTGTCTAAAGAAGAAGAATAGGACATGGAGAAGAGTGTGGTAAGAAGGCTGGAGGGAGATGTGAGAATGGTGTGCATAAAAAGTTGAGTTTTGTAAAAAAAAACAAATTCCACCATATTCACATGTATTTTATGATAAATATATTTCGAAACATGTGGAGTGTGATGAGTACTCCACCGATCCCCATTGAACACAGTCCAACACCAAAGCGTCACCTCCAACACAGAGGCCTCGGCCCGGTGACTGTTTGACAGACAAAGATGACATGGTAAACATCAAACGGAGCCACCGATCCAGATTTTGGGCTTATTTGCCCTCATTAGGATGGCATACTGATAAATGTCTAACCAATGATGACCCCATTCAGCGTTTATACATCAGACGCACCTCCTGACTCTTATGGTGAGCATCGCCGCGGATTATGTCTCACATGGTAAAACCGCATAATCTGCACAGAACAAGCATCCGTCTGCCACCCAGACGATTGTTCCTGCTAATGCAAACCATTCAACCAGAAGGCAAGTGATGTGATCGGTGGGAAAAATGAAACATGTGGAGTGTGATGAGCACTCCGCCGATCCCCATTGGACACAGTCCTACACCAAAGCGTGGAAAATCCTCTATTTGCTGGTGACTCCACCCTCTGCCGTGACATCCCTCATCTTTCAGACAGCCAAGCTGCAGCCTCTTCCCTCTCTTCAGACCTTGAGGGGGGAAATAAATATAAAAATTAAAAACGGTCCACCATCAACCATCTTCTTGTAAAACTATCCCAATTCAGGATCACAGTTCACCTCCACTCATTTGATCCTCTTTTCCCACCTGTGGAGCCAACTTTCACATCCTGTTAGATTTCATTCTTCCCTCCAGATCTTCAAGACAGCTGTTCACTGCCATCTCGCATCATCCCCTATCCAAAACAATGATCTTTTCTACCTATGTTAACCTTGACAAAATCCCTCCTAGTTTCCCACTTTTTCCTCCCTTTGAGTTTCCTTCTCCATGTACGAGTGATTTGCGTCCTGTTTTTGTCTGTTACGTGACTAGTCGTGATCTGTTCAGCGCTTCCACCAGTACTAGCGTTCACTGTACTCGCACTTCCACGAGCCTCAACTATGTATAAAGTACAAAAAACAGGAACTAGAGGGACGCACGGTAGAGTGCATACCTTTGCCACGCATTGCCTAGTCCAGGAGAACATATCGGGCCCAATGCATTTTTAACCTCCGCCATCGAAGATCGGAGGTTACTGTTTTCACCCCTTTCTGTTTGTTTGTTTGTGACAGTAATAACGGAAAAACTCCTTGACGGATTCCGACGAAAACTTGGTGGGGGGGTTAGGTATGGTCCAAGGATCATGCCATTAAATTTTGGACTTGTCCCCCCCCCCACAAAAAAAAAAAATTGTTAGAGAAAATTTATTTTTTTTTTTTGCATTTCTACATGTTTTAAGTGATTTCCAACCCCCCCCCCAAAAAAAATAGAGAATTTTTTGCTTTTACTGTTTAAGTGATTCCACCCCCCCCCAAAAAAATTGTTACCCCCCCCAAAAAAAAAATAGAGAATTTTTTTTGGGCATTTCTACATATTTTAAGTGATTCCAACCCCCCCCCAAAAAAATGTTAGAGAAAAAATTTTTTTTTTTGCATTTCTACATGTTTTAAGTGATTTCCAACCCCCCCCCCCAAAAAAAAAATTGTTAGAGAAAAAAATTTTTGCAACTTTTTTTCAACAAAATTTCGATTCTTTTTTTTTGCATTTCTACATGTTTAAGTGATTTCCAACCCCCCCCCCCAAAAAAAAAATGTTGAAGAAAAAGAACTATAACTGTCAGCACTGTTGACGTCATATTTAATGAATAAGATATAAGGTTCACTTGAGTGACCCAGCTGTATTGGCGGCGGTAGGTTTTGCACTCTACCGAGTGCTCCCCCTCTAGTTTTGAGATGTTGTGCTATACACTCTTCAGTACTGTTGGACCCTGCTATTCACGGGGGATACATTCCTGGAAAATGTTGCAAATTGCGAATAGCGGGGCATTGTTTCAATGGAAAAATTATAGTGAATGATGGACGACATGTAGAAACTTATTAATAATTTGAGAATATCTCAAATACCATGAAAAAATTAAATTGATTAAAACTTGCAAGTCTAATGCATGTACTGTATTCATATCAAATTTATGTCGGTATCTCGCATAACAATAAAACTATTCAATGTTCTCTTTGCTCTATCCATTTTCGATTTGTGCAGACCTATGATTTGTGCAGTCCTATGATTTGTGCAGTCCAGCAAATATTTTATTTTGCAATTACATTTATCAGGAATGTTTTTTTTCTTGACATGCATATCCATTCTCCACCATTACAGATGGAAACTAGAATGGCATTCGGTGGGGTGCACACCTCCGCCAGGTTGAACAGTTTAAGTTCTGGATACCACTGATAGGCCGGATCTGGATTCGGACTTGAACCAAAATCAAATCGGGTTGTTCTTGTCACCTAGCCAACTCTTCCACCAAGTTTTGTCGTAACTCGTCTGCAACTTTTTGAAATACTGTGCTCTGTATTGTTTTCGGCCCGATGCCTCAATGGAGAAGAATTACTTAAAAAAAAATTATTGTATCCGGATCTTCACCAAAATCTAATCGGTTTGTCCTTGTCACACTCCTAACCTGTCCACCAAATTTCATCTGACCACTGGTATCTTCTCAAAACCTTGCCTTGTTTCTTCCTCTTTGTGTGTGAGTGGAAGAGGGCATGTGGTGCCATTTATTGTACAAGTTCATTTTGATTTGTTGAGTGTATGTGTGTGTATTTATTTATTTATCATTGTTCATTGTTTCAGTCTGGCTTTCATCTTAGGATTCTCCATTTTCAGGGTCATGCCTCGAATGTGATTCCCTTTAATTTGTCCATTCATGAGCACATTGTTTCATCGCGGTGGTTTTTCAGCTAAATGCAAGCCTCAAACGTGGAATTTTGCAACGTTTCATAAATGACACCTGGAAATGGCATGAAAAGGAAAATTGAAACCAGTCACAAATCTTTTAGTTTATCCAATTAATTAAGGTCCTTCATTCTTTGTTTGACTATCGACTGCAAAGTTTACTCTTAATTTGGAGAGACTAGCAGCACAAATAATTGGCACTGCTTGGCGAGTGTAGAAAGTTCTCGAGTTCCTTTTAAAAACGTGTGCATGAGTTGATGAAAACCATGGACAATGCCGTTTGTCCTTTGTTCTATTGAATATCGCAACAAAAGATACATTACCGTGTGCAGAACAGCTGCCATTGGAATGTCTAATTTTCAAGACATTGGCTTTGCAAAACAAAGTCGAATTTCTTTCTTGATGCAAGATTTAAGCTCATGGAAGGGCATAGTGTCAGCTGATGAAGCTGGCTTGAGCTAGTCAGAAAGCACAGATCTCGAAAGGTCCCAAGTGGCTTGTCCTGTTGGTGAGAGAAAAAATATTGTTAGGGATAGTAGGTCAGAGAGACACTGCCACCTTGGAAAAGTAACCAAAAGATCACTTTCTGAGCAAAAATGCATTTGCTTTTCTTTGCAAATTAACATTATCACTTATTTGCATGTGCGGTACTCTGTGAATACAGCTGAGAGGACCATTATCTAAGGGAGTGATGTCATTTCTGTATTGGTAATTGGAGGAGGCAAGCAATCCTCCTACCTCCAGCACGGTGATAAGCCAATCGGATTCCTCTTTCAATGTCCTACATATTAAAAAAATAATAATAATATAAAATAGAAAATATCATTTGACCAAATATAATTTGACTAAAGCCTTAGTTATTTTATAACTTGGTTTCAGACCCCGACGGTATATTTGCCGAAATGAAATATAAATATAAAACACATTTTTAGCCTTTTATATTTATAAATTTCCGCCGAAGGTGCAAAAGTTTCAAAACCCGAAATGTAAACGTCGCATTTATTTTCAAATATAATTTCGGCGCACGTGCACCAAAATGCCGAGTCACCTTTAACCAAACTACGCAGTAGTCTTCGGTCATGGCGTCTGAGCAGTGGCCAGTGTGGTTCAGATTGACTGTGGTTTCTGGGGCGAAAGTGATTGTTAAGAAGTGTGCAGCGGTATAAATTTGAGTGACTATTGGTGATTTAATCACGCAACATCTTGAAGACGAATATTCTGGCCGAACGATTGCATCAATTCAGTGCAGCAGCAGGGATGATTCGCAGGCTACTCTCGATCGTGCCGATTTTGTTTCCATCGAAGTGTACACTGCTGTTTCGTATTGAAAGATTTCGGTGCCAAGTACGTCAAAGTTTCCCTGTGAGATGCTGATATTCAGCCTTCAAGGAACCAGAAATCAGCCTTTGATGTGCTCATGGGATGGGGGAGACGTACGATCAGATGCCCACTGAAAACTAAGCTGTGTTAGTGCTCTGATGACGTTTTGAGCGTGTTGACCCTAGTAGACGCCTTTTTAAATCATACCAGCACTATGCACTGGTGTGCACGCACACATCTACGACTTGGACAGTAATTTTCTCAGCATTGTTTCCATTTGTTTGATGATCCAACAGGTTTCTATAAAGAAAAAACATGCCGGACTATATTGTAAAACAAGTTTAATCCTTCTTTATTGGTTTTCACATCAGATGATACAGTGAACATGGGCACCTGCATTTGAATGGTCTTCCATCTTCAATGTTTTCTTAGATCCTCCTGGTCCGAGATTTATATTATTTTCCCCCACTACCCTTGTCTTTTCCATGGAACATCCGAAACAAATCATAAAAATATATAATTTCTATTTATATTTCGACATACCGACCCTACATTTCAGCTGAAGAACTGTGTAAACCAAGTATAAATAACTAAGGCCTAACCGCATTACCTGTCAACCCACTGTTACATTTGATCTCAATTAAAGGTCACGTGAGAGAAAAGAAAGGTAAGCAGAAGGAGAATATCACATACTTCTAACTTGAGGTATGGCCTGTAAAATGATTTTGAAAGGGCACCTGACCCTTGACTTTTGATCTTTTGAACCCAAAATATAAATTTGTTTTATTTTGAATTTTTTTTTATTGCAGTCCATACTTGTGCAAATTTGGATGAAATCCCTTCAGTGCTTCACAAGTTAGTGTGGTAACAAAAAAACCGATGACAGACAGGACAGCCAGACAAACAACCCAAAAGATATAATGCCTCCGGCCTTCAGTTGTGGATGCATAAAGATACAACAGAGGAGGCTGACGTTGCTATGTCTCCCTTTCCTGTTTGAGCCCATCTTTCTTAATCTCTGCGTGACTTCACGTGTGCTAACGATTGCTGCTCACACAAGGTTTTGGTGTGGTTGGCAAAAGTGGTCCGGACTTCTTAGGCATTCCTTGACGCCAGGTCTCATCTTTTTGCTCTTTCAGTGTGGTTGTGTGGGCTACAGTTTCTCCACTATAGATGGATCCATGTGTCTAGGTGTTGCTTTGAACAACTATCTGGTTCAAAATAATTGGGTTCAGTCTCTTGCTTTCCTGATGCTGTTGAGTTTTGATGGCTCATTTCGTTAAAATATGTCTCCGCTGTGGATTCGGGGAATTCTTCTCCAGATAAATAAGGTGTTGCTCTTGCTGTTCTGACTGGCCAGTGGAAAAAACGTTTTAAGATCTTACCAAACGGGAGGAGAGGAAACGGTAACCTGCAAAGAAGGGGGTGGGTGAGGAAGGTAACCTTTTAAGGACCAAGGAACACACATATGTCCCTAAACTTTAAAGTGATATGTATCTGATATTTTCCCTGCAATTTTAGATTACTTTGCTTGTACATTGGAAAACATTGTAGCTAACACTGGGGAAGAGCTTTTATCATTTCCATATTTTTCTTATTTTGTTTGATTAGAAAAACTTGTATTTTTTGTTATACATATTCTTGAATTTCAATTCATATTCTTGATTTTAGCCAAACTAATAGTAAAATTGGACTTGTTTTCGAAAATTCCTTTCAAGATGCTTGTGGTCCTCAAAGGGTTAATGTGAGTAGAAAGGATTTTAGATGTTGATGCAGGATGATGTGAGATTGTGATATACCACCTGTTTGAAGCCCTGAAATGAAGAGTGCGATTGAACCGCTTCTGTGAGGGAGCTCACAATTGGGAGAAAAGTTGAACAAACGAGTGGTGGTGAGTGGTAATTTGGAATTTTATGAGCTTAGCGAGTCTGGTGTTGGCTTGGTGGTTAGGGTGTGGGCTTGGGATCTTAGGGGCCTGAGTTCAAGCCGATCCAGCCTGTCATCCTTCCCAGGTTAGCGAAATGAGTACCAGTAAATTGGTAATAGGTGCATGCATCAATGGTGCCCCATACTCGGTAGCAGTGGCGATGCACCGTTGATCATAGCCAGTTGAAAGCATGAAATTATTCCACCACATAAGTGGAAGTATAAAAAAGGGCTTAGCAGGAGGGTTGATTGAGGAATGTGTGTATCTCCAGAGTAGATGGGGAAGGTCTGAAGGCTGGAGAGCAGAGGTCCAAGTTCGACTGGAGGAGAGGTGGTTTTAAAAAAACGAACGAAAAAAAAACCCAGACCACTGATGTCTGGGCTGGGTTTTTTTTTGTTGTGAGCAACAGGCTTTGCTGTTTTGAGGGCAATACATTCCATAGAATACAGGATAATTTTTAGTGATTCTTCACCATTGAGAGATGGGGCCAAAAACTATACATCGCATGATGTTTCAAAAAGTTGAAGACTAGTTATTACAAACTATGTGGATGAGTTGGTTCAGTGACAAGAACAAGCTGATATAAATTTTGGTCAGGTCCGGATGCAGATCCAGCCCATCAGTGCGATGCCAAACGTAAACTGTTCACCTTGGAGGAGGTATGTGCTCTTCCAAGTTCTGTTCTAGTTTTCTTTGTCGTCGTGTAATTTCATAGAAGTTTGCAATGGGACTCTCGTGATTTTATTTTTTATTTTTAAACAGTTTACATCACACATTGGCCTCCAAATGTTGGACAATCTGGAAATGTCCTTTGACTTGGGATTGGTAAAGGTATATGAATAATTTTTCTATACTGGCTGTTTTCTGTTTTTTGTGATATTCTTTAATTTGCTTTGCACAACATTGCCAATATGTTATTTTTTGTTTCAGTATAAACAGCAACTTTGAAGGGTATGAATGGCCAAATAACCACCGGTTGTGGATTTAAGAAGGCATAGATGGATCTGTACATGTGAAACGGTGAATTTTAGAGTTGGATCATTTCACCCAAGACTACCGTTTGGATCAATTATTATTATTTATTATTTATTATTCAAATGGGATTAGAATCGAACAGATCATGTTGAAATCCTTGTCTGTCCCAATTCTGCAACCCAGTGTCCCTATCCAAAGTGTCTGTTAGTATGCCTTCGTGTCACTCCAAGCAAGATAACTTTTACCATGCTATTCCAGCTTCATTTTGATTCATAATTACATCACCATACCACAAATTTGCAACAAATTCTTGTTCTGATTTAAATGATTGGACGAATTTGCAGTGATAAAACATTAATGCATGGAATGCTAAGCTCACCATTCTGTATTGCCAGACTGCTTACCATCTAGCGTCGCAATGACTGGCAGGTTTTCATACAATGGCTTTAGGTAATGTATGGGCTCAAATCATGTGGCTGAACTTGAGCAAGGTGATTTGCTAAGTCAACTTTTATTTCCCTTGTCTTCTTTGAAAATCTCTTTGCTATATCCTTGGCTTCAAAGTATTGCATGCTTGAATTGTACTACTGGCCAGTACAGAAGTAGGAATGCATTGTCATGTCCAGCAACCATCCAGCTTGACTCCGAGCAAGAGGAAATTTAATTGTCTTGCCAGCCTATGCCAGAGAAATCTTTATATCTGGCCAGCTTGTTCCCCAGCACTGAGGAAAGTGTATTACAACCATCCTGTGACATCAATTGTGCAAAACAAAAACCTTGCTTTAAGTTTTCAAATTAAACTTTTTATTTGATTAATTTATTTATTGGGGAGTAAAAAAAGGAATCTGAGAGAGGAGGTGGAACATGGGATTGAGGAAGGAACTAATGACTTGGAACATGAGTGATTAATGCAATAGAATATGTAACTATGCAAGAACTGAAGTTGGAGTACAATGATGAATACAAGAACATTTACAAACTATCTATATTAAACGATGTGTATTTGTGTGTTTGTGTATTTGTTTGTCCCCTTCATAAGGACGATCAAGAAGGGGTTTAAAGGCCAATCTTTTAACACGACTGTGTTTCATTACTGTCTTTTTCAGGATAAAGAAGAATCGAAAAACATTTTCATAAAGAGAATTACGTCTCTTATATTGGAATTGTAGATGCGTACTTGCAAATGGGCCTCAAAGGGGTGTACAGAAGCATTAAAAAAAAAAAAACAAATCCAAGGTGTAGGGAGGTGAAATTCGTACTGCACGTGATGTGTAAAACACCCAGAGTAAAACCGGTGTTCATTTACGTCTGTAGGATGTCTAATAAAAACAAAGATGTAAGCACATCTGGCGCTCGGCCGAGGCTTCAGACCTTTGTGTGCTCACAAGGCCGTATCGCCGAAATGAAATGTCCCACAAGATAAAGAAAACAGGTTCACATTTGTACATGTAGTGTTTTAAAAGACGCTTCTTATTACAAACATCATATCTTTCAGTCACCTTGAATATTTCGAATAAAATAATTCCAACTTGTCATTTTGACAGGCTTTTATACCGTATTAAATAAACAGTTTGAGGGAAGAGAGGGTGGAAAACTGAAATGGGACACAAAACTATTACTACCACTACCGCCAACTACTCGTTTAACGGCCATTTTCCCCTCATTAGGGGGTTGGTCGGCTCATTCCCTCTCTACTTGGTCCGTCAAAAGCATCCTCCTCCATTATCCCCACAACTGCATGTCTCTCCTGATCGCATCCTTTCAGGTCTTTTCGTTCTACCTCTTGGTCTTTCCCCCTCACAAACTAAACCAGTGACTTTCTTCATAAACTCTTGTCTTTCTCACCACATGCACAAACCACCTTGCTTCTCTTTCTCATTCTTCCTCAGTACTACTAGCTTTGATCCTCTTTCTTTATGGCCACACTATGCTTATCTCTTAGTGTTACCCCACACATCTCTCTCATCATCCTTAGCTCTGTCATCTCTCCCTCTTCCTCACGTCTCACTACCATATGTTCAATACAGTTGATAGGTAAATATACAAACTTACTTTTTTACTTTGGGACATTTTTGTGTGTTTAAAATGCCTCTTAACTCTCTCCACTTATTCTGCACTACCCTAATGCTAGTTCTCACAGCTAACTCTGCTGCACCTGGGGACAGCACCAGAGGAAAATTGTTGAGCACGTTCACACCTACTGAGTAACCCTGAACAAGTGTATGGAGGATGTACAGAACATTCAAGGACATCAATGTACATGGTGATTTATAGAGCAAATGGTTTCAACAGGTGGACTGAAAATATTTCAACTGTAGCACTTAGCTTTTCACAGAAGTGAGCAGGCCTTGAAGATTTGAAGGTGAGACTGGAATAAATTAGGTGCTTTTCAACTTGAGATTACAAAAGTTTTAATAGCACCTCTCTAGTTTCCTGTTTGTTGACCATTAATCTCCACATTTTCCAGTCCTTTTCATAAATCTGTTTCTACAAATGTAAGCACTCTCACTTTAGTATAGCCTTTTGTTTTGGTTGCTGTTTGTTAAAGTGTGTTGGAAGTAGTTTTACATCTGTTTGGTTCCCCCTATCAAATTCCTCTGGAATGTTTGGCATTTGGCAAGCTCCATCTTGGCATGCTTTCATCAGCGACGCACACTGTTTTCACAAAATCCTTTTTGGTTCATGTTTACATTATTTCATAGTACATAAAGACCTTAGATCTGCAGAATAATTCCCTGTTTTCTTTGTGATGTACTTTAAAGGTCGGTTTCATGAAGATATATATGGCTTCACTTGACACTTAATCGTTTTTCTTTTCTCATTAAATATCTTGAAGATTTAAAAAAATGTATTTGGTGCCCTTTTGCACCCAATTGGCCCCACCCCATCCATGACGTCATCTCGCCTTGGGTTTATACATGCACGGTCTGACAGCACCTTCTACAATCTACATAATGATTTTGACTATCGTCGTCGTCTGGGGATTCTTGATCAGAAAATTATTCGTCAAATTCACTTTTTGGACGAGTCTGAAGCGAGTTGTGCAGCCCTTATCCATTCGTGCTGACAATTTATTTGGAATTTTTAGGGGCTGTGTACCCTCCCCCACCCAACTGGTTTGCTTTTGTGTTTTTTTAGCTGAAACGCCTCAAAATACTGTATTATTGGAATTAAAACCACATTTCAGTTCTTTGTTTCTTACTTTAAAATCAATATAATCACACAAAATAATTTTTTGTTTTGTATTCTGTGGACCTTTAAGTCTGCCGAAATGTCTACAGGGTGCTCTCTCTCTCCTCTGAAACTACACAAACATTTTCGATGAAACTTGACCACAGCCTTCATCACCCATGATTTACCAAAGTTTGTTCATACATTAAATTTTTTTTAAAGATCAGGGTTTAAGGGTGTCTGCAGGGGGTATGGAGGGGGGGGGGTGTTTCATGACTGTTGGCTCCTGATCCAGTGAGCCTCAGGATGTTGTGGTTCTATTTTTTGATTTTGTTCTCACGATTCCTACATTGTTCGATCAAATAAACTTAATGGCCAAGATTAATATTTATCCCCTTTTTCTTGTCCTATCGTTTTGGGTTCATTTTAATTTGTTTTGTTTAATTTTCAACCATCCCACAGTAATTATTAAATTTCCTTCTGCAAAAACTAGTGCCATCAAAAGTGACCATTTGTACCATAGCCTGGGTTCTTTATATCTTATTCCCTCAATCTTCTGTCTAAACAATACCATTCTTTTACATTGATTAAAAAAACTGAACATGAATGTCTCACTGTAGCACTATTCCTACTATTGTTTCCTTACCTGCTTGCATTCTCCAGTTTTGATTTTTCCATCAGCACTGTTCTACATTGTTTTTCAGCATCGGATCTCTGGTCGGGCTGTGCCTCGGATCGCCTCTCCAGATCAACGTGGATTGCAATCAGGTCTGCTCGAGCTTGGCCACCCACTTCCACCACCAATCTGCCACTCATCAAGAAGTTGGAAATCACATGACACGACTCGTCACCATAGACTTGCTTGAACTTCTTCACTTGTAACTGTCGTCAGGATATTTCTTCCAACCTCCTATGTCCTAAGCAGGTTCTTAGTAATTGTGACCCATCATCTGCCACATGTCCTTGTTTGTGCTGTCGTTTTATCTTCATACTCATGCAGTAGGCAGTCTAACTATGCTCACCACCAGAACCCTGTCACATTCTGCGCTCAATAACAGGTGCTGCATTGACCTCCAGTTGATCCTGTGCTCTATTCAAACTTCACCTACAGTGACAATAGCAAGAGCATGCACCCTGCATTGCTTTTTACCAGCTAATATCAGCTACCCACTTTCTCCTGTGATTGCAGCCACTGAATCGAGCCACCATCATACTGTTGCATCGCAAACTCATATAGAGAGTAGGGTTTACAATTCCTATGCAAGCCGACATCGTGCCCGAAATTGATTATGCACTCTTGAGTTGTTTCACACTCATGCGTGAGCAAATCAGCCGTATCAGCCTGCTCAGACGAAAGAGAACTCCATCACTTGTATCGAAGGCCTTGGTCAGCCTGATAGACGTCACTGCTGTGCCAAGCAGGTACGTATAAATAGTCACCGTGCGATGCTCAGCACCCGACTCGTCTTGAAAGCACTGAAATGTGGTTTCCAAGACTCTGAGTCCTACAATGCTGTAGACCCAGGAGTTTCCGACATGGAGGACGTTCTTTTGTAGTTCCACCACGACCTGCCACTGCATACTGAAGATTGGCAGTACCATACATTAACTTACCTGGCTTGTCCCCTCCAAGTACTATAACATGTAAACAAATATAGTTATATCCCCCAGTGGCATTTTTCGTCTGCGCGTTGTGTCCATGCATCGGGCTTCAGAGAGCGTTTTTGCTGGTGGGCGAGCTTGGTGCGGTGTCCCAACTCCAACGCACTTCATCGTGACGACTTGATCAGTGTTCCTTAAATCGCTCTTCCTTTAGCATGGGTTTAAGTCTCTTTTTGTTCCCCCACCCAACTAGTCATGCTCCTTCCGCTATCACCGTTGCGGTAGATCTTGACTACCGGAATGTTTGTGGATTTGCCGCTGTTAATCATTCGACCTGTGCGTAACAGTGTCCCAACTGTGTTAAGCATCTTTAAGGCCATGAGGAAATAATGGCAAAACTGGGAAGCTGTGTCATTTGGAAACAATGATGGTAGACTGGTAAGATTATTACGTTCTAATCACACAATTACATATTTACTAAACATTACTGAATAACTGCTATACTCTTCAACCCATCAAGTTTGCATATCCACAATCATGATAACACTTGGTTGGTCGTACCCATAGTCATCATTGATGTTAAGTTTAGATAATGTAATCTGTATATAGAATGATGAACATGTACTCGAATTCTCCTACTTTCTAAATGTATGGCACAAGAAACAAACGCATTCAAAAGGAAATTATTGTGACATAGCCAATTAACTTTGGTTGTTTTGTTGTCCATGCTTGTATGATTGAATAGGCATATTCTATTCTTTTAGACATTGTACGATTTGACACATGCAAAATACATCAAAACTATCAGCGAACGCTCTGTGCCAGCTATCATTACGTTAGCACTGTATTTATTCCATCTTTGTGGCTGCTTCTTCCGGTCAAAAAGGTTAGTGCAGGTTTCGTGCGGCAGGAGGCATCAAACTTGTGGCTGTAGCTGAGTTGTCCGCCTAAGCATCCATGTCTCTACGACATTCAACCCGTGGTCGATCTCAGCTCGTAGGATTTGTGCATCAGACGCTCCACCGGTGACGTTGGTAGAGCCAGCAGCTCTATTGCCAAGTCCCCTTCCCACTGACATGCCGGGAGGTCTGGCAGAAATCTGACGGACCTGAACCCAAAATTAAGCGACTTGTCTTGTCCCTAACAACTCTCTAGCTTTGTATAACACTCCACTTTTGACTTGTACTGTCAGTATTCCACCAAGTCATTCTAATGTGCCTATTCATCATTTAAACTTCCTACTATCGACCTTTTCACCCATACCAGATGCTAGTCGATAGTGTATTTTCATAGCCATCTCGTGTTCTCGGCGCAACCTCCTATCAGTTTATATCATCTCTGCCTATTTTTTCACATTTTTACAATTACCATATGATTATAATCTTTCATTTGCGCCAACCTGCGCATACTTATTGGAGTTCTGCTCGACAATGGAATTGGGCGAAAAATCTGTGAGGTGTTGAAAATTGAAACTTCTGCTCACACCATCTGCCATGCTTCCTCGAATACACTTTCCCAACTGCCCTCTTAGCCCATACGACTCGATCACTCCGTCTGCATAAGCCTCACTGGCATACTAGCTCCGACTAAACAAGCTTATCACCTATGCGAAGCTCCCCTCTGAGTCCCAACTGCTTTACGCTGTTTGAGCTATCACCTAGTGAATGAAGCCAGGTTTCGGATTCCACTGCGTATCTCCGACTGTGAGGCTAAGCAGAGGCCCCTGACATGATTTAGCAACTAGCCGTTTTTTTCAAATTGAGATAGCTGGCACACGTCAATCTTTGGGAATTTTTGTATAGAGGATACCTGAAACAACGCATAATCATGACTAGTGCTTTTCAATCTACTTTGAGTTTCTACTTGATATGTTAAAAATTTGACGACGTACTCGGACCTTGCTACAGTCCCTGAGCTTGCCATAGTTGACTGGCCGTATGGTCGTTGCACACGTTCAATGTGACTCAATAGTCGAAACAGCTAGCTAGACGGAACATCAGCAGTACCCACTTATTCAACGCTGGATGCAGCTACGTTTGTGCAGTAAGAAACGTCTGTTCAGTTCGAGCGAACACGCACTTATTCTCATACGGTCGAAGAACATGCCAGTACCGATGCTTTAGGTACACCGGACTTATTCGTAAAGCTTTCCATGAGAAACGCTTGCTTGGGAGATTCAAGTCTTGACGCTATGACTCTTGAGTTTGACGACAGTGGTCGCAAAGGATCGTGTCTAGGATAGCGGCACCAAACGTTAGCCCCAGGAGCACTTCGCTGCAGCGTTGTGGACGCCAATCCATGAGCTTAAACGAGATGCGTTGGCTAGTCAGCCTTGGCGCAACTGTTAAGGTCTCTCAGACTTCAAGCGTTCGTGAGTGTTCGCGAGTCCTCCTACGTACCCTCCGTATGCATTGCATCGTGGTTTTAATAGCTTAAAAGGTAAACCCCCCCCATACACGTGATCCCATGCCTTGACATGCAGGAAATTGAGCGGAATGATCTTCACCTGCCAACCCGAAGTGGCGGTGATGGTGACCCAGTTTTTACGTGCATTAAAGGATCGGCTAACATCACCCAACACGCTCCATACAAATGGCTTTCAGACCTACGAGCACAGAGCATGACCAAACAATACCTAAATACGGTCACTAAAGTTGACTACATTTACGACATAGACATACTGTAGCGTAACGGACTACTTACACATTTACATAACATGACTACTACTACTCTACAAATACTTGACCATATGAACATACTAGCAATACTACTACCTATATGACTATCTCACCTACAATTCATTCCACAACTGACTACCACAATCCGTCTTTCAACAACGATTTTACGTGGACATTCAGTATACCACTACTTTACTAGGCGCACATAGAGTCTGTATATTTTCTGCAACTTACTAGTGGACCCAATAGATATGTATTGTTACAGTAACCCTGACATAACATATTACTACTTCACATAGATACCACCTACTAGATGAGACATTCATACTAAAGTACACTACTACTCTACTATTACTACTGTTAGACACAATATGTAAAGTAAACCGATATATGCATTGACATCAACTAAATGGAGCGACAAACTTTTGGGTTCTTTCTTGTACCATGCTTGGTATAGTACATTTAAGCTGCAATACGTGTCACGTAGATTTTTAATTTTTTTAGGAAACCATTTTCAGGTGACACGCATGGGAAACTACTCGAAACTCGTCGCGGTCGGCCCAGTCAATTTGAGTTTCCAGTTTGGCTACGTCAAAAGTGAAAAGGCGGGATTGGCGACATTTTAAATTATAAGCGGTTGCTGAGTAAACCATTAAAACGACAGATTCGTACCTCTCCACAATGAACTTATTGCACTTGATGTGTACCAATACGGTTCTAGCACTGATCCAATTTAAGCCGTGCTTGTCTTGGTTCACTAACAAGCTACACACTAGTTTGTAATACACTAATCTGTTCAGCACTTTGGAAGCCATGCTATCATAGTTTTCATGGCCGTACCATACTTTCCTAATGGGCACTTTAAAATATAGGCTAAGCTGGATTCAACTACAATTTTCGCCTTTCAAGCACGTACCTGTCATAGTTTTTATATTGTTTCAATAGTTCAATTAATTAGTGCTTTATTACTTATGATAATAATTATAATTGTTTTGCCGTCGTTTAAGTCGATTACCGTACTTTGAGATACCAATGCACGCTCGAAACTGAGGCTTACTCTACGTAAATTTGCTGCTGATTAACGACTATGAACGGCGTAATTGCAGGTATTCAAGATTGCTATTAACTATATCAATCTTATAGCGTTATGCTAGGTGTAACTTTAGAAGGCTACCTGAAAAAATGTAAGTGTGACGCTGTACAAATTCCAACAGCATCTCGGCCAGTTTTTTCATGGCGCGAGCACAGTTTTCAACCTGGCCTCTAAAGCCACACCGATTCTGCGGAACTCCGTCGTGCGCAAAGTCTTCCTCGGCCACCTTGAGCTCCTGACCACTAACAAAGCTTTCGTCCCAACCTGATGGATATGCCTCTCCCTCTGGTGTGCTCCTGCCTTCACCTTCTGCTCTCACGCGTGGAAACCAAGGCATTTCGGATTATTGGATCTCCCGCAATGAGGCTGAGTCTTTGGGCCTCTCATCTCTCACCGCAGGCGTTGTGGTCTTTCGTCTTACACCTCTCCTCTCCAGCCTCGCCCTCCCCTGCTCTCTGCGATTGTCCCCACAATTTCCGCAGGGCACTCAAGGTCCACCAACAACCCCTTCTGGTAAAATACCAAATCACGATCACTGCTCACCTTCACTCTTTCATTCCTCTTTTTTCCCACCTTTGAAAATTCTCCCCACTCTTTCATCCCATTCTTCTCCAGGCCTTCAAAACAGTCTGTTCACACCCTACCTCTTATCTCCCACTCCAAATCCTCGATCTTTTCTACCCCCATAATCACCCCAACCCACCTCCTTCAAATTCCCTGTTTCCTTCCTGAAAGTCCCTGTAATGTCCATCTTGTATCCCCTGTTCCACCCCATCCCTCTCCCTCCACAGATCTCCTAATGTCTCTGTTCCCCACTTTGTCCTTCCCTTCCCCCCCTCTTCCCCCCCTTGCTCTTGCATTGTGTGTTAGCTCTCAACGAGCCTCGATATTAAAAAACAAACATAACATCCACCAGCAGAGGTAAAAGCCACCAGAGTCATGTTTCTGGCTTTCAAGGTTTGCTCAGTGACATTATCCAAGTTTTTAAAATTATATTTATTTATTTTAATACGTTTTAAAAAACCATGTTCAAACTCTGACTGAGACCCCCCCTATATATTATTTTCTCTAGCATGTTGGACAATGTAACTTCATCAGTATCGAGCCTTGTATCACGTTTTTTGTGCCAAACGATCAATATTTAGGCCTTTCAGATTACGAAAGGAATGTCTCCATCTCTTGATCTCAGTAAATTATAAGTTGTGGACAGATACTTTTTCAACAGATTATTTAATGTGTCTGTGTTGATCCGGCGCGATCTCTCAATACGAGTATGCGCTCACTAGCTCGCGCCGCTTGGGAGCAACATGGCACCTGCGATGCAGCTTGGCCAGACCTCTTATATATATATATGACACTGCCCCACCCAGTCCCCATGAAAGGACGGCCCAATAATCTGCTTGTTTATAATCATAAAATCTCGTCCTGCTGATTGAATGGACGTCGTAGCAATAGACCATTTGTTCCGTTGAAAATAAAAAACGTCAACAATAGTTTTGAGGTTCTTTTTTTCCCTGACATTTTTTGATACAACCAAAGAAGACTTTCGTATTCACCTTTCATTTGAGCAACCTGTGGTTAAAGTGAAATTTTAATTCACTTGTGGACCGGCAGATGAGACCTACCCAACCCAAAATACCTTCCCCTGACATAGCAAACCTCACATACCAAACAACACCTTCAGAACCTGAGTTATACCAGCAAACTTGTCAGTCTAGACTCAAACCAAAACTGTGGGACATGCTTGAGGAGTGGATTTGTCGACTTGTGCTAGAGGACTGGCTACATGGCCCTTGTATAATCTCTGCTCCTTGCTGTTACCGAGTCTGAATGAACAGCTCACATGCTACCCTTCTCAACGCCTAGATGAAAAATCTGCAAGCAAGATATCGGGAAACCTTTAAAATCGATGCAAGAAACACTGTGGCTTATTTTTGCGCCATTGTGACCTCAAATCTGCTTTGAGACCAGAACCCTCCGTCAAATTTGACATCATTCCAAATTGAATTTCTGATGCAATGAGGGATTCAACAATCTAGCATGGCTCGACCTAAAATCAAGAAATCCTTTTTTGAGTTTACAACACATCACTTCACAAAAAAGAAGCAATCGGAGGATTGCAAAGTCTCGCCAGGACTTCTTTTGAGTTGGCGTGTATTTTTTATACGTTTTCGAGTAACCTCAATATGGCTGCAAACCATGTCGACCTATGATCATCATAATGTGTGATCCTTTTTTCCTCATGGATAGGCGTCATATATGTGTAAAGTTTCCCTTGATCTTTTCAGCTATTTAAGAGAAGAGTTTTGAAGCGTTTTTAATATATTTTTATTTTTATTTTTTTCAAACAATATGGCTGCTCGAATCGTGTATACCGATGACGTCCTCGCAAAAATTATAGTGACCATTTATCCCTACATAACCCTCAATTTTTATACTGATCAATGCTAGCTTATTACATTATAGCATTATGACTCTAAAAATACACCACATCATTCCCCATGAGGAAGTACTTGCATGTGCCAGTTTTTTTCCCTTGGTCGGTTTCAGAGGATAGAGGTCCCAAAGTTCGTTATGTCTAATGTGTGTGTGGGTGGCTGCGAAATATAGGAAGTCTCAAAACCCAAACGTTTTTTGGGGGGGAAACCATATTAACTCATTAATTATCATTGAAACTTTCTCCATGAGTAGTGCGTGAAATTTTCGATCTCGATCAGACAGCTGGTTGCCGGTTTGGTGTGTAAGATAGATAGTGTCTCGAAGTCTGTGCAGACAGACAGACAAACGGACCCAAATGCAATAAATACCTCTCTGATCCTTCGTCGTGAGTTTGTGGAATATGTATATGGTGAGGATAGTGAGTTTGTGGGCGTTGCCTTCGGGGGCACTGCTGCAAGCAAATCGAAGGAGTGCTCATGTCTCAAAACAATGTGTTGTTTGTGTGTGGGGTGGTGGTGTGGTGTGGTGGTGTCGAGTCATGAGAAAGCGCGTGGTGGGGTGGTTTGTTCTGTGTGTGCTGTTAAGACTCCACAACTGTGTCTCTCTGATATTGGTAGATGTGGTGTGTGTGTGTGGTGCAACCTCTCTTCATAAAGGAACCCAAGCGACGACTGGGGTGGGTAGGATCCCATGAGCCTCTAGACCACGGCGGTGTGGGGCCTCAGTGTGGGTGCTCTCTTCTATGATTTCATTTTGAGGAGAAAACGATATCATTAGCCCCCAAAACTCTCAAGTACATAAACAAATTGAGGCGTTAGTGGTGGGGTGGTTCTGCGTGCTTGTCAAACAAAGGATCACATGGAAGAAGTGTGTGGGTGCAAAATGTGAGATAGTACGTGTGGAATGTGTGGGGAGAGGTAAGGTGGTGTGTCCTGGTTTTAATTTGCCTCAGCACAGCGATGAGGTTATTTGCTCTTTGGTTTGTGGGTGAGAGGAGTGAGGAGTGAGAGTTGTCTGGCGGTGTGGTGGTATTCCAGACATTCACTCGTCTTTCCAACGCAATAACTGTTTGAGAATCAAGCCTGTGGCCTCCAAATTGAAAGCTCCAGTGTGGGGCATCGTGGTGAATGAGATGTCGTGGTAGGGGGGGAACGTCTGTTCCCATACTATCGAGGACATTGTGTTGGTTTTTAGTGTTGCTCACTTTTCAAAGGTGCTGCAGTGTACTGCATTTCATTGTCCAAGTGTATGAGTATTTGTGTGCAAATTGCTTTAGATGTGTGTGGTGTGTCTCTCTTCTCAGTTGAACGATTCCTTTTAGTCCAAGTTGAGGTTAAATTTTATTTATTATTTTGTAATGCGGGTGCGCTGAGTGGGCAGCATATCATTCAGCAAGATGCTGTACCCTGTTGTGTGTTACAAGTGATCATGGTACAGTGCATTTGTTTACACGGAAGAGGCCAAAACAGCCAAGCAGGGAAGGTTATTTCTAACTTCCTCTCGGACTCCATCTTCATTTTGAATCTCCCCCCCCCCCCCGGTCACTCGTACACCCATCACTCCACCTTTTGTCTTCTGTGGTCCTCTCCCCTCTCCTACATTTGTAAACATCTTGCTCTCTTCTTCTCCTCCTCCATTTCATTTTCGAGTCCCTTCCCCCATGCGTTTCACTCAGCTTTCATTGAATATTTCGCTGGTGTTTGAAGTGTTTTGCTCTTTTAAAAAAATGTTTTTATTTATATTTTATTGCTGGACTTTGCTCCTTTCCTCTGTACTCTGAACCCTTTTCTGCAGTGGCTTTCTTACCCGGTACCTGAGCTTCCCGCTGGGAGTTTTTGAGGTTCCAGTCTGCCTTCTGTCTTCACGTTTTCTTTGTGCCTGTCGCAATGACACCAATTCTGTCACCGTAATCATGCATAACAGAATCGTGGCATCGTTTCATGGCTACGGTGTTGTTTGTGGGTTGTAATTGTGCTGCTTCTATTTTGCAAGATTGCCCGATCCAACACTTTCTCCAATTGTTTTATGATTTAAAAAAAAAATATTATTGATCAATAATCTTCCAGGCCAGTTCGTCTCGTAGTTATGGTACGTGTTTATCTGTGTTCTGCAGTTATCTGTTGCTGATTGGAACTTATCACAAGTACCACTGGGGCCAAAGGAGTGCTGCACGAGAGGTGTGCACCCACTTCTTGAAGATGACTGATGACCAGTGAAGCCAGGTGACAGACCATTGTTCAAATCACAGGCTCTGCTTGATAGCGGCAGGCCTGCCGGCCAGATGTTCATCACTGCTGTTTAATTGCCAGGTTTAACAAGACTACACAGCAGTAGCCACCTCTGCTGATTGTGCTGCACGGGGAAAGTCTTCAGGCCGGGGCTTCTTTGTTAGAACTTGTCCGTTGCAGTGTTGATCAATTCTAATTGGTTAATTAGCGTAGTCATTTAAAACTTGTGCAATCACAGGTGTAAACTGTTTTTGCTTCATTCTACTTCTTTTTTTCTTTCTTTTTTCATTTTTTGGTTTTTTTCATAAATTGACTAGTGTGATCATATAGATGTTGTGTGTGTCTCTGATATCCTGTGTGGCAGCGTTGATCACAGCTGAGAATTCAGCTTGTGGTACTTAGTCTTTGCACCGATTTGGTTTGTGATTTATTTGCTCAGCATAGAGGGTATGAGGAAACGGTTAGTTGTCACCTTGTCTTCAACTTTAAATAGATTGGCACCATCTTCTAAAATCTAAAAGCAAATAGCTCTGAGATAATCTCCAATGTGTGTAATTTGCAACCGGCCTCTTGTTTGATGGAGTGTTCCCTCGAATTTGAGGTTCACCCTTCTTGGTGATGTTTTGCCGGTTGTGAGGCTGGGCCAATAGGTGGCGGTTTATCAAGCGCGGTGTGTCTCTCGATTGCAGCGTGCCGATTCATTTAAAGGATGTTTTGCATTGGAGTTTATGCTTTACATTTAAGTTACTTATTATCGAAATTGTATTTTTCGTCAATTTTGTGTTTCTATGCAGTGGATAAATTTTGAAGAAATTACATCCCCTGTACCTTTGCCATTTTGAGACTGTGAAAAGGCGTGTTAGTTTTTTATGGTGCGACATACCATGCGTCCTGTTGTCCATGATGATCACTAACTGCTTTTATGCCTCCGCTTGATTTGAAGTTGCAGAGCCATGTTTTCGGGTGTGTTTTCGTTTCATCCGTGTAGGTTTCGTTCCGCGATAACTTGAGGACGGTTGAAGGGATCCAAGTCAAACCTTAGTACAAGTTGTATATTAATGATGTAAAGATAAACTGATTAGATCTCATAGGGTTTAAGAGATCAAAGGTCCCAGAAGTAAATTCTGTTGCCGTGCCTAACTTGTGAACCAGTGATCGATTATTGACCACACACTGATTATAAGATACTCTATATTATGATGTAAGATGAAGTGATTAGATTTTGGCCATCAATAGGTCAGAGTCATGTCAGGTATAAAAATGCTGATTACTTGAGAACAGTGAAGAGATTAGAAATCAAACTTGGTACAAGTATGTGTAATGTAATGTATGGCGGATCGAGGCATATTCAGTCGACGTCGAGAGTGCCGTGTCTAGTTTTATTTTATTTTGTATACGTGGATTATGCTTTTGCCTCAATGAAACATCGTTAAGTTATAGCGATGCAATGGACAAAAATAATGTGGAGTGCCATCATGATCTTTGCAGTTGTCGTGTTTGAATGGAATCCAAACGGCTCTAACGAGCAGATTGGAGGAGTTTTGAGCAGCCAGGTGGTTAACAGGTCGAGGCTTTTTGGTCCCAAGAATCAGCACCCACGGGTTTCATGGTATAACTGGGTGCCACTTTTTCATCACTGTAATACTTGTCGAAGTGTTTGCGATGAAGAGTTGTGAAGCAACATCTGACCAACGGTACTGCTTTAACATTGGGTCCTACTCTTCGGAATTATATCCTGAGGGATCTTCTCTAAGTGCTCAATTGCATTAGATGGCAACTTTCTAGTCAACACCTGAATGATCCTCATGCACAAGGTTTATTCAAGGATGGTGTTTTTATTTATTTACTTATTTTAAATAGAAGAGCACTCGTAGAGCGCTCTACCTTCCGCACGTAATGCTGATCCACCAAGAACATATCGGGCCAGTCATGTTGAATCTCATGCTATTATATCGTTTTTGGCCCGATTCTCAATGGTGGTGTCTGTGATTTGTCAATTCTGGAATGTATGACATCATTTGACAAAGACACTGCTTAAATTTTCTTCCTCTGCTCCAATCCACAAACCAGCTCGACCATGGCCAGGGCACATGGCTTTACTAAAGTCTCTCCAATTGTGTGTGGCTTCATTTGTTTGGCAAAGCGATAAGCAACCTTGTAAGATGCTTCAAGACGAGGCTTTTGTGTTGGGGCAATTCCAAGTTTTGGCAACGTTCCAACCTTTTCAAATCGAGCCTTCTTTGCACGAAAAAGATCCACGCTGTCCGATGTATTTTCAGGATGGACAGACGTGAGGTTCTCTTTCAGCTTTGTTGGCTTCGTGCTTCCATTGGCAAGAACTTTGCCACACAAGAAACACTGTGCCTTTTGTGTCCCATCACGTTCAGTGATTTAAGTAAAACCAAAGGATACGTAGGCTTCATCGTACTTCCTTTTCTTCGACATTTCCAATTTAAGCCCGGTCTGCAAAAAAAAGGAAAAAAAAAGAAAGAAAAAATAAATAAAACACTGTGATGTAATTTATATGGAAAACAGTAACCAGTGAACAAAAATTAAATTAATAAGTTTAGGCCAGCTGTGTGTACGAAACATAATTGAGGCATGCTTTACATTAAATCTCGGATCTGCTGGATCAACTGCTGGTCACACACAAAACAAAACAAAAACACATTTTTCGTGACTGGGTCTTAAGGCGACAACAATGGCATGCTCAAAGGAATTGTTCACTAATCCTGGGTACATGATATGTCAACATGAGCACACATTAGCATAGAGTCCCCTGAAATATGAGACAAGCTCACTGATTCTACTCCGAATTAATGATAATACTCGGGTATGGGGTATGTAAATATCTTTGAATGGAAGGAAATGGAGAAAAACATGGTACCCCAATATTTATATTCAGTTTCATGCATTATTTATCTATTAAAATATGGATGAAAGATATACAATACAGTGTATTCTAATGCAGATAAAAACATGGCAAGCAGGAAGGAAAATCAGAGCTAGTGCGTGATGCAGGTATATGGAAAAATTATATTGATGGGGAATTGAATATACGGTATAATTGTACAGGAAAAAAAAACATGGATCTGAAGATACTATAAAGTTTTAAACCTCACCAATATATCAGAAGATTCCTGAGTCATGACAAGTCGTGGAAAGTGAGAAATAAGCACTTAATTATGGAGTGGCGGTCGTGCAGACGACGATACCAAACTGTAAACACGAGGTCTAGTGGCCAGTGCTAAAATCTGGGGCAGGGTACATTTTCTTCAATTTCTATCGACGGGAACTCTTCTAGAAGTCATAACCTGATGACGATGACGACTACATGTTACCTGACTGTGTACATTCAGTAGCATCCCATTTCAACCTACCTTACAGATATACTCTCTCTCTATCGAGTGCAGCCTGTGGCTGCTGGTTGCATCATTGGTTGGGACGTGGCTATGCCGCTGATGCAGTGTCCCCCTTACCAGTACACTGGTGCTCATTTTGCCGACCTCAGAAGGATGACGGGCTGAGTCAACCTCCTGGTGTATTTTAATTCAGCGGCCAACGGGGCTTGAACTCAGGACCCTAGGATCCCAAGCCGCCACCCTAACCACTAAGCCAACACCAGGCTTGCAGATATACTAGTCTTCAGTAAGCAAGAATAAGTACATAACGTCCTGTACATGGACAAAAAATAAAACTTTTTATAAAAAGCTCGCGAAAATAAATTTTAAATAATTTTTATGTGCCTGGTTCACGGACGACCTGAAGCCCATCCACAGACCCCAAAGGGGTCCATGGACCACAGGTTAAGAACCCCTACATTAAAGTGAAGTTCTTCTGTTTATATATATATTTTGTCGTGAGGGCGGTCTAGTGACATAGGATTAAATATGAAGGTGTCATTCACACGTGTCCTCTAAACCAAGCAAGGTAAGAGAGGGTGCATTTGGATGTCTTTGTTCGTGTTTGAGCTGATTAACCCCCCCCCCCCCTGTGCCCGTGCTTTTGAGTACAAGGCGTTCGAAACAGCGCCGGCTTTCACAAGGACACCTGAGAGTGTGCTGCCATTGGCGCACTGCAAGGTATCATGTCATTGGTTTGGCCGGTGACACGCCATTGACATGACGGTGCAACGGCGACTTGCGCTTTCATTGGCTGGTGCCGGGCATGAGAAAATAACGTTTTAAGGCGCGTTGTGTGGCCATGGAAGGGGTGTTAAAAGTCCGTACATGGACTGTTCGTGCCCTCTCCTCTCTCTAACCGTTCTTTTCTCCTGCACTTCACTACTCATACTCTCCTCTCACTTTCTTTGAAGCCAAATGACTCACAGCATTGGAGTGAGTTGAGTTGGTTATAGCCGGAGACGCTTCCACTCTCACCGGGGTCGTGGCAGCATGGAGTGAGGCCTCCTTCGCAGATACCAGAATGCTGTGCCGCCATGCAGTCCCTCCCCATGCTTTGTTGTGGAGACTTGCCCACTGGTATCCTTCAAAACCTTGCCTTGTTTCTCCTCTTTGTGTGTGAGTGGAAGAGGGCATGTGGTGCCATTTATTGTACAAGTTCATTTTGATTTGTTGAGTGTATGTGTGTGTATTTATTTATTTATCATTGTTCATTGTTTCAGTCTGGCTTTCATCTTAGGATTCTCCATTTTCAGGGTCATGCCTCGAATGTGATTCCCTTTAATTTGTCCATTCATGAAGCACATTGTTTCATCGCGGTGGTTTTTCAGCTAAAATGCAAGCCTCAAACGTGGAATTTTGCAACGTTTCATAAATGACACCTGGAAATGGCATGAAAAGGAAAATTGGAACCAGTCACAAATCTTTTAGTTTATCCAATTAATTAAGGTCCTTCATTCTTTGTTTGACTATCGACTGCAAAGTTTACTCTTAATTTGGAGAGACTAGCAGCACAAATAATTGGCACTGCTTGGCGAGTGTAGAAAGTTCTCGAGTTCCTTTTAAAAACGTGTGCATGAGTTGATGAAAACCATGGACAATGCCGTTTGTCCTTTGTTCTATTGAATATCGCAACAAAAGATACATTACCGTGTGCAGAACAGCTGCCATTGGGAATGTCTAATTTTCAAGATCATTGGCTTTGCAAAACAAAGTCGAATTTCTTTCTTGATGCAAGATTTAAGCTCATGGAAGGGCATAGTGTCAGCTGATGAAGCTGGCTTGAGGCTAGTCAGAAAGCACAGATCTCGAAAGGTCCCAAGTGGCTTGTCCTGTTGGTGAGAGAAAAAATATTGTTAGGGATAGTAGGTCAGAGAGACACTGCCACCTTGGAAAAGTAACCAAAAGATCACTTTCTGATCAAAAATGCATTTGCTTTTCTTTGCAAAATTAACATTATCACTTATTTGCATGTGCGGTACTCTGTGAATACAGCTGAGAGGACCATTATCTAAGGGAGTGATGTCATTTCTGTATTGGTAATTGGAGGAGGCAAGCAAATCCTCCTACCTCCAGCACGGTGATAAGCCAATCGGATTCCTCTTTCAACGTCCTGCATATTAAAAAAATAATAATAATATAAAATAGAAAATATCATTTGACCAAATATAATTTGACTAAAGCCTTAGTTATTTTATAACTTGGTTTACAGATCCGCCGACGGTATATTTGCCGAAATGAAATATAAATATAAAACACATTTTTAGCCTTTTATATTTATAAATTTTCCGCCGAAGGTGCAAAAGTTTCAAAACCCGAAATGTAAACGTCGGCATTTATTTTCAAAATATAATTTCGCGCACGTGCACCAAAATGCCGAGTCACCTTTAACCAAACTACGCAGTAGTCTTCGGTCATGGCGTCTGAGCAGTGGCCAGTGTGGTTCAGATTGACTGTGGTTTCTGGGGCGAAAAGTGATTGTTAGAAGTATGTCAGCGGTATAAATTTGAGTGACTATTGGTGATTTAATCACGCAACATCTTGAAGACGAATATTCTGGCCGAACGATTGCATCAATTCAGTGCAGCAGCAGGGATGATTCGCAGGCTACTCTCGATCGTGCCGATTTTGTTTCCTCGAAAGTTGTACACTGCTGTTCGTATTGAAAGATTTCGGTGCCAAGTACGTCAAAGTTTCCCTGTGAGATGCTGATATTCAGCCTTCAAGGAACCAGAAATCAGCCTTTGATGTGCTCATGGGGATGGGGGAGACGGTACGATCAGATGCCCACTGAAAACTAAGCTGGTTATGGCTCTGATTGACCGTTTTGAGCGTGTTGACTCCTAGTAGACGCCTTTTTAAAATCATATCCAGCACTATGCACTGGTGTGCACGCACACATCTACGACTTGGACAGTAATTTTCTCAGCATTGTTTCCATTTGTTTGATGATCCAACAGGTTTCTATAAGAAAAAACATGCCGGACTATATTGTAAAAACAAGTTTTAATCCTTCTTTATTGGTTTTCACATCAGATGATACAGTGAACATGGGCATCCTGCATTTGAATGGTCTTCCATCTTCAATGTTTT
>CM068952.1:93974394-94036972 GCA_035128595.1 Eptatretus atami
TCTTTGGGCCTCTCATTCTCTCACCGCAGGCAGTTCGGTGGTCTTTCTGTCTTCTTCCATCTCCTCTCCGCTCTCGCCCCCCCTGCTCTATCTGCGATATGTCCCCACTCTATTTCCGCAGGGCACTCAAGGTCCGCCAACAATCCCCTTCTGGTAAAACTACCAACATCATGATTCACTGCTCACCTTCACTCTTTTATTCCTCTTTTTCCCCACCTTTGCAATAAACTCCCACACTCTCTTCAATCCCATTCTTAGCTCCAGGCCTTCAAAACAGTTGTTCACCCCTACCTCTTATCTTCCCCCATCCAAAACCTCGATCTTTTCTACCCCCATTAATCCACCCCAAACCCACCTCCTTCAAATTCCCTGCTTTCCTTCCTGAAAGTCCCTGTAATGTCCATCTTGTATACCCCGTGTTCCCCGCCCAATCCCTCTCCCTTCCACAGATCTCCTAATGTCTCTGTTCCCCACTATTTTGTCCTTCCCTCTCCCACCCCTCTTGTTTCATGCCCCCCTTGCTATGCGTTGTGTGTTAGCTCTCATACGGGCCTTGACAATTTATTTTAAAAAACAACATAACATCCACCCAGCAGAGGTAAAAAGCCACCGAGTCCATGTTCTGGCTTTCAAGGTTTGCTCAGTGACATTAATTCCAAGTTTTTAAAATTATTATTTATTTATTTTAATACGTTTTAAAAACCATGTTCAACTCTGAACTGGAACCCCCCCCCTTATTTTATTTTTCCTCTAGTATGTTGGACAATGTACTTCATCAGTATCGAGCCTTGTATCACGTTTTTGTGCCAAACGATCAATATTATAGCCTTCAGATTACAAGGAATGTCTCCATCTCTGATCTCAGTAAATTACAAGGTTGTGGACAGCATACTTTTTCAACAGAGTTATTTAATGTGTCTGTGTTGATCGGCGCCGATCTCTCAATACGAGTATGTGCTCACTGCTCGCGCTCGCTTGGGAGGCAACATGGCACCTGCGAGCGAGTTGGCCAGACTCTTTATATATGACACTGGCCCACCCAGTCCCATGAAAGGGACGGCCCAATAATCTGGCTTGTTTATAATCATAAAATCTCGTCTCTGCTGATGAATGAGCGCTCGTAGCAATAGACCATTTTGCCGTTGAAAAATAAAAACGATCACCAATAGTTTGAGGTTCTTTTTTTCCCTGACATTTTTGATACAACCCAAAGAAGACTCGTATTCACCTTTCATTTGAGCAACCGTGTGGTTAAAGTGAAATTTAATGTTCACTTGTGACCGGCAGATGAGACCTTACCAACCCCAAAAATACCTTCCCCTGACATTAAGCAAAGCCTCACATACCAACAACACCTTCAGAAACCTGGTATACAGCAAACTTGTCAGTCTAGACTCAAGACCAAAAACTAGTGGGACCTGCTTGAGGAGTGGATTTGGTCGATGTGCTGAGGACTGCTACACTGGCCCTTGTATAATCTCTGCTCCTTGCTGTTCCCGAGTCTGAATGAACAGCTCACATGCTACCCTTCTCAACGCCTAATGAAAATCTGCAATGCAAGATATGGGAAACCTTTAAATCGATGCCACGACTGTGGCTTATTTTGCTGCCATTTGTGAACCTCAAATCTGCTTTGAGACCAGAACCCTCCTCAAATTTGACATCATCCAAATTGAATTTCTGATGCATGAGGATCTCAACAATCTAGCATGGCTCGCCTAAAATCAAGAAATCCTTTTTGAGTTTACAACACATTCACTTCACAAGAAAAAGAGCAATCGGAGATTGCAAAGTCTCGCCAGGACTTCTTTTGAGTGGTGTATTTTTTTTATCGGTTTTCGAGTAACTCCAATATGGCTGCCAAACCATGTGACCTATGATATCATATGTGTGATCCTTTTGTTCCTCATGGATAGGCGGTCATATGTGTAAAGTTTCGCCTTGATCTTTTCAGCTATTTAAGAGAAGATTTTTGAAGGTTTTTAATATATTTTTTATTTTTATTTTTTTTCAACAATATGGCTGCCGAATCGTGTAACGATGACGTCGTCAAAAAATTATGTGGACCATTTTATCCCTACATAACCCTCAATTTTTATACTGATCAGATGTAGCGTTATACATTTGCAATTATGACGTCGTAAAAATACCACACTCATTCCCCATGAGGAGTACTTGCCATGTGCCAAGTTTTAATTTTTTCCCTTGGTGCGGTTTCAGAGATAGAGGTCCAAAGTTTTCCCATTTTTTCCAATCTGGCTGCCACACCACGTGACATATAACGTCATAATTATCATTGAAACTTTCTCCATGAGTAGTGGTGAAAATTTCGTCTCGATCAGACAAGCGGTTGCGGTGAAAAACGCGCAAGTTCTGTGCAGACAGACAGACAAACGGACCCAAATGCAATAAATACCCTCTCTGAATCCTTCGTCGGGGGTAATTAGGGAGGTGAGGAGAAGGGTGTGGGGGGCACTGCTGGCAAGCAAATCGAAGGAGTGCTCATGTCTCAAACAACTTTCTTTTTGTGGTGACGATCAAAGAACCTCCTGACTTTTCCCTCCGTTTAAAGACTCCACTTAACTGTCCAATGCCAATGGTAGAGTTGTGTGCAACCCCTTCATAAATGGCAACCCAAGCGACGACTGGGTAAGGATCCCAATGAAGCCTTAGACCACCTGGTGGACCACTGCCCCAAATTATCATTTTGAGGAGAAACCGATATCCATTTGCCCAAAACTCTCAAGTAAATAAACAATTGAGGCTTGAATGTTTCGCTTTCTTCTTCTACCAAACCAAAGGATCACATGGAAGAAGTGGGGGTGCAAAATATAACTGTGATTTGAAAATGTTTCCTGGTTTAATGCCAGCACAGCGAATGACGGATTATTTGCTTTTGTTTTTGAAGAGAAGATGCGGCATGACTTTTTATTCCAGGACATTCACTCGTCTTCCAACGCAATAACTGTTGAGATCAAGCCTGTGGCTCCAAATTGAAAGCTCCAGGGCATCGTTTTAAAATGCAGGGGAACGTGTTCCATACTAGCGAGGACATTGTGTTGGTTTTTAAGTGTTGCTCACTTTCAAAGGTGCTGCAGTGTACTGCATTCATTGTCCAAGTGTATGAGTATTTGTGTGCAAATTGCTTAAGACGAGCATTTCAGTTTGAAACGATTCCTTTTGTCCAAGTTGAAGGTTAAATTTTATTTATTTATTTTTTAATCCTGCGCATGCAGCATATCATTCAGTCAAGATGCTGTCCTGTTGTGTGTTACAAGTGATCATGGTACAGTGCATGTGTTTAACACGGAAGAGGCAAAACCAGCCAAGCAGGGAAGGTAATTTCTAACTCCTCTCGGACTCCCATCTTCATTTTGAATCTCCCCCCCCCCCCCCCCGGTCACTCGTACACACCATCACTCCCCTTTTGTCTTCTGTTGGGGGTTGCCTCCTCCTCCCTCTCCTACATTTGTAAAGCATCTTGCTCTCTTCTCTCCTCCTCCCTCCATTTCATTTCGAGTCCCTTCCCCCATGGTTTCACTCCAGCTTTCATTTGAATATTTTTTTCCTGGTTGTTGAAGTGTTTGCTCTTTAAAAAAATGTTTTTATTTATATTTTATTGCTGGACCTTTGCTCCTTTCCTCGACTCTGAACCCTTCTTCTGCAGTGGCTTTCTTACCCGGTACCTGAGCTCCCGCTGGAGTTTTTGGAGGTTCCAGTTGCCTTCTGCTTCACGTTCTCTTTGTGCCTTCAGCAATGACACCAATTCTGTCACCGGTAAATCATCATAACAGAATCGTGCATCGTTTTCATGCTACCGGTGTTGTTTGTGGGTGTAATTTGTGCTGCTCTCATTTTGCAAGTATTGCCCGATCCAACACTTTCTCAAATTGTTTTTTATGATTTAAAAAAAAAATTATTATTGATCAATAATCTCCAGCCATTGTCTCGTAGTTATGGTACGTGTTTATCTGTGTTCTGCAGTTATCTGTGCTGATGGAACTTATCACAAGTACCACCTGGGGCCAAAAGGAGAGTGTGCACGAGAGGTGTGCACCCACTTCCTTGAAATGACTGATGACCAGTGAGCCAGGTTGACAGACCATTGTTCAAAATCACAGGCTCTTGCTTGTATAGCCGGCAGGCCTGCCGGCCAGATGTTCATCACTGCTGTTTAACTTGCCAGTTAACCCAAAGACTACACAGCAAGTAGCACCTGCTGATTGTGCTGCACGGGGAAAGTCTTTCAGGCCGGGCTTTTTGTAGCAACTTTGCCCTTCAGTGTTGATCATTCCTATTGGTTAATCTAGCGTAGTCATTTAACAACTTGGTCAATCACAGGTGTAAACTGTTTTTCTTTCATGTCACGACATCCTCCTTTTTTTTTTCTTTTTTCTTTTTCATTTTTTGGTTTTTTTTCAATAAATTGTGTGATCATCTAGATGTTGTGGTGTGCTTGTTTCTTCTTTTTTGGTGATGCACCTTGTGGCAGCAGTGTTGATCACAGCTGAGAATTTCAGCTTGTTGGGTACTTAGTCTTTGACCGATTGGTTTTGTGAATTTATTTGCTCCAGCATAGAGGTATGAGAAACGGTTAGTTGTTCACCTTGTCTTCAACTTTAAATAGATTGGCCACCCATCTTCTAAAATCTAAAGCAATAGCTCTTGAGATAATTCTCCAATGTGTGTAATTTGCAACCGGCCATGTTGTTTGAATTTGAGAACTTGGGTTCCTTTTTCCCTCGAATTTGAGGTTCACCCTTCTTGGTGATGTTTTGCGGTGTTGACGGACCAATAGGTGGCGGTTTATAAGCGCGGTGGCTCCATGTTGCAGCGTGCGATTTCATTTAAAAGGATGTTTTGCATTGGAGTTATGCTTTACATAAAGTTACTTATTATCGATAATTGTATTTTTGTCAATTTGTGTTTCTATGCAGTGGATAAATTTTGGAGGAAATTACATCCCCATGTACCTGCCATTTTGAGACCTGTGAAAAAGGAGTTTTATTATGGTGCGACATACCATGACGTCGTTGCCATGATGATCCACTAACCTGCTTTTTTATGCCTCTGTTGATGAAGTTGCCAGAGCCATTGTTTTCGGGTTGTTCATCCGTTCATCCGTGATAGGTTTTCGTTCCCGCGATAACTTGAGGACGGCTGAAGGGATCAAAGTCAAACTTAGTACAAGTGTATATAATGATGTAAAGATAAACTGATTAGATTATAGGGTTAAGAGATCAAAGGTCCCAGAAGGTAAAATTCTGTTGCCGTGCTAACTTGTGAACCAGTGATGGAATTTTGACCAAACTTGATATAAGTATATATTATGATGTAAAGATGAAGTGATTAGATTTTGGCATCAATAGGTCAGAGGTCATGTCAGGTAAAAATGTGATACTTGAGAACAGCTGAAGAGATTGAAATCAAACTTGGTACAAGTATGTGTAATGTAATGATGTGGGCGGACTGCGGAGGCATATCAGTCGACGTCGAAGAGTGCCGTTCTAGTTTATTTTATTTTGTATACGTTGGATTATGCCTTTTGCCACAATGAACATGTATAGCGATGCAATGGACAAAATAATGTGGAGTGCCATCATGATCTTTGCAGTTGGCGGTGTTGAATGGAATCCAAACGGCTAAACGAGCAGATTGGGAGGAGTTGAGCAGCAGCGTTTGATGTTTAACAGGTCGAGGCTTTTATGCTTCAATAATATCAGACATCCACAGGGTTTCATGGATCAACTGGTGCACTTTTTACATCACTGTAATACTGTCGAAGTGTTGGGATGAAGAGTTGTGAAGCAACATCTTGACCAAGGTACTGCTTAAACATTGGTCTACTCTTTTCGAATATACCTGAGGATCTTTCTCATAAACAAATATGCCATTAGATGGCACTTCTAGCTCAACACCTGAATGATCCCTTCATGCACAAGGGTTTATCAAGGATGGTGTTTTTATTTATTTATTTATTTTTAAATTAGAAGAGCACTCGGTAGAGCGCTTACCTCCGCCACGTAATGCCTGATCCACAAGAACATATCGGGCCCAGTCCATGTTTTGAAATCTCATGCTATTATATCGTTTTTGGCCCGATCTCTCAATGGTGAAGAATCATTTTGCTGGAATTTTGTCAGATCTTCATTGAATTGAAATGATTCTTCCTTGTCACACACCCAACCTGTCCACAAAATTTCATCCGGATCCGTCCATAACTTTTTGAGATATATTGCACACAGCCAAACAGACAGAAGGGTAAAAACAACCTCCTTCACCTTTGCTGGTGGAGGTAATAAACAAACTTGAAGCAGTGTTCAAAGTGCAGGTGATGAAGGAAAAGCCATCAAACTATAAAATGTCCAGGTGGCTGCAGTTTAGTTGGTGCATTCTTTTTGGGCTGGCAAGATGGCTTGTATCTAGCATGTTCTAGCCTGGGTTCTAATCCCGACCTAGCTATAAACTGTCATCCCGGTGATTCATCAATTGTGGGTGTCGTCTCTCGGATGGACGTTAAACGTGGCATCCCCTCTGCTGGAATCAGTTGGTGGACATGAAAGATCCCACGCTGTCATCCACGAAGAGTAAGCGAGCTAACACCGGCACCCTGAACAAATGACATATTCCTACCCAAACCTACAAGAGGGCACTGCATCAGTGGAACAGGTGCACGACTCTCAGCCAACAATGCTACTTTCCGGCCTTGTTCTGCGGACGAACGAGGAAGAAGAAGCCATGTGCTTTGCATTGAGTGGAATTCCCTTTGAAGCACTACACGAGGACATGGGACCCGTCCCCGTTCCCATTCATTTAATATACAAGGTTAATTCTGTCAGTTATTAAAAGTCTTCATTAATATGAAACGTCTCGTAAGTTATACATTGAGTTTACCTTTTTTTAAAACGAGTCGTAGCCTCTGGAAGTTCTCGACGTTTGGAAGAAGGTACGTTTACATAAAACGTACGTCTGGTTTGTGACAACCGTCGTGACGTCACGACGCACAGAGAGGAAAAAGATGTGTCGTGTACAGTCGGAGTAACGTGATGAGGGCGGTGAGTGTGAGTGTGTCCAGATTGAATCGGAATGGGGATGACTGTGGCTATGAACATGGCTAGCGGGTGCCGTGGATTCATTCTCCGTGTCGGACTGGTCCTCACCAGGCCGATCGCTTCATAACGGACCTTAAATAAAGAGCGAGGGATCTGAAAGCGGTGAGGTGAAACGATGGGTAAGAAAAGAGAACAATGTGGGAGATCGGGGAAGAAAGTGATTGCGAAACTCGCAGGAATGGGTGTGTGTGTGATATAGATATATGTGTCTCGAGATATATCGATCGTTCATGGTGTGGGTGGTAAAGGAAGCGGACGTGAAGGAAAGCGGGGAGAGGAGGTCGAGGAGTGGGTATTAAAGGAAGGTAAGGTGGGCAAGAGAGAGGGATTGAAGAATGTGTAGCCAGGTGATGGAGATCAGGAATGTGGTGGCAAAAATGAGAGGAAAAGAGGAGGGAGTTGGAAGAGGTAGTGAGAATGAGATGATTCTGAGATCCTTGAGTGCAGTTCCGTGTTGAGGATAGAAGAGACAAAGATAGAACAAAACAAATTCAGGTAAGGTTTAGCAGTTCATGCAGGTGTGACATATGGAATCGCAGGTACGAAGAAAATTGGATGCAAAGGGTGAGAGTGGAAGGACAGACATGGAGAGTGCAAAAGGAACAGACATGTGGAGGTTGGAGGGAGGGATAGAAGGCTGGAAGGGAAGGAAGGAGGGAGGGAGTGATAGAGGGAGGGAGAGATAGAGTGCTGCAATGCGGTGCTTGAAGCAGGACAGAAAGGGTTAAATTTCCTGCATTGCAGAGAGAAAGCAGCAGAGAGATGAAGAAAGAGCATTGGCGAGAGAGGCAGAGCGATACAAAGATTCAGGAAGAGCAAGGAGAAGGAGAAGGAGATGAGAGATTGGTGAGATTGAGAAAGATGAAGAGAGAGAGAGAGGTCACCGTTGCTGTTCTTTGATCTCTTAAGCCCCTCACAACCCTCCCTCCACCCCCTCTCTCCCCACACAATCATCACTTTCATCTTCATGAGCTCCATGTATTCATTTTGTTTCCATGCTGATGTGGTATTTATGTCTACTTCTTTTGTTTATACCCTGGCCCATTGTTTCTCACACGATCCTTTCAAACAGTCAATGTCATCGCACCCTGTGCTCCCCCCAAGAGGGACCCCGGTTTCGTCCTCTGTCCTCCGCAGTGACTTGGGCTCCAACATCAGTTTGCTGAAGGTAATTCACCTGCTTCCTTCGTAATCACAATTCCAGAAACCGAATTCCTGCTATTTATCTTTTGTGCTTTCAGTGCTTTCGGCCTCGAACGCCTTGTAGTGAGTACCCGAGCACGAGCATCGATGCATGAAATTGCCTTGTTTCTTTAACTATAAACCAACACAAACTGTTCGTGTGCATTAAACGAGAATACACCTGAAAAATGTTTTATTTATTTATTTTTTCCCATACAGACCCTAAATCTTCGTTTTCGTTGCTTCCTGGCACGCGTACATGAATTGGAGAGACGCAATCGACTGTTGGAGAAACAGGTGGATGACCCAGCTCGGGATTTTCTTTTGTCTGCACAATGAGGATTACAGTAAAGTTTTGTTGATGAACCCAAGGGAAGTGTGGGCAGAAGGAAGGCTTGGAAAGGATCGTCACAATTGTAGGAATTAAATAAAGACTTGAAATAGAATTTGAGCATTTTTGCCATAGAAACTGCTTTCGTGACGAGCATACAATGGTTTGAGCCATTCAGACCATATTTAAATGCATGAAAGACAAATGCTAATGTACTTTGTTCAGGTTTCAGAGTTGTCTCGCTCATCGCTGAGGAAGGAAACCAGCAGCCAGACAGATGGAGCTGCGGTGAGTTGGAAAGAGATGAGGGCTGGAGATTTGATACAGATGTCTCTAATTCCGTGAGCCGGAAGGACGAACGGTCGTAATACTCTATTCCTCCTTTGTTTCCTCCTCCATCCATCCCTTCCCACCTTCCTTGCCCGAACAGTCGTGTTCTCTATCGACTTATCCCAAATACCTGTCACCGCGAAACCTCCCCATCCTTCGTACTCCCCGTCCCTCCCCGTCCCCTCCTCAAGTAGGAGTATGGGTGCAGGCCGATACCGTGACCCCAGAGGTCAGAGCACTTCATGCTGTACTCGGCAAAGCGCGGAGGGAGAGGGATGAATATCGACGCAGGTACTTGCTGATCCCTTTTCTGTGGGAACATATACCTGCAGTGAAGTAACTCTCATGTGCAATGGTAGTTGAGGAAATGAGGAGTCTTGTTTTTCAACAGGTGGGAAGAGGAATCTGCACTACGAATAGCTGTGCAGGATGCTGTCCTTGTGCTTCAACAGGTGTGTAGCAGATCCCAGAGTTCTTAAGAACTCATTCACCCACCCCAATTCTAAGCAGAATGTTCACCTCCATTCCTTCATCGCTATATTCTATCATCTGGTGAACCGACTCTCCTGTTTTAATTTATTTTATTTATTTATTTATTTTTTGTGCCCGCTCTCCAGTCCATCAAGAGATTAGCCCATTGTCACCTCGTGCTTTCTCCCATTCTCACTTCTGCTCTCTTCTACTTTTTGCTCAAACCCTGCCCCCTCCCTCTCCCACCTCTTTCCTTTCTTACACCCATCCACTCATGTGCAACGTCTTTGTCTCCTTGTTTCGCTTTGATTCTTTGTCAGTCTGTGAGCCTGCTGTCCCCTGCCGTTTAACTCTTCCATGAGCCGAGATTTCTGGACATGAAAAATAGTACAATTTAAAAAAAAAACTCCACCCTTTTGCATTTTGGATCCATGAAGCTTTCCACCATTTGATTGTTTTTGGATCATGCATCCATAATATCAAGGAGTGAGTTTCTAGGGGCTAATGTTAGAAGAAAAAAAATAAAATTAAGATGGGCATTCACTGCCCAACATGTTGGAGAGAGAGAGAGAGAGAGATAGAGATAGAGATATATATATATATATTGTCTCATGGCGTTGTGTCCCACTTTTGTTCTGTACGAGTTAGCTGGTGTACATTGACAGGCTTTACAAAGACACTTCCACCTTCTGATCTTTCATGCAGCTGACCACTATCCCCTCTACTTCTCCCCAATGGTCAATACAATACTGAGTAGAATGTGTCTGATTTTTGTTTTCATGAAACGCATACATAGCATGTTGTGGGATGCATGCACTGTGGCTTTCTCGTACATGATAAAAAACACTTTTCATTGAACAAATTTAGGATAAGTTGGTCAGTGCATGTCCACCTTGAAGTAAAATGGGAAAACGATCTTAATCATGAAGGCTAGTGTCGTTCTGCATCAATGGAGAGGTATAATGATGAATGGGGTCATTAAAACACTGATTGAAGTGTGCTAGCCGCCATGGGAAGCAAGGAGTAGCTAGCGTTTCGGGTGTTACCCCTTCATCGAAGCAGAAAAGCAATAACCATTATTTTTTGCTCTGATGAAGGGTTAACACCTGAAACGTGAGCTTCTCCTTGCTTTCCATGATGGTTAGCACACTTTGATCAACTTTCATCCATTACTTCCGCTTTAGGATATGGAAAGGGGTAGGCAGGCCTGACCAAATTGCAGCAGTTTTGTTTGCACTTGAGTTGGCCTGTAGAAATGCTGAACCTACTCCCACTACCTTCTCAGTTTGACTTGAGTGCATGTGAATGTGCTGCACCAGTCGTCGTCTTCATTCGTATGCAGCACAAGGCTGCGGGGTAGCATCGTTGGCTGGGGGCTGTGCCGCTGATGCAATGCCCTCTGCTGGTTCGTGCAGGAATTCGGAATTTGGCCACGGTGCCGGCGATAGCTTGCCTACTTTTCTTGAAGGACACCATGGGATCTTTAACACCCACCAACTAATGCCGGTAGACGGGACGTCCGTTCAACGTCCATCCGAGGAACGGCACACATTGATTAATCATCCTAACTGTGAAACACTGGGATGACAGGTTAAAGCGAGGTTGGATTCAAACTCATGCGAGACAGCTTGGAGGGTAGTGTGCATACCTGGAGGCCATCTTGTCACCCTGCTGCTTCAGTGATGGTTGCTGATGGGGGACCAAGCTACAAATGTACTGCTCCCATATAATTAGGCAACCACCTTTTCAACTGTACAATAAACTATTAATTCACTGTTCAGAAATTTCTTAGTCATGTGTGTGCACACCATGGTTGTTGAGAAAAGAAACCCAATCAGGACGTTAGACGTGAAACATGCCACGTTGCATTTATGTTCACTTGAACTTAACGATCCTGGAAATTGACATGCAAGTCTTGCTTTCCAAAAACACCGTGCAAACTTGCACATGACCCATGTTTATACCCACAAAATATCTGACATATTTGTGTACATAGTAAATACACTCTCTGTCATAAAAAAAACGGAACACGTGATTGTTGTTGTTGCGATTTTATTTATGTGACATCATGGGACACAGATGAGGTGGAAACCTCTGACAGAGATAAATGCTGAATAATTATATGTCCATTTCATTGTGCTTAATCACGTAATGCTGCACTCTGGTGAATGTTTTCACATTGATTCAACGTGGAAGTAAGAATCTCAACACCATGTATGTTCACCTCTGGCAGCAATTGCTGCATTGACCACTCAAATCTGAGCCTGGGGAATGCCCCTGAAACGGCGACTGTTCCAGCTCATTGAGGGTCTGTGGCTGTCTTGGCAAGGTTCAAATGCAACAATCAATGATACCCCAAAGATGTTCAATTGGATTTACATCTGGCAAGATGGCAGGCCAAGGTGTCATGACATAAATGTTGGCTTTGACAAGAACGTTCCTTGTTCAAATGGCCCTGTGAGCAAGAGCATTATCGTGCATAAAGATGATTCCTGGACCATGTTGAAGGGAAGGCAACACATTTTACTGTAAGTTCTCATTAATGTATCAATCTGCCATGATATTGCCATGGATACGGATAAAGTTTGTGCAAAAGGTTTCAGCAATACCATTCCACATCATGACAATTCCACGTCCAAAATTTGTGGCTTCCTGGTCACAGACTGGGGCACATCACTCAATGTGTCTCTGTAGACCCCTGCACAGTCATCATGCCTTTCAAGGAGCAACCTCGATTCGTCACTGAACATAACACTTGGCCATTGCCTCCGTATCCGTTGGACGTATTGATTTGACCACCCAGCGTGCTTGGATGTGTCGCTGTGCAAGTTTTGGACTCTGAACAGGACGACGAGCATGGATTCCTGCATCACGGATATGCCTCAAGACAGTGTTCACACTTGTCCAGGGAGTGTGTTTGCAGTACTCTGGGCAGTTTAAAACAGATTGTGTAGACTGTAGAGTGATCGTACAAATGTATTGGTCTTGAGTAGGAGTCATTATCCTGGGACGTCCACATCTTGGTATATATCTTGTTGATCCAGTGCATTGACAACGTCTTCTGAGGTCATAAACAGTTCCTCTCTTTATGTTAGAGCCTTGCAACATGGCTAATGGAGGACCCTGCTTGAAAGTGTCCAATCATTTGATTACTCTCATTTTCTGTCAGATGTGTCATTGTAATGGATTGGTACCTCTACCACCGAAGGTGGAAGGACGTTATGTTTTCACCCCTGTCTGTCTGTTTGTTTGTGTTCACGATATCTCAAAAACTTGTGCACTGATTCGGATGAAACTTGGTGGACATGGTGGTGTGTGAGAAGGACAAACTGATTTGTTTTTGGTGAAGATCCGGATCCGGACCCGGCTACTAGAATTTTAAAAGTGATTCTTCACCATTGAGAGATAAGGGCCAAAAACGAAATATAGCACGATATTTCAAAAATGGATTGGGCTCGATATGTTCTACTGGATCAGGCATTGTGTGGTGGAGGTATGCACTCTACCGCGTGCCCTTCAGGTAAAATCATGTCATCAACGTCTTTTGGATAATAATCCACATGCTGGTTTCTCGGAAAGATTGTTTCAAATTTGCTCGGAATGCCTCACGTCACCTCTAAAAACCTAAGGGCGCATGAGTTGCATGTGCTGAACGATTATTGCATGAGTCAATTAAGTTAAATGGAAACTTGCATTGAGGTGTTCTGCAAATCCCTCGTGCCAAAAAGGCACTTCGAATGAACGCTGGAATCATCCTTCCACAACTACATTATCAATTCTACATGTTTAGTTTTTTTAATGGCAGAGAGTGTATGTGGCCCCTTTTGTCTCCTCCCAATCTCTTTTCCCTCTTGCCTTGCCCCCTTCTCCCCCCTCCCCCGTAGCATCACTTATTTTGTGAATCTTGTCCTGAATATCCCCTTTCTTATCTTTCTAAATCGTATATCCCCACTTTCCTTCCCCCCATATTTACATGCATAATATGTAGATGTTGCTTAATTATCACAAGGTTTAAATTTTTTTCTTCCAAAGCTGAAGTAGCAAGGTGGTTTGGTGGTGAAGGGTGCCGGCACCCGCTCATGGTTGCGATAGCGAAACATGTCACCAAGTGCTTATGACAAGAAAATCTTGGAGCCCTGATGGCATCACTTCTTGTGTGAATATTGTCCTGAATCAAGATTAATGTGCTTTACCATACCTTATTATCGGAAGTTTTAAAATATTCAGTTATGGGGTTTTGGACATCACTACCTTTTCATTGGTAGATTTTTAGTTCTCGTCCTTAGCTGCACGGAGGGCAATAAAGGTGATGTGCATTTTGGTTTGTTTTGAATCTTTGGTACATATCGTGACGGTTTTCAGAGACCCCGGAGAAGCACACACAAGACACATAAAGGAACCGTTGTGTAGTTATCTCTGGAGTATATTGTGTAGTTAAATTGGGTCTCTTTCCCCCATCCCCCATTCTCCTTCCTTCTCCCCTGTATTGGTGGGAAGGGAATATGCATTGTGTTTGTTATAGAATCGAACCCCATTGTGACTCTTTTCTTCTCGATATAATTCTCTCAATCTCTCTCAATCTCTCTCCACACCTCTGCAGTGCATCCATAACGCTTTGCCACATGCTTCACACAATAAAAAAACAAACAGCCTCAAACACCACATTACAAAGCCAGCGAACTACATAGAAATTGGCTTAACACTTCAGAAGAGATGTCAACGCATCGTGGACCTGCACAGCCCCACCTGGCCAAACCCTGACGGCAATGACTTCGATACCCAATGCTCCGGTTTGGTCACCGGCCATGCTGCGGAACCTGAGTGCAGCCAATGCGCATCACCTGGAAATACAGTGGGCCAATGGGAAGGCACAACTCTACTGGCCCCAACAGCCGTTGCAGCGGTAGAATTGCAGCAATGCTACAGGGTTGCCAGGACAGAAGTGGCGGCACATCCGCAGTGCCATGCTTCCCCACGGCCTATAAAAACCCAGACCTACGTGTCTGGGGATCTACGTGAACAGACTTTTTTGGAACAGGAACGAGCTGGTGACCACAGTGCAGTGGAGAGCGTGAGCGAGCACGGTTCTGTGCAGGGAATGAGCCCAGCCTGCGGAGAATTCCTGGACGCGTTGGCCACATACACACACTGACTCACGACCTGTTTTTTGCCATCCCTGTTCTACTTCATTGACTTCAGACACACTGAGCCATCAACCGTGCAAACTACTCTTTTCAGAGCTTACTGACTGCTGCACTTGATGCCATTTCCTCTAAGCCACACGCAGTCACCATCTGCCTCTCTCCCCACACGTCACATCACACCAACACTCTCCTCTTCCTTCTTCCCCATTCCCCCTCTTTTGTTGGGACCAACGTAAGCCCACCGGCTTGCATCCAATAAGCGACAGGCTGAAAATACACCTCGTACTTTTCCCTCTCTGTCTATTGCTCTTCATTACCTTGTTTCCCTGTGTGACTGAGGCACCTGTGTTGTAGACCTATGAATAAGTGACTGAATAAGAAGAGCTTCTATGCTATGGGTAAGAACTCTTCTTTTGTGACACTGCCTTGTAAATACGTGCCATGCCATTAACTCGATATAAAGTGTTTCCAAAACTGTCTGGCTGTCAGCTTCCATTGGTTTGACATCGTGTGTTGTTGTAACAGGGAGTTCACCTCTGCTGTTCTATTGTGGGTAGCTTTTAGCCAACGTTTCCATTTACTGTATCGCTCGGCCGTTTGGTAATCACAGTGGGACGTTGAGAACATGGTACTCTGTTCTCGGGGGGGGGGGGCTGAATTCACTCGAAAGGTAAAGCGGAATTCAGACACTAGACCCTGCCTGAATTAAACATCTTAGACGGCGTCTGTGGTTGCTTAGCAATCGCCGCACCGTTTAGAATTATCTGTGGTTCGTCAGCTTCAGGATCGTCGGCGGATAGTGGATTAGAGAACTCTCTCATAATTCCAACCGCTCCCAAGTCCATAACAATTTGTTGGTGCTGGTTTAGAATGAGAAATTGACGTAATTTTGTTTTAGGGTGTTTCTTTGGTTACACTGTGCGTTGGTTTTACAGTGGTAAATAAGAATTGTCTTCTGTTTTGAACTTTACAGGAAGCGAGGGATGCAGAGTTGGTACAGGATGACCTTCGTGCCAAATTGGAACGTCTGCGTGCTGAACTCGTCGTCTTCCGTAGCTTACTCAATGATGTAAGTCTGGCTTAAATATCCTTTCTCAACTGGAAGTCCCAACCTACAGGGATTAATAATGGTTCGTTTTATGTAGTGATACGAAATTGGGAAAGCCATAGAAAGTACATGATCTGGGGGTGCAGAGAGTTGTGTTGTAAAAAATGGACTGGGAAAAAGGTAGGGAATGGGATTTTGGAAGGAAAGGGAAAGGAGGTTAGGAATAAAGAGAGCAGATGCCGTACATCTCCCGAACTTTACTGTCACAGTGAGAGGGGAATGGGTAGGGAGGGATGTCAAACACCTTCACCTTTGTTGCATGAATAAAATTTTGAAGGGCCTCTTGTGCCTAAAATATAGTGTCACAAAAATATTGAGGATATTGTCACAATTTTGGCGGAAGGTTGAATAGCTTTACAAGTTTTTAGCCTTTATGATATTAAAATTCAACGCAAAACTAGAGTTAATAGAACACCTCACCACACGCAATCTTGAGAAAAAGAACATGGGAAGGGTCATTTCAACTCTTGCTTTGCGTTTCTGAGAACAATCTATATTTATGTCTTACAAGCCGCGATTTTTGTCTGAATCTCGAGATTTCCCAATGCTGAGAGCACAAGCAACAAATTTGATTTGTTGAGATGGTGTAAAATTATTTAATACTTTGCCCAAGTACTGCTAAACTGGAGGTTTTTGGAAGTGCCAACAAGGTGATTTGTGTTGTACTGTTCAAGTATATAATTCCATTGAAATAAAATAAAAGCTTTGCAGGTCAGGTCAGGTATATGCCAGAACATGTGCACTTCAGGCATGTGCCAAAACTGCGCGTCGCTGCGTCCACTTTCCAGCGGTACTCCAGGGGCCTCCGTCTGGCCATCCCCAGGCAGATGCCAGGCCCATCCCCATCTCCTTGAGATGCTGGTCAACCACGAGGCACGTGGTCGGCCCATTGGCCTCCTCCACTCACGCGACTCCCTCGCTGAAGAAACTGGTGAGCAGGATCAGCATCAGTAAAACGAGCCACATGTTCAATACAGCCCAGCTAGCGCTCACGGACTATGCAGGTAACAAATCTCATCCGAGTCTCTCTCAGCAACCGCTCGTTGGACACAAAATCCGACCAGCGAGAGCCAAGGATTCTCCGAAGAGACCTGGTACCAAAGGAATTAAGTCTCCGTCTCAGATCCTTGGTCAGAGTTCAAGTCTCACATCCATAGAGCAAGACTGGAAGCACCAAGGACCTGAAGACTCAGACTTTCCTCCTCCCGCACAGGTACCGGCAGCGCCCACACCCCATGATCCAGTGAATCCATGACTCCCCAGGCCCGACCCAGACGTCTATTGTCCTCTGACTCACAGCCAGCAGAGACATGAATATCACTGTCAAGGTAGTGAATCTCTCCATGACCTCAACATCCTCACCACAAACAGACACAGACAGACAGCAGCATCCAAGATGTCATTGAAAGCCTGGATATTAGTTTTACCCAAGAAACCCATATCCCAGCGGCTCCGACTTCTCATTCAGCACCTCGAGGGCCCCAAAAGGATATCTAAAGTCTCTGCAAAGATGACTGCATCATCTGCGAAATCAAGGTTCGAGATCTTGACATTCCCAAACGATGCACCGCAGCTTGATCTCTCCAACATCCTCCCTAGAATCCAGTGCATACAAATGCTGAAAAGTGTGGGGGCCAGTACACACCCCTGACGAACTCCAGTAACAACTGGAAATATGTCAGAGATGGTACCATCACATCTCACAGCACTCTCAGTACCAGAGTGGAGTTCAGACATCAGATCGATAAGTTTTGGTGGCACCCCACGAAGACCGCGAATCCTCCAGAGGGCATCCCGATTCACCGAATCGAACGCTTTACAGAGATCAACATAAGCTGCAAGCAGCCCTGCCGAAACTCTCATCTGCGTTCGATGAGGACCCGAAGAGCAAGGATACGGTCAATCGTTGCCCTCTTTGGTGTAAAGCCTGACTGCTCTGGACGCTGGTGCTCAAGCAGATGGTGGCGAACCCCATCAAGAATTATCCGAGCAAAGACCTTGCCCAGCACTGAGAGCAGCGTCACCCTCGGTAGTTGTTGCAGTCTTGGCGATCCCCCTTCCCTTTCCAGAGAGGGACAACAAGGCCCCTCTTCCAATCAGTTGGGATGATGCCTGTGTTCCAGGCAGAGCACAAAACTGCATGCAACGACACGAGTGCAGCATTTCCACCAACCTTGAGAAGTTCAGCATGGATGCCACAGATCCCTGGAGCTTACCCGTTTCAACTGGTTCACCGCAGCCTGTGTTTCCACAAGTGAAGGTGGACCACAGTTGATTGGAGGGTCAGCAACAGGGATTGTAACACCCCTGACGTCCAACTCGACAGCTGGTGGATCAGCCTGTGACAACCGCTAAAAGTAACCGGCCCAGCGGGCCTTCACTTCAGCTCCTCTGTCAAGAGCCTACCACCCTCTGCTCTAACTGCAGTACACCGAGGGATGGGCTTGGATGAAACACATGCGCGAATTCCCCTGTAAGCGGGAGGAGAATCACATGCCCACAGGTGATGCTCTACCCCCTCACAGATTCCTCGTACCTACGCCTCCTTGTCCACCCTTGGTGCACGTACAGTTTTACGCCTCAGCTCCCTGAACAGCTCAGCTCTGCCATTCAGCCTGGCACTGCGACTCTTGTGGAATGGTATCCAGTGTCCCTTGAGAGACAAAATTCTTCTTTGCCCTGCGGTGAGTTTCAAGACATCCACCGGCAACATCAAGGACGGTGGTCTTGAAGGCACTCCACAACTCTTCAGGACCCCCCAAAGCACCCAGACCCCCCAAATGTCCACTCAGCCTGTTCGCAAACTCCTCAGCTACCCTCTCATCCTTGAGCTTGCCAACATCCAGTCTAGGCTGTTATGGTACCATTCTCCTGGATTTAAGTGCAGTTTGAGTTGCTACAACAAGCCGGTGGTCAGTATTGAGGAACTGAGCACTCCGGTAGACCCTGCAGTTCTGGTCATCCTCCAGCGACCATCAACGAGGACATGGTCAATCTCCTTTGCCACACCGCCAGCGTTGGAATACCAAGTTCAGCGAGAACTTGTGGGCGCTGAAACCACGAACACCACCCTAAGTCCATGACTTCTTGCAAAGTCAAGGAACTTAGTGCTATTCTGGTTCATAGTTCCTGACCCATGGGGACCAACACATGTTCTCATAACCATCCCTATCAGTTCCAGTCGATGCATTGAAATCCCCAAGACTAGAAGTGTATCTCTGTACTGGGGCACTGATCAACCATAGACTCGAGCGTGGCGTAGAATGCATCCTTCACGTGAGATCACTCGCCTCAGTCGGAGCATAGACAGAGACCAGGGAAATGACACCAAAGGAGTGATGAATCCTTAGTCTCATAATACGCTCGTTGACCGGTGTTACCTCAATTATCATTGGGGTCAGCTTATTGGACACAGCAACTCCTTGAGTATGGTAACCATCAGAGCAACAGACCAATAGTAGGTGTAACCACCCACCATGATCTCACCGCAATCCGGTCCTGAGCCTCAGAGAGTGCTGCAATACCGATGTCCAACGCTTGAGCTCAGATGATAACAGAGACAGGTGATCATCCTCTCTTAGGGATAGGACATTCCAGGCACCCACCCGAGGGGACCGCCTCAGGTTAACCCAAGGAGACCGCCGTCTGGTGGACGACACCTCAGCACCACTCCGACACACTCTCCCGCAATCTGACCCGGGAATGCTACCCCGTGGTTTCCCTCCTATCATCAAAGATTGGGGGCCCGAAGGCTTTGCCCCAATCCCATCATCCGGTGAGCTGCCCTGCGAAGGGAAGCTGCACAGGAGGTACTCCCACGGAGTGGGTTTTCAGATTTTTTTTGTGTTTTGCGGAATGAAGGGTTTTACGGTGGCCGGAGTGCAAATACTACCACCAACCTCCTAATAAAAAGTAACCCAACTGCAGGACGTCCGTCCGCAGACACAGTTGGGCACTAGATATGGATGGCCGTTGGCTCACAAGGAGCTCCTCCGCCCTTTGACAGGTTTTGTTTTTAATCCTGCTGGGTGTCCATATCCAAACATCCTCCTCACCAAAAAACCTGGTGGGGGAGACGGTTTAGTCGCCGACAACCCGACCATGGAACAGGTTAGTACAGTTTACATGATACCTGAGCAGGTCACAGATCTAACCTGACCTGACAGGAGGTCATAGAAAAAAAACAAAAAACATTTTTGTGGAAGTTTACTGCCATTGATGCAGCGTCTTTTACACCACGTTATTTCACACATTAACTTAGTTATTCATGCCTGATGTTTGTTTGTGTCCTTTATGCTTTCCATAAAAACAGTAAGTTTTCTGTTTGAAATTTTTTAAAGTTTTGTTTGACCAGACAGGCAGACAGACTAAAATAAGTACCTCACTCTTCTGCGCATGCGCGATCGGGATGAGATTCCATACAATTTGCCAAATTCAGAGTCAAAGTACTGACACTTAAACTGCAGTTTTGTGTACTGATTAATCATCCGATTAATGCTCTGCAATGTTCACAATGTAACATTCAATTGACATTACGTAGTTCCTGGATCATCGCTTGATGTCTGTGGACAGACAGGCAGAGTGGACCAATTGCTTAACCCCCTTTTTTCGCTTCGCGTGTGAGGTATAACAGGACTAGAGTCTGACTCTCACCAGAATAGGATGAACAGAGACGTGTTAATAAAACAATTCTGCAGGTCAAAAGGGATTATGAAAAGAACATAGCAGAGAGAACATTACACATAACAGCAAGACATTCTGTAAATATGTAAGATGTAAAGAAAGGGTTAAGAGGACTGTGGGCCCATTTAGGGTAACAGAGGAGAATTGGTGGATGATGAGGGTGAGATGGCAGAGTCATTAAAGAGTTTTTTTTGTTTGCTTCTACATTTACAAGGAAAGTCAGGGGAGTTTCCAATAGCGGAGAGTATCTATCTTGGGAGTAAGCAAGGGCTTTGAGAAGAGATACTTGTCGGAGTGGATGAGAAGAAGCAGCTTCGACAACGAGGGTTCGGCAATGGGTTGGATAATTTGGATAATATGTGGACAGGTACTGGAGGATATATATATATATATATATATAGTTTTTTTTGTCTCCACTGTCAAGACTTGTATGAGAGCTAATACACAGAAATGCACAATAAGGGGAGCAGGAGACAAGAGGGGTGGGAGAAGGAAAGAAACCAGAGAGTTGGTGTCAAAGCCACCCAATGCTCGCCTCTTTATACATTTATCGTTTTTAAAAGACTAGTCTAATAATATTTTTTATAAAGCATTGCAGTGAAGTCTGATCCAAATAATTTTAAAGCAATATACGTATTTGTATATTGTAATCAGTAAAAAATAGTGTGGTAGATAAAAACATTAGAAAGGAAAAAACGTGCACCAAAAACTTTAACATTTTCACGCTCACGCTGACGCTGACGCTCACGCTCACGCTCACGCCGGGGGTATCGCTATAGCTCTCTGTTCTTCGAACAGGCGAGCTCAAAAACAGTGGGGAACAGAGATATGACAAGATCTGTGGAAGGGTCAAATCCTCTCAGAGGAGTAGATGATACATATATACTTTCTCTCCACTATAAATAGTTGGTGGTTCATTTGATTTGTAGAAATTTGTGTTGATAATAGATAACTATTTTCACGTGCTCTTATGGTAACTGCTGGGCTGATAAAATTCTCTGCTCAAATTGTCCGTGTGCATGTACCGCTACCTGGGTAGAGATGGTGTTACAGTTTTGAGCGATGGCTGTTTCTTCCGCTCGTCTTCTCTCATTCGTGATGGGTAACCACAAGATCTAGCCATCTCTGTTGTTCCATAACGGTGCTCTGTAAGATGTTCCGAGCGCGATCCATACTCGGGTATTTCAGACAAACCTCGTCCAATTTCTGGCAGACTTGGGGTGTTTCAGCCGTTGGTGCGGCATGAAACCATCTCGGTTTGTATTACTATACAAGCACCAAGGACACATCGACTCGGCATACTTGTGGAAAATCGAAAATTATTTGCCGTTTGAGTTAAATCATACTGCGATGTAACCCAGAGATAGTACGGTTCTGGTGGTCTACTTCTGTTTGTGACGTCACAGCTAATCTGAAGAAGAAGAACAAGAAGACAATTTTGACTTTTAATTGCAAATTTACCCACTTTATAATTCACAAATCGGAAAAAGACGCATCGTATTTTTTGTAGGGTATCAAGGGATAGGTTCGCATCAAGGTGGTCTGAGTGAGTGGGTTACCCTTTAAGAAAGCATCTTGAGAAGAAATTGGGAACTATAGAACTGTTAGCTTGACTTAAGTTGTGGGGAAGGTGTTGGAGACGTTAATTAAGAAACAGATAGGTAACAATTTGAATAATTTCAGGATAATTAAATTTAATCATCACGGATTTACTAAAGGGAGGTCATATGTAACAAATTTACTGGTGTTCCATGAAGCAGTTTCTGATTGGGTGTATTCGGGAAGTGCAGTGGATGTAGTGTATATTTAGACTTTAAGAAGGCGTTTGATAAGGAACCACAGAGGAGATTGTGAGCTAAGGTGACGTCTTGTGGAGTGGCTGGTCAGGTAACTAACTGGATGTGGAACAGGCTTGTTGATAAGAAGCAGAGTGGCTGTGAGTGGGAGGGTGTCTCGCTGGGAGGATGTAAGTGGAGGGGTACCTTTGGGGTCAGTACTGGGACCACTGTTATTCATAATTTACATAAACGTTTTGGATAGTGGGGTGAAGAGTTGTCTTTCTAAATTTGCAGATGACACTTAGCTTGGAGGAGGGATTGCTAGCAGAGAGGGGGGAGGGGGAAGGGTGATTAGATTTCGGAAAGTTTTGATACTTTAATAGATTGGGCAGAAGATTGCGACATACAATTTAATATAAAGAAATGTAAGGTGCTGGCGATGGGTAAGAATAATGAAAATAGAGATGACATGATGCAAGGGGCGGTCTTGGAGCATGTCACACAGGGGAAGGATCTGAGGGTTGTAATATATACAAGGAGGTAAGCAGGGATCACAGTGTGAAGCAGGTATAGGGAAAGGTGACAGGGTTTTAGGTTGTATTCGTAGGAGGATAAATGATCAATAAAAATAGGTAGCGTTAACACTGTGTCGGAACTTGGTGAGGCCTCATCTAGAATACTGCATCCAGGTTTAGTCACTGCACCTCAGGAAGGACATCGTTGCCACAGAGAGGATACAGCGTAGGGTTCCGAGACTGATTGTGGATCGAGCTAGACTAATCAAGAGAAGTGGCATTAGGAGACAGGACTTTATACATGAGAAAGGTGGTGGTTATGTGGGGATATGATTGAGATGTTTGAGATAATGAAGGGTGTGGACAAAATAAGTGCAGGAGTTTTTCAGCAAAATAGACTGTGATGGGATCAGGCACCATAACCTGAAAGCAAAGAAGAGGACAATTAGGACAGTAGTAAGGCAAGGGTCTTTCAAGTGGAGAGTAGTTGATGCATGGAGTGGTCTCCATAGAGATGTGATGGTAGCCGAAAGGATAGATTGGTTTAAATTGGAATTAGATAGGTGCCTTGAGGCATTGGAGGTGGAGGGATGCAGGGTGCCAAGCAGGACTTGGAGATCGCTTGTTTGTGGATGGGTGATGGTTTCTGGGGTTGGTGTAGCACAGTCATGATGGTCCAAATGGCCTCCTCCTGTGCCAAAGTTCTTTAACTGTATTAGTAAACAATGGACAAGTGGTATATGAGACTTGAACCTGGATTAATCTACATTATGAGTCAGGGGTTTTGATGAGAACACCACAGGCCAACCCAATATATTAATTGAAAAAAATGGTTTCACTCCCTTTTTGGGGTTTTATTGCTTGAGATTGGCTTTCAATCCTTTGGCATGTGGTGTTGATTTCATTGATTATACATTCTTGTAAATGTTCTCTGTTCTTGAGGTCGTTGAGAATATCGACAGTGTGGAATAATGTGGTCATCATACTGCCAGCTTTCATTAATACAATTGCTTTCCAAGTGTGTTATTGGGGTGATGACCCTTTGAAATTATGATAAAACACACAAAGTGGTCCCAAATTCCTTTCGAGCAACGCAAGGCTTGTGGAATTTGGCAATTCTTGCCTCTGCTGCAGGACATGTCGGAATTGGACACAAAGATCCAGGAGCAGGCAAGGCGAGTCGACATGGACATCTGCCGACGAATCGACATCACGGCACGGCTGTGTGACGTGGCACGTGACTCTCATCGTGACATCTTCCAGGTCGTGCGGGTGTTCTCCTGGTTTCTGTTGTGCCTCCATTCACTGTAGTTGTGACAGAATAGAGCTGGAACAGTCAATAATTGGCTCAACACACCAACCAGATCATCCCAATTTTGTTTGTGCTCGATTGAGAACACCATTGAGCCATTCCCAAGGGATCACCTTTCTCAAATGCCAATGCGTACACTTGCTCATCGAGCTGTTTGGCCACATCGGCATTTTGGCACGCCACTTAAAAAAAAAAAGACCACTTAAATGGCCTTTACTTGTGATGAACAAATTGTAGCAAGTTCCCTGTTTTTTCATTACATACTTTATGGCTGCAGGAGTGTATACCTGAAATATATACTTTGTAGATTCTACACTGCTTGGTGATCTTTGACAAATGCAGCCGCTGTTGTGATTGCCATCCCTACAATGAAGTCTGCAAAAATTTACATAACTCAACTGTTATGTTCTTGCGTATGGCAGCCTGGCTGCCAGGGTAGCTTTCCTTTCTTAGAAGCACAGCTGCGCTGCTGATGCTGTGCCCTGATACCAGTACATTGGTACTCATTTCGCCAACCTCGGAAGGATGACAGGCTGAGTCAACCCCACCTGGTGCTAATTCAGCAGCCAACGGGGCTCAAACTCGGGACCCTAAGATCGTAAGCCAGCCACCCGACCCTCAAAGCCAACATCAGGCTTGATAACCCAACTAAACAGGATATAAAGTTGATATTCATGGAAATTTGTGCACCAGGAACTAATAATTAAGGAATTATAGGATTTGTCACTTCAACGCTCTTACAAATATATCCTTTATCAAGTTATTTTGTAAAGTTGTGTTTAATATCTATGATGGTGTACATATAATATGCAATCGCTGTCAGTATAAATTGTCCTGTTTTATAAATTACTATATAACTCTGTAACCAAACAAAGCATGGAGCTGTAGTTTGTAGTCATTGATGAGCGATATTGCCATCATAAGCCTTGCCTATATATGGTTCTTGTGACAATGCAGAATGTTTATCTATTAACAATTGAGTTAATTTTTTAAACTATTTATACAGGTAATTAAATAACATGTTGCGTCGGGGTCCGCAGGTTGGGAAACAACCAATTAATGGTGTTTAATACCAATTAATCCCCCACATAATGATATCTACCTAGATTTCATGCATATTTTGGTTTTGATCTGATATTCCAAGCTTCCTGGTGGAGACGAGGTGTAAGACGAGGTCAAGTAGGTTACGGAAATTGAACATTAGCTACATTTGATGATTTTATTGATTGAAAGACAAATTCCATACCTGAGATGCATTGGAGAGAGAATGATATGAAAATGTGACCAATTACAAGAATGTGACCATCATCACATCCTTGTTTTTCACCCCCACCTCCATATTTTTCAGTGTTTCCCTGTTTCTCCAGCTCGCTGCCCCCGTCGGCTTGAAGGGGACGGAGAGAGGAGTGCAGGCAATGAAAGTGAAACACTGCAAGGAGAAAATGTAGAGGTTTTAGCTGCAAGTGAGAATGATGGAAGTCTGGGAGAAAGCATAGGAGATCAAGCATCAAAACAAGAAGATAAGAGCGAATCCACCCAAGCCTCAGTTTCGCTTTCCATTAATGGTACAACTTACTGTTGTCCTTATTTATATACCCATCCTTGAAACCATCAAATCAAATGTCGATAATTATTTGTTACTTACTAGACTTGGTTTTATTTGAATCCCAAACACCGATTATGTTGAGAAATGGGCTCGAGAATCACATTGTTCATGTATAACATTTGGGTTGTTAATGCAATCTATGATCATTAAATGACCATCACACCCCAACCATTAGACCAGTGGCCTACATTTTCCTCCCCATCATCCTCCCTCTCCCTTTCTCCTCCCACTCCTTTCTTTCGTTTGATTGTTTGGTTTTTTTTCAGTTCACCCATTCCTCTGCCCACCTTCTCCAAACCTCCTTGTTTGCATAATATGTCGTAAAAGCAGGAATTGACATTTGTTAATTTGTCTTGCATTTAAAAATGTTTGGCCAGATGTGCAAAGATGTTCTATGGCAATTTAAATCAAGTGTGCTGGTGAGGAGGAATTTTTTTAAAATCTGAAAATTAAATAATTCTGCATGTGCACAAGAGGATAAAGTGAATGACGAGATTAACTAGAATGGCACTCTGTAGAGCGCATACCTCTGCCTGAAAAGTTTGTTTTGTGTCCCGCTAATAGGCCGGATTTGCGGACCCGAATCGAAATCGAATCGGCTTGTTCTCGTCACCTAACCGACTCATCCACCTAGTTTTGTCATTACTCATCCACAACTTTGAACTATCATGCTATTTATCATTTTTTGACTTGTCTCTCAATGGTGAAGAATCACTTAGAAACTTAAAAAATTCTCGTATCTGGATCCGGATTCGAATCTTCACCAAAATCTAATTATTTCCTCCTTGTCACACACCCAACGTCTCCACCAATTTTCGTCTGAGTCCGTGCTCAACTTTTTGAGATATTCTGTTCACAGACAAACGAACAAACAGACAGACGGGTGAAAATATAACTTCCTTCCACCTTCGGTGGCAGAGGTAAAAATTGACAATTAAAATGAAATTTCCCGACGATGAAGGGGTGAGAGTCCAAATGGCTCAGGTTATGACCAAAATGGTGTCAGGGGGGCTTTAAAAAATAGATTACCATTAATCATTGTTGATGGTCAAGCACATCTCTTCAGTAGTTTATTGATTGTGGTTGGCTTTGTGGTTTTGCACCTCAATTGCCAGGTGGTCCTATGTATTTGAATTATTAGAGGTGCCTCAGTATTTGTCAGAAGTGTTTTGGGTTCTTGGTTCCTTATCAGGAGCACAGACTGCTTTGGTTTCCTACAATAGTATTAGTGGCTCAAATGGAAGCATTTGTTGGTTTGCATTGTGGATTTTGGTTCAAGTTTTGGTTTGTGTTCAGATTTTATTTTGCTTGTTGTATCGGGTTCTGATGTTGTGGTTTTTGTTCTGGTTAGCGGAAGGAAGCACTGGAAACTCCACAAATGGGAACATAACAGATGAAATGAAACGACTGCTCAGCCAACTGTAAGTCGAGTGATATTTTTGCCTTTAAGTCTGGCAGTTTGCAGGTCGGGGTTCGAACCCTGGCCGAGTTGTAGCAAAGACTGAAAATGGTGTGTGTGTGTGTGTGTGTGTGCTGCTTCTTTGCTTGATGCTCAGCATTTAAAATAATTGAGCATGGACAAACAACCATAGGTTGGCAATACTGCCAAAGACTTTTATGGGCCTAATGGCTGTGTATTAAGTTCCTTGTGAGGGAACCTAGTATTTAACTTGGCTGTCTTTGAAGAAATGTAATGTTAAAAAAAAAATAGGATGATGAGGTTCTGATGTGGTGGAACATACCATTGCTTCAGGCGGGAATCGGTTGACGTTGATGATGAGAGCATCGGGTGGGAATCGGATGACTCTCTTCTCCTTTGGGACGATTTCTCGGGTGTTACTGAAGCGGAGGGCGAGGCATCCACTGAGGTAAGACGATTGAGGACTTCAGGGTCTATCATTCTTTGGAAAGCAAGTTGGACATTTGTCATCAAATATTTTTGAAAACAATTGGTAATGATGCTCGCAGAGTGTTCGCGCACTTCACTTATGTTGGAGTACTTGTTCTGATTGGCTAACAATAGGTTATGCATTTCAGCCGATGGAAATTAGCATTTTAACCTGGTCACCTTCCACTTTCACTACCAGCTGAGATCCTCCATATCGTCCACAGGATGAGGTGGAGCGAGCCATCTCGGAGACGGAAACGTTACTTCAGTCGCGTGAACAACATTACCATGAAACAATCTCCCAGATAGAGGTACGAACATGTCCATTAGAAAGGGTTGCTTTAGTAAGCATTGACTTGCTCACGCGTCATGTCTGTCAAAGGTCAAATGTTATCTCTCATTATAATTCGATGACACTTATTTATGGGGATGTTACTTCTTCCATTCGGTAAATGTAATGAATTTTTTTTCCTCGTGTTTTATTTAATTTTATAATTGGGATGTGCAAGAGTGACCATTTTGTCCCAGTGCCGACAATATACCTGTCTGCCAGCATTGAATTTTCCTCCATCTACAGTGCCTTCAGAAAGTATTCACACCCCTTGACTTTTTCACATTTTGTTGCGTTACAGCCTGAATTTAAAATGGATTACCGGTAAATTTAAATTTTTGTCGCCGATCTACACAAAATACCCCAAAATGACAGTGAAAACATGGTGTTAGAAATCCTTACAAATCTATTAAAAATGAAATGCAAAAATATCTACTTTACATAACTATGCAACCCACTGAGTCAATACTTTTAAGAAGCACGTTTGGGAGTGATTACAGCTCCGAGTCTTCTTGGGTATGTCTGTATCAGCTTTCCACATCTGGATTTGGGGATTTTCTACCATTCTTCCTTGCAGATTTGTTCAAGCTCTGTCAAGTTGGATGGGGAGAGTCGGTGAACAGTAATCTTCAAGTCTTTCCACAGATTCTCAATGGGATTGAAGTCGGGCTTTGGCTGGGCCACTCAAGGACTTTAACGTTCTTGTTCTGAAGCCATTCCAGTGCTGCTTTGGCTCTATGCTTGGGGTCATTGTCCTGTTAGAACGTAAATCTTCACCACAGTCCATGTTCTTTTGGACTCTGAAGCAGGTTCTCCTCAGGGATTTGCCCGTATTTGGCTCCATTCATTGTTCCCTCTATCCTTACAAGTCTTCCAGTCCCTGCCGCTGAAAAGCATCCCCATAGCATGATGCTGCCACCACCGTGCTTCACGGTGGGGATGGTGTGAGATGGGTGGTGAGCTGTGCTCGGTTTCTGCCAGACGTAGTGCTTTGCATTCAGGCCAAAGAGTTCAGTTTTCACCTCATCAGACCACAGGATCTTTTGCCTCATGCTCTGAGTCTTTCATGTGCCTTTTTGCAAACTCCAGGCATGCTGTCTTGTGCCTTTTTCTCAGGAGTGGCTTCCATCTAGCGACTCTCCCATAAAGCCTAGATTGGTGAAGTGCTACAGAGACTGTTGTCCTTCTGGCAGGTTCTTCCATCTCAGCCAAGGAACTCTGTAGTTCTGTCAGAGTGGTCATTGGGTTCTTGGTCACCTCCCTGACGAAGGTCCTTCTTGGTCAGTTACTCAGTTTGGTCGGATGGCCAACTCCAGGAAGAGTCTCAGTAGTTACATTTTCTTCCCATTTCCTAATGATGGAGCTCATTGTGCTCTTGGGAACTTTCAACACTCTAGGAATTGTTTTATACCCTTCCCCAGATCTTTACCTCCTCACAACTCTATCTTGGAGTTTGACGGACAGTTCCTTGGACTCCATGGTAGAGTTTCTGCTCTGACGTGCACTGTCAGCTGCGGGACTTCATATAGAAAGGTGTGTTTCTTTCTAAATAATTTCCAATCAATTGATAATTTCCAATAAATAATTTCCAAAGTGGCTGAACACTTATTGACTCAAGACATTTCAGCTTTTCATTGTAAATTAATTTGTAAAAAATTCTCAGAAAAAAATTCCACTTTGGCGTTATGGGTATTATGTGTTGATCGGTGACAAAAAAAAAAATCTCAATTTAATCCGTTTTTAATTCAGACTTGATCACAACAAAATGTGACAAAAGTCAAGGTGTGAATGCTTTCCGAAGGCACTGAATTTGAGATTTAAATTTCTGCTGCTGTTGCAATGACATTCTCAAACATAACATTCCCTTTTTGTGCACATCCATTCATATCTGTATGTAAAGTGCAACCCTATTTTGATTGACCTTTGGGTGTGTTGAGCTGTGCCTGTGAACTTTACAAGCTGCAGTTCATATGACCAGTTCTGCTGTTCAGTGTGACCCATTTCTGTTCAGTGTGACCCAATGTGCTGTTCTGCATTTTATGTGACCCATTGTCCTAACCTTTGGGCTTTGTGACTACTACAGCTTGAGCTGCGCAGTGCGAAGAGTGACATGACTCGTCATCTGAGCGAGTACATGGAAATGTGCAGCATGAAACGTGGTCTCGATGTGCAGATGGAAACTTGTCGGCGACTTATTGGCAAACCAAGGTGATTAATTGCTCCATCATTGTCCACCTGTGTGAATGTTATTCGGATGGGTGTCAAGACTCCTGATCAAGCTAAACTGACTTTTTATTTATTTATTTATCCAGCTATCCTCATCATTTTTAGCACAGAGAACAGGTTATTAAATAATCATGTTTTTCTTAAATAAATTAAATGATTTTGTTCTTGTTTTTGAATTAAAATAATAAACTACATTTGTTATTCTCATGCCTTTGTTTGCTTCCCTGTCTTTAGACCTCTAGTTTCACCAACATCAGCAAGTGAGGAAAGTGAAGTAGAAAACACTGAAGAAAGAAATGGGTATGATTCTATTGACCTCTTTCATGTCTGTTGCCTACACATATTTGTGTTGCTAAAGTATCAAAAAACGTAGGGTCAGTGATGGAGATTTAAAACATTTTTAGCTCGCCTGTTCGAAGAACAGAGAGCTATAGCGATACCCCCAGTGTGAGCGTGAGCGTCAGCGTGAAAATGTTAAAGTTTTTGGTGCAAGTTATTTAGAAGCTTGCCATTCATTTAATGTGTACTAGGATGCTGATATTTGGCATGGAGGTTCCTTTTGGGTATATTATTGATGTAGTGAAGTTGAAATTAAAAAATAATTTCAAATTTTTCAAATTTTTGACCTGTTTTGAACTTAACATTTTTGTAGCACATCAACGTTAAAGTTTTTGGTGCAAGTTATTTAGAAGCTTGCCATTCATTTAATATGTGTACTAGGATGCTGATATTTGGCATGGAGGTTCCTTTGGGGTATATTATTGATGTAGTGAAGTTGAAATTAACAAATGATTTTAAATTTTTTTAATTTTTGACCTGTTTTGAACTTAACTTTTTTGTAGCACATCAACGTTAAAGTTTTTTCCTTTCTAATGTTTTTATCTACCACACTATTTTTTACTGATTACAATATACAAATACATATATTGCTTTAAAATTATTTGGATCAGACTTCACTGCAATGCTTTATAAAAAATATTATTAGACTAGTCTTTTAAAAACGATAAATGTATAAACAGGCGAGCATTGGGTGGCTTTGACACCAACTCTCTGGTTGTTAGATGGAGGGCAGACGCTTTCAATATATTGTTGCAGCCATCCGGTTCATTCCAGTTGCTTGGTTCAAATCCGGCAAGTCACGTCAAAGTGACCTCAACAGTCGATCGCCTTGAGACTTCCCTGCCAGATCTACGTCTGACGACCGATCTATTTAGCGGGTCTTTATCTACTTACGTCTTATGATGCAAAGCAACCCAATGCAGTGCTGCACCGATTGGCATCACGTGACTGGATCTGATCTTCAGCCAAGCAATCTGAGTCACGTGATGTGATCTTGTCAGTGGCATGGAGACCACAATCAATTATTCCCTTCGTGGGTCTTTATAACCACCAATGAAGCCACCAGCACAGCCAGAATTCCCTTGAGACCAAGTCAGGTTTCTTCAAGAAGAAATGATGGCATGGGGGAAAGGAAACGAGATCAGTAATCAACAGTAATCAATAACCAAACAAACCCCATTGACTCACTACCGATCATACGTGCCCACAAACCAACAAACAGATGGGAACCTTAATTATTTAAGTCTATAGGGCCCAATCAGATACATGCAGGAGATGGACATTAGAAACTGACGAGACTGAATACCGCAAGCTGCATCCGGCAGGACGCAGTGAGTCCCAAGTAGTGACACGGGCAGGGAATGGACAGTTCCCGGCTGCAGACAGGAGCTAGCACAAGGGGGAGAGTGGATGCAGCTTGCTGTATGGGGGTGTAGCTGGAGGCTGTGCATTAAAAGGCTCTATTTCTCAGCAACAGGGAGAAACCTTGATGCAGCTCGTGTGCATGTACTTGTCACCCTCCCATCGTGTGTGCCTTTATTGCCTCGGGCACATACGTCATTGATGATGCGCTGTGCCCCTCCCCTCTGACTTACCATTGGCCTGAAGGCCTGTTTGATGGGTGAATGACCGCCCATCTCCCAGTTGTCAACCAGGCGGCCCCTGCACCTCTGATCTTGAGCTCTCCGGGACCTTACTTTGCCACCCAGATAGCGCCTCAAGGCCCACCAAAGCTTAAAAAGAGACATTTAAGACAGATTACAGAGGGTAACACAGTAAATAAAAGTTTAAAGGGATGGTGGTTTTTAGACAGACACTGGGATAGGTGTGGGTCATCTGTCTAGACATAATAGCAACGCCTACCTAATATCATATTTAAATACTTCACGCTTTTGCTGAGACACTCATTAAGGAAATAATTATGCTATAAACACCTTTAACCCACTAGGAGCCATTTCCTCAACAATATATTATGTTGTAACTCGGTCGGGGTCGATCCGAAAGTGCAAGACCCACGTGGCAAGACCCAGGCCATGCTGGGAATGACTCCCACAAAATGCCTGAGCAGTAATGGCAAAGCTTGGGGGAAGTAGGGTGGATTCGGACATGCCAATCGTTATAATCATATGGGTAATCCCAATGCCCGCTCCACGATCACAATTTAGTGTGGTGCCATCCGCCTAATTGTGGAGTTGGCTGACTTATTTAATTAATTCAGTGCTGCGCGACGCACCCCACGGACAGCTGTTCCATGATGGTGATGGTATCAGTGGTACACGATGGTCCGCTTTTCCCGATCGGTTTCAATGTCCGTCCGGAGGATGAGCTTGTGATTCATGCACGCAAATGCTTTACAGCAGTTTTCAGAAATAACAACAATGAGAATGAAATTAATTTATTACATCAGGGTGAATAAATATACACCAGTTACACAATAACGCCCAATGCTTATTTATCTAGCCTCAAAAACACAAACTCATTCAGGGGTTACGAGACAAAAAAGGGGGAGATAAGAAGAGAGATAGCATGACAAGTCTGCTTGGGAGAGGTTGTTCACTTCCCTCAGTTAATGTGGTACAACGGTCTCAAGCTGGGACTAGCAGAGACAAAAAGCGGGAGGTCAGCTGCATGTGGGACCTGTGCTGTGCTTGCTTTGAGGTCCTCAAACTCCAAGCCTGGAGAGTTGGCCGTCTTCCTGCCCGAAGACAGAGCTGATGCCAGGGAGATGAGCCTTTGAACCATCTTGACGGGCTTGTGTCACGTGTTCCGCCATACGTCATGGCATATCATGAAAGTGTTTGCGCCCAGGGCCAGGCAAAGGAATTTTCCACGCGCTCATCTCCCATATGAGGAAAGAAAGAAAAGAAGATAAATTAAGAATGGTGCATGTAACTTATCCTGGGATGCATTACAAAGCGTGAAAATAAAAGGAAAATGGGGATTCTAAGACCGCAAAGGAAAAAGGGGGTGGACGAGGAATCTCACTATACACATGGTCCTGGTGACCACTAATTTGGGTCGGTCTCTAGTGGCGACAATTGGGGTCGTATCACAGATCTAATATACACGTAATTAATAAATAACTTACTTATGATTAACCCGATCGCTCCTTTGGGCCATTTCATAACAATATTGTTCTCTGTTGCTACTTGTTTCAGATTTTATGAGCCTCTCACCTCTTCCTTTAAGGAACAGGAGAGCTATTGCAATTGGTCTTTCTGCACACAGATCTACTTTGATGTCTAATTCTCAGATATACTGTAAGCTATATACCACAGCAGTGCCCTGCATTGTTTAATGATCATGAGTCTTGTTAACTCTTGTCTCTTCTGGGGTTTTTTTTTTCTTTTTTTTCTTTTCATTGTACATTACTCGGTATTTCAATCACCTGTCGTTTTTTGTTTTTTAACACAATTATGTTTCTCCCATTTCCTTCAAGCAGGAATGAAAAAGTGGAAGAAGGAAAATGTGAAGCGCATGATAGCATCGAGAAAAATTGATGGAGATGATATCATAAAAGGAAACGCGAGTTTATGTCGAAGAGAAGGAGAAGCAATGTGAAGCAGAGATTATCAAGAAGAAGCCAGAATTATATATATATATATATATATATATAGATATATATAGATATATATATATACATATATATATATATATATATATAATATATATATATAAACTGCTGAAAGTGAAACTTTATTTTCAGCAATGTTTTCCATACATTTCAACATCAAGTGGGTCTGATCCATACATTCAGCAGTCAGATTTTTTCCCCTCTCAAATCCAATAATTTCAAGCTGTTTATTCATTGCCTTTCCTCGAAAGCTGATTTTGCAATACTTGTGGTGCTGTATGACTGATTATTTTCATTTTATTTTGAATTATATTATTGCTCAAACAATGTGCCAGATGTTTATCTCAATAGGAAGTCATGTGGTCTATCTATATAATATACATGTCTATATATATATATATATATCTATATATATATATATATATATATCTATATACTATCTATATATATATATCATGTGCACAGAGGAAAATTGGAAAAAATATATATATATTGAGGAGGAGAGGACTAAAGGGGAAGGAAGTTGGGAGGTACATAAGGAAAGGCCACAGACAAATGTTTTTAATCATGTAATAATATAGATGGACATCAGCCCCTTGATGGTGTTTGGCCATTTGCCAAGACGTCTGCCAACGGTAAAAGTACTTGGTTAACAATTTGAGTGTCTTTTTTTTTGTTTGTTTGTTTGAATTGGAGAATCACGTGAAGACGTCATGCCAAAAGTTAAACCATTGTGGAAAGAGGATACATTTTATCTTTCATATCAAAGCCTGATTCACATGTGAAATTATATTATTTAAAATTTTTGCCCATGTGATTAAGAAATAACATTTCTCTTGCACATGAAAGCGAAAAATTTTAAATGTATATTATATATTATTATTATTATTATTAGTCAGCTATAAAAGCTTAATCTCTGCATGATGCAGCAGCTAAAGCAAATATTTTAAAACGAAGTTTGTTTGTGATGATGGATAAAATGTTGGTTACGCTTCTTTCATGATCTTATTGTATGTATGCAGAATCTTAAGAGTTTTGTTAATGTGAAGGAAATGCATGGATGTGAGGCAATAATAATAATGAAGAATGTCAATGCAGTTTAGGAGATTGATCGAAAATACTTGTGCTTCAAATATTGCATTGCAAAAGACTATCAGATCAGGGGTAGTTTTCCACACACTATGGGGGAAAAAAAACTACAATAAAGTTTGATCCCTTTGTGTGGATTTTTATTTTTATTTACTTTACATTCGATTTACTTTACAACACCATTGTGTTTTACAATTGCTCTACCCACCTCCCTTTATTAATTCATTCCCCATTTGTGCATTCCGTCGTATGCTGCAGTTGCATTATTTCTGGGGATGTGGATATCCTGCTCAGACCCAAATACCTTTCTTTTCAAAAGGTACTTGGGATCTTTAACATCCACCAGCAAATGACAAAAAGCACAACATCGTCTTCGAAAAATGGCATTTTCATTGTTCGAGTTGCAAAACACCAGGACAGTTTACAATCATATCCTGATAACACAGCTCAAAGGTGAGTACACTACATTTTAGATATCTTGTTCCTCCTCCCATATGCAGAATACATCCAAAACATTGCTTTCCCTCTGGCTGAACGCCATGCTGATAGTTTGTGCAAATCGTTTTGGTGGGCCTGTTTGTTATTCCCATCTAAACAGTTGGTTCATGTTCAGATGTCAGGTTTAAATCGCATATACTGTGTTGTTTTATCCAGTCTCCAAATGTCTGTAATTGGTGTAAAAGTACACGTCTCGATGCCCTTGTCCTGAATGTGATATATCATCTATGTATGACTTCCGTGAGCCTGAGATCGCAGACGACAAAAATCCTATCAACAATTTGTCCATCGTGCTGCAAACAAAGACCAATATGAGCCAATTAATTCACCCTTCAAGACACCAACCCGACAAACCCAATCCAACCTGACATCCACTCAGTGAGAAAGCCGAGGGCAAATGCTGAAAGGGTAAGCAGGAAAATTCAAACTACTTAACGAGTGGATAATGGAAACTGGTATATCTATCTCTTAATAAAATAAAGAGACTGCCTTCTGTCCTCTTGCAAAAGGATCAGCCTTCCATTGCCTTTACACTCGATATCGTGTCCTAGTTTTTAAGTGTTTCTCCATCTGAGTTTGAGATTGCATTGCCAGGTCACTGCACCGTGATACTCGTATCTTTTCGATGTTCCATACCATAATGCCGAGATACTGTGTAATTCTGATGTGCTTGGTGTCACTCATTCTCATATGCTGCTGAACAGCTGAAATCGTCACCAGAAAGTCTTTGGGGTTTGAGAGAGAGAAAAGGTATTGTTCAATGCATCAATCTGCTAATATAATGAGACTTTTTTTTAAGGAATGTTAGGGTTCTTTACCGAGATTATTTTTTTTAACCTCTGCCTCATTACCCTTGCCAAAGGAGAGGGTATTGCATTTGGGTCCGTCTGTCTGTCTGTTAGCACAGAATGTGCTAATGTTGGCTACAAACGCCACCTAGTGGTAACCAGGAGCACACGATGTATTTTCTTTTTTCTTTTTTTAAACCGAGTACCTCTTAAAGTATGTACAATTAGAATGTGAGTACGTCCAGAAAATATGTACTATAAAACCACACTAAACAAGTCTGGCCTAGGGTATGTGATCTTTGCTCGTTAAAGTTTGCTTTTGCTTGTATTGACTTCCTCCGTCCACTCTTTGGCACTACATTCTTCTGACACCCCTGAGGTGTTTAGAGAATTTATTCATGTGGGAAAGAGATCTGTATGTTCAACACCTGGAGGACACAAACAATCTTCCCCAAAGAGCGGTTTGGGATTGAAACAAGCTGACGGAGACGGACCAATCATATTGATGATTATCACCTAGGATGGGCTCTTACCGTCTGCTGAACCATCTCAACATAGTCCCCAACAGGTGCGTAACCTTTGTGTGTGTGTGAGATATATATATATATATATATATATATATATATATATATATATATATACATATAATGTATACGAGCCAAAATCCGCGCTAAGTTTCGAAAGTGAGGGTTCGTTAGGACGTCAATATATCCAGTGTTCACAATGTGATTTATATAACTTTTTTATATACAATGTTTCTTGTTACATTTTTTGTGTCAAATGAACCTTCTGAGGTAGTCAGCACGTGCAGAAGAGAGTTTTACATTGCAGACGCTGTTTTCTTGGAGTGGCATATTACGCCTCCCGGCGGTGACGGTCTGTCGAAGACAGATGTAATGACGTCGGCGAATGACCGATGATGTGACTTCACACGTCGCCATGCAAATAAATGTAAAAATTAGAAAATCGCCAAAAATTCCCAAACCTGTCCATATGGTGCGATCTCACATAGCCTATGCTGTACATTAGACCACAGAGCACCCGCATGCTGAAAGTGGCGACAATCCGTCCGGCAGTTTCGGAGGAGATATGTCCACAAAATATGGCTTAGCGTATTAATATAATAATGTTGTGGATCCGGGGTTTGAGGCTTGCCACAAGGGGAAGCACTTGAATCCCTTCCGATGGGATGAAGGAGGGACTGTTGAAAGGATGTCTGATGGAAGGGAGATTATTGGTGGACCGTTGAAACGGGCCAATGTGGTATTGGAGAGATGATTTAAATTAACAGAGGGATTGAACAGAACGATGGTGTGAATGAATAAAGATTGAAAGTAACAGAAGGGGAGGGGGCAAGACATTACACAGGACAAACAGCATAGCCAATGCATGCCCCCCCCCAAAAAAACCCCGCAGAACCGTCTTCACGCATGGGCACGCTGGGCGGTTTGCCAGGGCCCCATGATTTTAGGGGCCTGTGAATAGAGCGCACCACGACTAAATTATATAAAATATATACCATGTACCATGAAGACCTTGATTACGGTGAACTTCGAAATGAATGCAAGCAGCTCAAGCACTACGTGGTCCACGATGAAGAATGTGAGACTCTCCCTGCGGTGTACAGTGAACTCATTTCAGATAACTTGAAATCTGTGTTTCCCATTGTTGAAAATCACACTCAGAGTGTTCATGTGCCATAATGGTGACCAACTGTAGGGGGGAACGCTCATTTTCAAGATTGAAACGAACAAAGAATCAGCTTCGCAGCACAATGGGACGGCAGCGTTTGAACTGGCTTTCACTCATGTGCATGGAGAATGACATCCTGAAGAACGTCAACTTCCAACCAATTCTTAAACAATTCTCTGCAAAGAAATGTTGCAAACGTTTGTGTTGATTAATTCTTGTTTTACCAATTAATTATATGTTTAGTTTTACTGAAAGTTTTAGTTTTCATTTCAGTGGGTAGGGGCCACAGTTCATTGCTTTGCCCAGGGCCTACAATGCTGTTAAGATGTCCCCTGCCAAAAAGCTCTTTGACAAGGGACCAAGGACTATTTATACAAAGACTAATGAAATAACTGATCCTCGGGTCACCTACGTGTCCATGTATGATCTCCCCCTGGGGTATGTTTTCCAAAATCAGAACAATATATATGGTTGAAGATGTCTGTCTGCTGGCCTCCCAAACCTCCGAAACACAAACACTCCTCAGAAAGAAAAAAAAATAGAAAGAAAGTAAAAGTTGCTTCAAATTAATCCAAACCTGAAGGAAAATTATATGAAGTGCAGATAGTGCAAGGTTTAGAACTGACAAGTTCCCCAGATTGGATGTGGTGGGGCAGTCCCATGGCCTCCAGTCTCCTGATGTGATGCTCTTAGACTTCTTGTTGTGGGGGTATGTCAAGAATTGTTTTCCCAACCTCCATTGCTGACGTTGAAACACTTGATGCAAGGATAACGAATTGCATCAGCAGTGTGATGAGGGATATGATGGCCAACACGTGGATTGAAGTGGATTTTCGCTTGGATGTGCTACATGCCACTAAAGAAGCACAGTTTGAGGTGTACTGAAGGAAATAAACTTTATGAATTACTAGACGACCATGAAACCCGTTGGGTTCCTGCTGTGAAAGCGGTTGATGAAAAAAATCATTTCAAGAAAAAAACAAGATAGCTCCAGCGAACTATACCGCTGAGGTTGTTTGCATTGATCAAATTCTCCCGAAGAGTACTTGACTGAATCGGGAATTGATTTTTTAATAATTTTTCGTTGCCCGATTTGAATGAAACTGATACTGCACACCGCAGGAGAATGGTGAGTAAGGTGGCCCTAAAATTTTTGTGCTATCGTGTACCGTTTTGTCTGTATTTGGGAACATACATACATACATACATATATATATATACATACACAAGATGAGAGTTTAGAAATATATATATATATATAAATGTCACAAAATGAAAGAAAAAAGCACATTATTGTTTCTCTCTATTTATTTATTTTTGTATCCATTGTCGAGGCTTGTATAAGAGCTAACACACAAAACATATAACAAAGGGAGCAGGAGACAAGAGGGGTGGGAGAGGGAAGCACAAAACAGTGTGGAACAGAGACATGAGGAGGTCTGTGGAAGGGTGAGGGATGGGGCCGGGTACATGGGGAAAATAAGATGGACACTACAGGGACTTTCAGGAAGGAAAGCAGGGAATATGAAGGAGGTGGGTATGGGGTGGATTAACGGGATAGAAAAGATCAAGGATTTGGATGGGGGACGATAGGTGGTGGTGAACAGCTGTTTTGAAGACCTGGAGGGAGGAGTGGGATTGAAGAGAGTGTGGGAGTTTGTTTCAGAGGTGGGAAAAAAGAGGAATGAAAGAATGAAGGTGAACAGTGATTCTTGATTTTGGCAGTTTCACCAGAAGGGGATTTTTGGTGGACCTTGAGCGCCCTGCGGAAATATAGGGGGGGCAGAGCGGGGGTGGGGGCGAGGCTGGAGAGGAGATGGAAGAAGACAGAAAGACCACTGACCTGCCTGCAGTGAGAGAGTGAGAGTGAAAGACCAAAGACTCAGCTTCATCGTGGGAGATACCAAGGATCCTAAAAGCCTTGGTGTCCACAGCGTCAAGCCGAGCTAGGTGTGAGGCAGGAGCACCAGCCCAGAGTGGAGAACAGTACTCTATCAGGCTGCAGATGAAAGCTTTGAAACTCTGCAAGTGTTGGTTAAACTGCTTGGAGTTTTTGGTTTGGTTGTAATTAGATGGATTTTTCAGTGACATACTTTGCAGAGCCAAATCACTTGGTTGCCCTGTGGAATTAAAGCTCTGTCCATCGCAGCTTCTATCAAGCACTTCAGCCCAGATGTTGTGCAGTCCAAACATTGTCCTTGTGTTCTCACATTCAGCAAATAGTGTATACAGGCCTCTGAGAAACTATGCAGGGGAGAGTTATGTGCAATTCAATGTGTCACTACCTTCCTTTCAACAGTGTTATTGCTATTTCGTATACAGCCGGTGGCTGCTGGTTGCATCATTGCTGGGAGTGTGGATGTGCCGCTGATGCAGTGCCCGATGTTTCCAATAAACTGGTACTCATTTTGTTGACCTCAGAAGGATAACACGCTGAGTCAATCCACCTGCTGTTATTTAACGGCGTGACAGTCGCTAGCTTCCATGCCTCTGTCAGATGGACTTTGCAAGCCGCAATGAATATGTGAATATTCCATTGGACTTTGCAAGCTACAATGCGCCTGAATGTGAAGACCCCACATGCCAAGTCTGTTTCTTCGTTCACCATACTTCTGATTCCACTGTTCACCAGATATCCATTGACGACATTGTGTTGGTCTCAACAAAACCTCCTTTCACCAGCAGGCCAGCATGGCTAGCTATCTAGTTTGAATGTCCCCACTTCCGTTGCATGCATGCCCATCTGTTGCAAGGCACTTACCCTCAAATAAGCTTACCAACATTCGCAATGTCATATGCTACCTTTGGGTTGCTACCATGGCACAAGATGGTTTACTCCTCGTCTGGCATGATGAACCTCTTGTCCCCTCCAGAGAATGCATTATCATGAATGCTGTTAGCTGCCATACTTTCACTCCTCTCCAGAACATTGTCTTACGACAGATAAGAGTTATTGAGACTCAACATCGGCTGCACTGGGCCAATCACCCGTATAGCCAGAAGTCCAAGGTTCCTCGAGGAGTGCAACCACACTAACCTCAGTTGATATTGGCTGGTCTACCTTCATGCCGATTGCAACAATTCTCAGACCCACCAATGGGAGTTGGTTACCTTTGCAAGGGTGGCTCTTGCAATTTTTGCAAATTCATCGGTTCCCAGCTATGTCGCACAACTTATTGAATCAAGAGATCTGAGTGCTACAACGTCCCTTCCTTCTACACTGGCCTTGCAGTTTGCTCTACTTCCAACCTTCATCCCACCAGCCACGGTGATCACTCCCCACCAACTGAGCTTGTTCCTATTAACCCTAACATACTGGCTGAGCCGTTTACGCCTTCCCCAGCTCCAATGCCGGCGAATATGAAACCAACTACGCAAACTCCACGGCCTAAGATGGTCAAACAGAACTGTGCCCCAACCACTGGCTCAGATCCCTGAGCTGCCTCCCGGTGCAGAGATGCCGATACCTGATCCACAGCCACGGTCTTCCTCGTCTAATCGTGTCCTGCAGACCCCGGTCCAGGCCCCTGATCCCATAGCACCAGTTTTTACAACACCTATATCCAGCCATCTGCATATTCAACTCGCCCTGTTTCCTTGGTGCCCGTACTGAGACGCTCAACTCAACAGAGACGCCTTCTGAAACATCGAACAGATGTCATGCTTAAGGAATGATGCCAATAATTTAGGGGCAGATTAAACCCCAGTGGCTGGAATGTATCCTACCCCTATGATGGCCCTGTAATGACACCATTTATCAAACATCTGTTGCACCAACGATGTATTTTAGCACACGGACAGACTATACTTGTTCTCTTATTACAATGTCATCCACTCATGTGAACTGCATTCCTATTCCCTAACAGCTTGGTTTTATGTATAGTTTTATGGAATAACTTTTGACCTATTTACATTAAATATTACCATATAGCTCTAAAGTGTTAATTAAAGAGCTCTTGTTGATCACTCATTGTTGATTTGTTTGATTTATTTAGTTATTAGCTGCTTGTGGAATGCAAGCACAATCCACATCATATATATATATATATGTATGAATATATTTTTTCAAGTACTGTACTGTATGTTAGGGTGGTGGGCTTGAGATCATATGATCTTGAGTTCAAACCCCACTTGGCTGTTGAATTAGTACCAGGTGGGGTTGACTCTGCCTGTCATCCTTCCGAGGTTGGCAAAATGAGTGCCAGCTTGCTGGTATCCTGTGTCGGAGTGGCGACCCATCCAGGGTTGTCCCCAATAACCAAGGAGACTGCTTCGGCAGCACCAACGCTCTGCACAGAGGATGGTCCCAATGGATGGATGGATGTACTGTATATTGGTTGGTCACATGTGTTATTCTGTCTGTTTGTTTGTTTGTTACTTGGCAAAAACATTTTTTCTTGTTTTCTTGATAGAAACTTGATCGAAGTACCAGTTTATTGAAAACACAACTCAAAAAGTTGTGAACGAGTTATGACAAAACTAGGTTGACTAGTTGGTTCGGTGACAACAACAAGCCGATTCGATTTTGATTCAGGTCCGGATTCAGATCAGACCTATCAGTGGGATACAACATGTAAACTGTTCAGCCCGGCAGAGGATATGTTCTTTACCGATATCCGTTCCGTTTCGCCAAGTGTCACTCTTTGAGAGATTTTTCATTTGTCTGTGTGTGTATGTCAATCACCGACGGGTCACATTTTAAAACCAATCTTCACCAAATGGTCGAGTTGGTCAAAAGCAGATCCTATTGATTTTGAGGTCAAAAGGTCAACAGCTTTGGTGTGATTTCTAAAATCCTCAATTTTTATCCGATTGACTTGAAATTTGAACAGGATTTGCCTATCTGGTCACTGAGTTCAACCACCGAATATTTTATGTCTTAAGGTCAAAAGGTCAGCATAGGCCGAATTTCTAAAATCGTCAATTTTCATCCGATATCCTTGAAATTTGAACAGGGTTTGCATATCGTGTCACTGAATTGAACCACCCATTATTTTGGAGGTCAACATAGGCCAAAAGGTCAACAACTTTGGCGTGATTTCTAAAATCCTCAATTTTCATCCGATTGACTTGAAATTTGAAGAAGATTCGCATATCAGGACACTGAATTCAACCACCAATCATATTTTATGGTCAAATTTGTTTTAGGGATTTTGCAATTGTCGTGCTCTGCATGATGTCTTTCTTGTCTGTTTGTTGCTGGCGAAAATTGAACATTTAGCGTCTCGCGTAGCGAACGCTGCTCATAGAGAGCTCGGCGTTGTTCTTCTTCTTCTTCTTCTTCTTCTTGTTCTTGTTCTTCTTGTTGTTCTTCTTCTTGTGAAGACAAAACCTTAACCTCTAGGACTCAGCTCTTGTACATACAAGATCCGGATCTCCTTAAATACTAAGCACATGTACACATCCTCGCACCACGAGGATGTGCCTTTTGAGTGCCTTTTGAAGGTGCCTTTTGAGAGCGTCTAGCCGTCTATCATGAACTTTTAATATATTCGGACATTTGCTTTAAAGTTTCGAAAAGTTCACGTTACTATTTAAAGATTATTCCATTTATCGTATTGTAATTTCGTAAATACACTATATATTGTAAATACGTAAATACATTATGACGGGTCTCGCTATTGGCTTAATCAAGGCACGTGACGAAATATCGGAAGTTTGTTTTTTTTATTTTATTTTTTTATTTTTTTTTAGCCGACAAACCTTTAGGACGCTGCTCTTGGACACATTTGTCCTTGTTCAAGTATATTGGTTGGTCACATGTATTATTCTGTTTCTTTGCCTGTTTATATTGTTACGGCTGTGGAAATTCGCATTACACCATAAAGGGCCCTCAGGTGAGATATCTTCTGGTTAGCATGTGTAGTTAAGCCCACAAACCCGTTGTATAGAGGGAATTTATGTGATCCATCCGGGCTGCGACGCTTTGAGTTAGTCGTTTTTCTTTTCTGTCGTTATTTTGAACCAACCACGTCTCAACCGCCATCACACAACAACCACCTTAACCACCCGCCAGCCTCGTCACCAACTACAACCACGCTCCAACCCGCAGACAACAACCACAACGCCAACCCTCACCACAGAAGACCCCCACCACCTTCGCCTTTACCTTCACGATTCATCCCACATCATCGCTTCTATGGCCATTCCCGCACCACCTGTGAACACTGAAACGTCGGCTGTCTCGGGCCCGTTCGGCGATTGTGCCGAGCGCACCGAGTCTCGGAGCGCGAATGGCGGCTTTCCGAGGGGAAAATTCGGATCAGAAACGCTTCACGCCCACTTCTCCCTCCGTCCAATTAGCGATGCGCGGGGCGGCTTGCCCGCTCCAAGCGTGTGTATGTGAAGTCCGTATATGCAAATTTTACGATCAGGAGAGTTCACGCCCATTTTTGCCGGACAATGGCTGACCGGGGGGCGGCGTGGCCGCGCCTCCAATCACGTCCTGATCCTAAAATTTGCATATTGCTGCTCCTGACACCTATAAAAAGGCGAGCGCAAGGCGAATTGGGGAAGAGGGGTTTTGGAGTTGCTTGGAGAGTGTCGGCGAGAAGTTGCTTCTGGGGACAAGGAGCGTTGCGTTGGTGGAGTTGAGTCGAGTGCACGCGGTGGAACTGCAAGCAAGGGAGCTCGGGTCCGAGGCAAGAAGAGACGGCAGTCGGCGACGAGGCTGCGGTGTGGGGGATCGCTCGTTCGTCGTGGGACCCAAGCCAGCCAGCCACTCCCCTCCCCCAGGGCATCAACAATTCCCCCTTTCCCCGTGCTGAGATAGTGCAAAAGGGGGCCCCGTTCCACCCGACCCCCAAACGTGGTGCCAACGAAACCCGCCCAAGGGGCATGGAGTCGGGCAACAGCGGCGGCGGCCATTTTGCGGCTTGCCCCGCCAACGCGTCATGAGGAACGCGGGTAAGAACCTCCCCGGTCTCGCGGACCTGGCCGCTCCTCCCAGGTCACGCGCCACATTTTGCCTACGGGCCTTGTCTGCACTCCTGTTCTGTAGGGGTGGCTTCTTTTTCCTTTTGCTTTTGTGTAAATGTGTGTTGGGCGCCGTCTGCTGAAGTAAAACTGTTTAAGTGTTGCGTGTGTACGCTTATTTCGGTTGTAGCTTCATGGCATTGTTTCTTTTGTTTTAATTGCTTTATGTGCATTACTGGTATGACTGTAATACCGTGCCTTACTGTGCTTCGCTGTGTGGTGTGGGAATAAAATGCTTGCCTTGTTGACTGTGCCCGTTTCGCTTGTCTTTTCTCTATTGACTCTCCATCCTGCTTCACGCATAGGGGTTCGTAGTGGGTGCAACATCCCGTAAATTAATCGAACCGTTCGAGGGCCGACGATAACACCGCCTCTCGGTTATCACTTGTAGCACGGAAACGGGACCGCTTAAGCGGTTCCGTGTCCGGAGTCGGCCTGTGGCGTTGGTTACGATCGCCTCGTTCGACGCATTCGCGCAGGTACTTAGGTTAGATCGAATTTGGCGAGCAAACCTCTATTCCTGCGCGGGTGGGCAATGTGGCACGATGGGGTGAGGTTAAAACCCCACCCGTTGACTAGCTCCGCGGCGTGTTCCGGAGTGGTCACGACTGACATTGTTCCGTCGGTGGCGACGTGCCGCGATTCGAGTTACGTGGCTGTTCGCACGCCGGCTGGGCGTGAATTCGCAACAATAATGTTTGTCAATTGCCGGACAGTTCAATTTTAAAAACCAATCTACACAAAACTTTACGAAATGATAGTTGCTCATAAGCAAGAAGCCTATTCATTTTGAGGTCAAAAGGTCAACATAGGCCAAACGTCAACAACGTTGTCAAATTTCTAAAATCATCAATTTTCATCCGATTGACTTGAAATTTGAACAGGATTTGCATATCAGGACACTGAATTCAACCACCAATTATTTTTGAAGTCAACATAGGCCAAAGGTCAACAACTATGTTGAAATTTCTCACATCCTAAATTTTAATTCGATTGACTTGAAATTTTAATAGGATTTGCATATCCGGTCAATGAATTCAACCACCAATTATTTTTATGGTGAAACTTATGTTAGGGATTTCCGCAAGTATCGTGCTCTGCACGGAATCTTTGTTGTTTGTTTGTGAGCAGGATATCTCAAAACTTTATGGACGGATTTGTATGAAATTTGGTGCACGGGTTGGGTGTGCGACAATGACGAATAGATTCGATTTTCGTGAAAATCTGGATCCGGATCCAGATACGAACACTTAAAATTTTTAAAGTGATCATTCACCATTGAGAAATGGGACCAAAAACGATATCTAGCATGAAACTTCAAAAAGTTGTGGACGAGTTGTGACAAAACTATGTGGATGATTGGAGAGTGACAAGAAGAAACGGATTCGATTTTGTTCAGCTCCACCTTCAGATCCAGGTCCTGCCTATCAGTGGGATACAAAATGGAAACTGTTCACCCTGGCAGAGCCATGCGCTCCACTGAGCACTGAGCTGAAAATCACACAGATGCTTATCTACTATATTACTAAACACTCTCATCTTGTATGTATGTATGGTATGTATGTATGTATGTTCCCGAAATACAGCCAAAAGGTACACGATAGCGCAAAAATTTCGGCCACCTTACTCACCATTCGCCTGCGGTGTGCAGTATCAAGTTCGTTCAAATCGGCAACGGAAAAATAAATAAATAAATTAAATTCCCGATTTCAGTCAAGTACTCTTGCGGAGAATTTGATCAATGCAAACAACCTCAGCGGTATAGTTCGCTGGAGCATCTTTTTTAATTTTCTTGAAATGATTTTTTTCATCAACCGCTTTCACAATGAGAACCCAACGGGTTCACGGATTCATCTAGTAACCCGTTAAAAGTGCAGCCTCCGTGAGTTCAAGGCACATGACCAGCGCCATCTTGGTTAGCACCTCTTGGCTGACTCGCGTTGCAGATGCACTCACTGTGTTTTGAACACATCGCATATTGAAAAAAGCCAAATAAATGTTAAAATGCCATTTTATGCGGCAATAAGCTGCTCCAATCTGTTAGGGGGGGGTGTTGAAAGACCTTTCACAGGTGTTCTTATGTGTTGATGAACAGGAATGGTGTAGTTTTACTCCGAAATATCACTGCGGTATCGCAGCTTCTCATTTGGCGTTCATCGTATGAACCCTGTTTGTTGGACGCAAATCGGTTTATGACATTTTTATTTATGTCGGTGGGATTAACTGCGGAGAGGGTGGGGATGAACGAGTGTATTTATGTTAACGACCACCATTAATCCCACCTTCTTGTCGGGTCACCCGAGGGTCGGCACACACATTGATGAATCTCCTTGTCTGCACACACAGGCACATTCTCTCGGCTGCTCACTCTGCCAACGATTTGGCCATACCGAACATAAAAATAACGTTTTGTTATATTTAATCACTTTACTTTGTATCATTTTGGTACGAAATAAAAAAAAACGACACAAATTCACGTTTTCAATTATTACCCCAAAACAAATAATTGTGAAACAAGAAAAAGAGCAATTGCAGATTGCAGACCCTCGCCATACCAGGACTTGGTTTGTGTGGTGTTTGTGTACTGGTGTGTTCTGTAATTAATGAGACATAACTAGAACTGGCACTTTATAACTGCTGGCAGTGATGACCGGGTACCAAGACATTCCGCTTTGATGCAACACCTGACCCTGACCCATGACGTTTTTTAAAATTATTATTAAATTTAATTCAGAATGGGATTAAAATAAATTATACTCAGATCAAATTGAGTAACAAATACATACAGTCCTGTGTTGGAGCAATCAGAAGGAACCCGAACAAGCAAAAAGAAGAGATGAAGTCATCGGGAGGAACCTTCCTCCCATTTTATTTCCCAAAGGACTCCCATTTCAACTGCTTCTCCTCTACCCTCAAACCCATACAGGCACAACCAAGTGAGCCTTATAACCCCCCCCCCCAACATCAAACAATTAAATAATTCTGGCTGTCAGACCATGTGTCCGATCAAGTTGAAATTTAAAACAGTTATTCCCCATTACTACTAGATCATAATTGTGAAATTTCACATTGATTGATACAGCGGTTCCACAAAAAGCATTATTTAATATTTTTCTTAAATCCAATCTGGCTGCCAAACCATGTGACCTCTCAATTATTCCTTAACAACCTTGGACACGCAAGCCTTGGGGAGCATTTATGTGAAGTTTCCCCTCGATCTGTCCGGCTGTTCTGGAGAAGATTTTTTATATATTTTGTGGTAAATCCAATATGGCTGCCAAACAATGTGACATATGATGTCATATGTGTGAACCTTTTGTTCATGGATAGGCGGTCATATGTGTAGTTTCGCCTCGATATGTTCAGCCATTTCAGAGAAGATTTTTGAAGGTTTAAAAACAAACAAACAAAATGGCTGCCAAATCACGTGCCTGATGACGTCATCAAAATTTATTTTGTGGACCGTTTTATCCCGAGATGACCCTCAAAAATTTTCATACCGATCGGATGTAGCGTTCTACATATGCAATTATGACGTCATAATGAAGGCACCGATGACATCACAAGAAATCACACTGATTTTCCATGAGGAGTACTTGCTACGTGCCAAGTTTCAAGTTTTTCCTTGGTGCGATTTCAGAGATGGAGGTCGAAAGTTTTTCCAACATGGCTGCCACACCACGTGACCTATGACATCATAATTATCATTTAAAACATTCTACATGAGTAGTCGCACCAATGGTATCAATTTCCCCTCAATCCGACAAGAGGTTGCAGAGAAAAACACAAAAGTTCTGTGCGGACAAACAAACAAACAGACAAACGAACAAGAAGACGACGTTGTGCAGAGCACCACACTTGCAAAATCCATCAAACAAATTTGACCTCAATAATAATTGGTTGTTCAATTCAATGATCAAATGTGCAAATCCTCTTCAAATTTCAAATCAAGCAATGGATGAAATCAGGATGTTCAGAAATTTCACCTCAAGTTGTTGACCTTTGCCTGTGTTGACCTTTTCGTCCATTTTACCTGTGGTAATATTGGCTCGTTGAATTGAGTGACCTGAGATATAAAATATATCTTGAAATTTCAATTCAATAGTAATGAAAATTGCAGGATTTAGGAATTTTCACCTCAGTTGTTGACCTTTGGCCTGTGTTACCTTTTGAGTCCATATTTTGACCTCGTAATAATGGTATCGTTGAATTGAGTGATTCCTTGAGATATAAATTATCTATTAATTTCAAATCAATCGTGGATGAAAATTGAGTGATTTTGAAATTTCACTCAGTTGTTGACCTTTGGCCTGTGTTACGCTTTTGTCCAATTTTGGACCTCGGTAATAATTGGTTTTTGAATTGAGTGACCTGAGATAATAATTATCTTGAAATTTCAAATCATCGGTGAAATAGGATTTTAGAAATTTCACCTCAGTTTTGACCTTTGGCCTGTGTTGGACCTTTTGGTCCATTTTGACCTCGGTAATAATTGGCTCGTTGAATTGAGTGACCTGAGATATATTATCTTGAAATTTCAATCAATCGGATGAAAATTCAGGATTTCAGAAATTTCACCTCAGTTGTTGACCTTTGCCTGTGTTGACCTTTTGGTCATTTTGACCTCGTAATAATTGGCTCGTTGAATTGAGTGTCCTGAGATATAAATTATCTTCAAATTTCAAATCAATCGGATGAAATTGAGGATTTTTGAAATCTCACCCAAGTTGTTGACTTCGGCCTTTGTTGACCTTTTGGTCCATTTTGACCTGGTAATAATTGGCTCGTTGAATTGAGTGTCCTGAGAATATAAATTATCTTCAAATTTCAAATCAATCGGATGAAAATTGAGGATTTTTGAAATCTCACCCAAGTTGTTGACCTTCGGCTGTGTGACCTTTTGGTCCATTTTGACCGTCGTATAATTTGGCTCGTTGAATTGAGTTTACCTGAATATAAATTATTTCAAATTTTCAAGTCAATCGGAGTGAAAATTGAGGATTTATGAAATTACTCACCAAGTTGTTGACCTTCCGGCCTTTGTTGACCTTTTGGTCCCTTTGACCTCGGTAATAATGGGCTCGTTGAATTGAGTTTTACCTGAAATATAAATTATCTTCAATTTCAAGTCAATCGGATTAAATTGAGGATTTATGAAATTTCACCCAGTTGTTGACCTTCGGCCTATGTTGACCTTTTGGTCCATTTTGACCTCGGTAATATATATGGCTCGTTGAATTGAGTGACCTGAAATATAAATTATCTTCAAATTTCAAGTCAATCGGATGAAAATTGAGGATTTTTGAAATTTCACCAAGTTGTTGACCTTCGGCCTATGTTGACTTTTGACCTCTAAAACAATCGGCTTTCCTTGTGACAACTCTACACCGTGGTGAAGGTTCGTGAAGATCGGTTTAAAATGTGACCTTGTTCGGCGACAACAAACAGGACAGAAGAACAAACGATATTGATCTTCTTTGAAAATCCTCGTTTTGCAATTAACAAAACATATGTTGTTGAAGTATTGTGAAAAGCAAATGACAAAGGAAAGTGTTATAGTATTATGATAGTATTTGAAGAACGAGTCGCACAAAATCGTTCTCGTTCTGAATCACACACAAGATGCACGGCGGTTATCGCCTCCGTCCAGCAATTCGATTGTGGGCCCGACAGATGCGTCCGTAGAACACGCGCTCTGCGTGTTGTGAATGTGAGAATGGGCGTTGTAAGGGCCGCACCGCTGTTTGATTGGGGGAGCAAGTTTTTTAATATGTTGTGTTGAACGATATTCGGTGATGTAACACTGTAATAAGTTGTGTGGTTAAGGACGAAGGAACTTCGGACTGATCATAAAATGGATGATCGATCCGTTGAGGCTGTGTGAAAAATTTTGACGTACGGCGTCTAAAAATAATTGACGAGTCGGTCAAACATAAGAACCTGAAGCTCGTGGTGCTAGGGGCGCAGTTTTCATGCGGGGTTTTCGATCGAAAGTCGTCTTCATGGCGGACCGTGCCCAGCACCCACCCAGTCCTAGCCCGCTCAGCATGACATGCACAACGCCCCAGTGGCTCCACACCACGAAGCCTCTCGCCTTGGTCGGGACTTATTGACCAACGGGTGCAATACAGGGACATGGTTTGTCTGTTTGAAAACATGTCGCGACTCAGGCACCACCAGCATCACCCCAATGTTAATACAACTTCCGCTAAAGCGACTGTTAGAGAAAGATTGGTAATTGGTTAATAATAGAATTGATTGAATAAAATATTTTGATTGAGCGGTGTAAGTATACTCAGTGAATGGTCATAAAGGGAAGTACGGTAAATAGCTTGGAGCACACGCGGATCTCAAGGAGTGTGTGTGTGTGTGTGTGTGTGTGTGTGTGTGTGTGTTGTGTGTGTGATGTATCTGTGATGGTGGTGTGTCTGTTGTATCTGTAATGTCTGTGTGTCTGTGTGGTGTGTGTGTAATGTGTGTGTATGTGTTCGTTGTCCTGTTGTTCTGTGTATGTGAGTGTATGTTAGTCTGTTTGTCTGTGTGTCTTGTGTGTGTGTGTGGGTATGTGGTATCTGTTTTGTCTGTGTGTCTGTGGGTATGTGTGTTGTGGTAGTGTGTATCTGTGTGTGTGTTCTGCTGGCGGTCTCCGGTGTGGACGGATAGCAATACAGCTAACCCACCGCCATGAACTTAACGTCTAACAAGCCATGCTGAGGCTTAGAGTTCTTTTATTCTTGACGTTTGGGTATGATTGTTGGTGGATAATCGTGTATGACAAAAACAAAATAAAACTGTTATAGTAAGTTGAAAGATATTACGGTGATCGTTAATACCGTACAAGATCCCTGATAGAGTATCGGTTATAACAAATTAGAGTCAACATAGAATGAGACGCAGAGCTTACATTTGTCTAACTCATCAAAGTCTGCAAGTTCTTTACCTATAAAGGTATGATTGTTTTGTCACACATTGGTCGAAGTCGTCGTAAAAACGAGAGGCATCACTGTTTTCATGTCGACCATAAGTCAAGTAGCAAAATTCTGGTGTTGAACGAATAACATAATGCATCACTCACACTGTTGTTGGCACGACAGTCTGGCATAACGCATTTTTTTTCATCGCAGCGGTGCAAAAAGACAAAGCCAAGGCGACATTTTCTTTCTCACAGCGTGTCATGGTCACTGGTTCTTTTCCTAACAAGCGGTGTCATCGTCACCGTGTTTTTCAACCAGCGTGGTCATGGCTCCAGTTCTTTTTCATACAAGCGTGGGTAAATAAGGCTCACCGTTGTTATCTTCCAACACCACGCGGGTCACTGGCTCACGGTAAGGGCGGAGCCACAGGGAAGCAACACACAATGAATAGCATGACTAGTTCACCGGCACACAGTGTGCGGCACACTCCCCGCTGACGGTCTAGAGACGTCACAACAAACACAAATATATTAGAAAAAACAATCACAAAAAAATGCATCACTAGAATCGACGTTGGAACATACTACAAATGACACGCACATATTCATTTAACACCACAGGAAGACAGAACCAAACTATAATAGGTCGTGTGAATGCGACAATCTTCTTCTGTGCAAAGCGGATGGACGGCTTGCCGAATTCCTGCGTTGAGCCGCGGCAAGACTTAGTGATGACTTCCGAAGGCCAGTCTCGTGCGGGACAGATGCCTTTTACTGAGGATCTAATGACGTCCCCGTCCTTCATTATTGTTTGTTCTTGCATCCACTTCCGTCGAACTTGGAGTGAGTGGAACGTACTCGCAGGCGCATCTGCGCAGAACTCTGAGGAGTTTGACTCTTTCCACTGGAATCGTACCTATGTCATTTTGATGTCCGCGGTCGTAGAAAGGTTCACAGGCACCCCGTTTTCTGTGTTAATAGATGTTGGGAGATAACACGAAAGGAGATCTGGATCGGTAACACGGGAACCAGTGAGTTGTCGGATTGTTCACATGGGCCATTACTTCCATCATGAATGTTGTCACACTTCGTGGGTTGATCCTTCGAACAAACTGTGCCATCATAATTAAAGAACAGTCTAACGCCCGATTAGCTCCGTTCCGAACTTCCCCCATAGATGTGAATGGATATATTTCTTTGGCTGTTGACTTCAAACGGTGGAAAGACATCCGTGCTGGAGGTCCACACAAGGCCTAGGCATTCTCTGTAATGCTGATAAGGTATCTTCGACAGAGTTCAAGTTCTCTGAGGTTTTTAGCCATAATCCTCAGAAGGAAATGCTTGAGTACTTCTGGCCTATTTGACGACATTTGGTGGAGGCGGAGGTTAGCGCCGTTCGCGAACAGAGCTTCTTGTGGGCGACAGAAGTTGTACCGCTTGTTCCACAGATTTGACATGACTCAATTAAATATCAATGACGAACGATAAACTCACCGCAGCAAGCCATAGAAGCACAAAGCCCGTCATCCAACATAAAAGTTGTGATAGTAAAAGATTTGTGACGTCATCATTGGGGTTTCTTGTCCAGCGACGCAGCTTCCGGAGCCGTAACGTGGCCACAAGCAGCAGGAATTCCACTACCGGAGAGAGACGGCAGATTATAGCACGGTCGACCGTACGACTGAGAAGTATGACACATCATAGGCGATCGCGGTTAATGAAAGAGTATATGAGATATCGATAAATGCACGACTATCGGGATTCTTAGTCACTGAGAGCAGCGGAATCAGCTACATACAATAATCGAGACGCTCAATTATATGGTATGGATTCCGGACTAGCAAAGATCTTCAGGATTGACCACTAGAGAAGATCTGAGGTAAGATGACGAGATTCGTTGCGGAGTTATTATCTGAGTTTTACATTATTGCCCACGATGTGACCAATAGAAACGCACTGATGCATAAGAAATAGTCATCTCTGATATCGAGAGCAGTAATACAGCAGATATGACCTATAGATAATGAGTAGGACAGCGAGGGCACCGGTTAGATGACACATAATGCAGCATTGCGAACCACGAATGTTATACAATTTATTCGACAGACGCTAGAAACAGGCTACCAGCGTCACTTCGATCTCGAACGATCGATATGAACGAATAGAGCAAACCGTAAGCAGGCTGCGATGTGATTACACGGTGACGGCTCTGAGGTGCATGGATGCGTGTTAGCAGGCACAGGGCAGTATAGTGCGGGTAAACATATAACTTATAATAATACGTCAGACAGAATTATCTGAGTCCACCTATACTACGCATACATAGACGACCTTACTGTGTTGCGTGTAAACAATCACGACAAGCCGTCGATTGCAGAGAGATTCAGTTTATAGCAAACAGAGGTGCAATCAGCAAGAGGACCGGCTAGACCAGAATATCACTTTACGATCCACACGAAGGCGTAGCCCTGCGCTGAGGTCAGATATACTACAAGCTTAGTAAGCTGTATACACAATACTACGTACATCCACAGCTACTGTATAGAACATATAAAGCAAGCAATACGATAGAGGTATAATGCAAGAATATCCAGAGTTGCAAACTCCATTGCAGGCAAAACACCTGAGTACGTTAGAACCTTGTAGAGACAGACATTGGAACGTATGTTCAAAACACTATATGGAGGAGAGAGTCAGGAAAAAGCTAGACCCACCCGTAAACATCGAGTCCTGGCGCTTCAGTGGGAAGTGGATAACCGAAAAGGAATATAGGAAGACAACGTATCAACCAATATAGCAATTATCCTACCCTACTTCTACAGGTGATACCCACACGAAGGGGTAAGAGGGGCGCGAACTTCGCAGCTCACGGTGACACTCATGCCGAGAAGTCAGACGAGTTAGAGCGAATATTATTAGACTGAGCACACGCATGGTGATCTCGTTCGATAACACAAGCGGGCACACCATTCATGTTAAATGTCATCGACCCATATAGAGAATCACTATGCGTGGAAGCATCCTCGAAGACCAGATGTTACAGTATACGAGACCAGCTCTAGATAGAGTGAGTTATGCAACAATTCGATACTGTATGTGCTAGTACTGATAACTGACACGGTTTATACATTAGATAACACTATCGAGCATACGAGACTGCAGTGCTGCAGAAACGGATGACGGGTAGAAACGCCTTAGCTATCTTTGATTGCACTAAAATGATATATCCCGCATGGTCGCTGCAGAGGAGAGTTAATAGATTCACAGATTGGAGACAGTAAATAGAGAATCATCGATAATCATAATAGAATATACAGAAGAGGGACTAATCGGACCCGACATATAGACGACGATGACGATGACTATAATGCTCCGGATACTCTTGCGAAGACAGACGTAAGCTAGTCGTTATAGATCCAGTTATGATGAGATCACACTACTACACGTAAAGCGCGCATGACGGAGGACACAAACTACATGCAGACACACTCCACGATGATCATACGTGACTCGCATTAAAAACGGCAGCGGATGCCCAGAAACGTGTTACACACACCAACATTAACCGTTCAGGTTGCAGAATGCATCTCATCTTCCATTACTGAAATGAATGTCTGTCTTACAGTGAACAGGCCAGATTTGTTGTTATTTTTCCTTGGAAACATGTTCATGAAAAATAATTATATAGACTCTGTCTTCTGTGGCACTGGATACCAAAAGAATTCATAGTGTCCACAGTACCCACATATAAGTATGGTAGTTCATGGGTAGGGCAGAAGCACGAACATACGCGGCATACGATACATTTATTGGATGGCTGATCGACAAGAGCTGATTGACGAACCTGGCTGAATCTCCGTCGCCCCGACCGCAGACGGACAGCGCAACAAAAGTACTCATGACTTATTTAGTTATAGCACAGGCAACAATGAGAGGAAAACCGACTTCGGATTTAGATCAGCAATGAATTTGCAGAAACATGCATTCAGCACACTGGATCATTAGTCGACACTTCATTGATAGTCACGGATCCCGGAATCGCCCAATCCATGGCGAAACAGCTATGGTCATTGTAATAGACTCGTGCCTACCGACGAGCCATATCATAGATGAGATAATAACGGCCGCTCAGCGCGCGAGAGCTTACATCGATCACACTGGTACGACGAACGACCAGCTGTACTCACTCCAGAGTCTCACGAATAGGCATCCGAGCGTAGGACCGAGAACGAGTGAACCCGTCCGTTGTTCCATAAAATATGAAATGCGAACGTTCTGGAATGTCAACCGGCACCGATAAATTTAATATCTGGTGCTGTCATTTCGGGGATTTCTGCCAAGCCAAATCAGACAGGTGGGCCATGATAATGGCGACATCGGAGCGTGGCTATTTCGTGACGGTGCCATTTGGAATTTCATCGCACTCCGACTTAAAACCGTAGGAACGTCTGATTTTGTGGTTACCGTTATGGATGCTATGTGGTGTAGCCATGTGACCGTTTCCCACAACTCTTTGCGTCGGCTGAAACCGTAGGCAGCAATGAAGCATAAGAGTTGTAGGCGAATGTCTTCCCCCATACATCAACGATTTGAAAAATGTTAGGATCAGGGGGTGGCGGCTCACCAGTTCCTGGGTCGTCCGAGGATTAACGTAGGCAATAGGAATAATACTTGTAATTGCTTCGTCCTGTGGTAACGCTTGGTCAGAAGCATTATGTACAATGACCAGTCGCTCGACTTCTACCCCGCAGGGATCACATCAACCGACAAATTTGATGTGCTCTATTGACGTTGGAGCGCAACAATGTTGACGGCTAGGGCTCCCGCCGCTTCGATCGGCGAACCCGGACTTATTGGCTGGCGTGGCGGGCTCTGTTGGGGTCATCACATACAGGACACGCTAGGCGGGATATATCTTAAAGAGACACGAGGGAACTACCACCGCGTGTACGTAATGCATTGCCTTAATGTAACATGCTTTGTTTCTTTACACAACAGAAACAGGATAAATTGAACATTAGACATGTCTCAATGAGCCACAACGTGGTCAGTTGTAAATCATCACACGGCACAGGAAACACGTAATTTATTTTCCCCAGAGAAAGTCCCTTTTTTTTCCGACAAGTGACTTCAATTTGAACAGAGAGCCACAGTCGTTGAGGTTCTGTGCAGATATTGTGCAAAGGACCATTTGGCTGACATGTTGTCTTTTGGAAACGAAGAGGTGGAGTGTTGGCATGAGAAGAGTTATGCGTATTACGACTGTGACTGTCTAATCCACGTCTGAATGCTGCTAGTGGCTGGGATGGACTTTCGTACGACGCAACAACTAAGAGATCAAGTTGCGTACACGACACGAGGTCTTGATGGACCAGCAATACATACGAAGGAGAACAAGGACAATCTATTTTTCTTTTTTGTACGCTGCACGCGATGGCATTGTCCATTTCTCCTGTATCGAGTTGTAAGAGGCAGCATTACTTGACTATAGGGGAGTACTACTGAATGAGAGTCAAAACAAAGATTAAAAAGAGTGGCGTACTTTTGATTACTTCTTTTGAGGAGAGCCTTCAATACAAAAATGTATCTGACGTTCATTACAGTTGCTGTTGTCTTTGTTTAGAGCCGGGAAGGAAGCAAGTTTATGTTTGATGATTGAGGCTTCCACAATTGTCCGATGCCAGTCGCCAGTCCTCTAAGACGCTCCCAATATTTCGTTGAAGGCGAGAATGGTGTGCTTTGACTATTATTTAAGCTGACGGAGGCGTGTTTCTTGAGCTGTGGAATATATAATCAGCAAGGTCAGATCTCTTCATTAAACACTGGCACAATATCGTTCACAACGCTGGAAAGTCTGCCTTGCACATGTGTAATAGCTTGGGGTGTGTTGAATGTACACAAACCGTGTTAACAAAATCTCTTTTCAGCAGAATTGTGGATAAAGTCAGTGATCATAGCATTTGTATTATTGCTGTGTATAGGCACAAATGGAGAGCGCAAATTCGGGTCTTATGTCACACGACGGTTTGACTGTGATTTAAATGGTCGTGTTACTCGTGGGAACGATTAGCGTTAATAGCTCGAGTAGGGTGGATATACTGATTCTGGCCATCACTTTTCCCATGTAAATGAATGGATTTTCAGAGCGATTACCATTTTTTTTCCCTAAAATACACCCCTTTCTTATCCAAGGTATATTTGTTTTGTCTCCCCCTTTTACCTAGGGGATGTCTATTGTAAAATAACCAATGCGACAAGATAAAGATTGGTTCAGTAGCAACGTAGTAATGTGGTTTTGTTCAAGGGTGATCTGAAGAGATACTGAAACTCCTGTAAGCTAGGACAACTCATTTTTCAAATAACCAATGCATATATGTTTAGCTCACTGCCATTGAACTATGAACATTTGTTCATACTCTCAATTCCTTCAATAGTTTAATTTTCTTTGCACAATAATCCCCCATCTTAAAATAATTTAAAATAAAACATTTGAATCTTATATTTTTCAAGATACCCTTTTGGTGCATTAGCAAATGATATACTTCTCTTAATGTATCTCATCTGACACCGGATGCCTGGAGACCTCGATTTATTTTTTGCATAAGCCCGCCAACTTATTCAGTAAGCCCGCCACTTTTTCATAAGCCGCCCAGCTTATCCGCTAAGCCCGCCACTTTTTCAATAAATTTCCTAGCCCCGCCCTTTATAACCCACCCACTTCTGAGGTGTTTTCATAATAGCACCCCACTTTGCTCCGTCGCCCACATTTCCATAAGCCCGCGCCACTTTTTCGTGAGGTTTTTCATAAGCCCGCCACTTCCAAGCCCCGCCGACTTTTCTTAGCCCACACTACTTCTCATTTAGTTCATCTCTGACTCACGAAGAAATCACGTAGAGAATTGCTACAATGTTAATGCGTTTTGAAATTTTCCGAACGAAAAGGCACTGCTGGCTTGCCCAGGAGAATTTTCCACAGGAAACCAGGCCCACCAGTCTTCTCCTCACCTAAAAGCTCAGGCCCAGGCCTCCATTTTAAACATATTTTTACTTTTACTTAACTGAGAATGGACTAGCTGTGCTGAGCTTGCTGGAACTCTATGACTTAGTAATGGAAACTAAAACTTACAAGTTGAAGAATTTGGATTCAAAACCTATTATCTGTTGAGGTAAGATCTATTTCCCATATTTTCAGTTCCTTTTAAATCATAGTGACCTCATTTAATAATTAAATAATTATTAATAATTATTATTTTCTCTAAAGTCACGTAAAGAAAATTGTATCTGAAAATACCGGAGATTTTGCCACACTTGGGCCGAACATTGAATGGACTTGGTTGAAGGACCTTTGAGCCGAACAATCCAACTAACCACACAACCGAGCGAGACCCGAGAGTCAAAACGTGCTACCTATTGAGTGGGAGACTTTGGGGTTCCTTGGAGATTGAAACTACTTGTATGCGAACTAAAACTACAACTTGATCAATTGGATTCAAAACATCTTAATACTGATTGAGGTAAGATTTTATTTCTCCTATTAGTTCAGTTGATTAAGCATACGATTCATATTATAGATTGATCACTTATAATTTATTATCTTTTCTCAGGAGGAATTGGTTATGTAAATAGAAAAGTGAAATACTATAGCTTTTGCACAACCTTGGGGCGAAATTGTTGGCCTTGGTGTGAAGAGCAATCATGAGCCGACCAGACCCACAGAAACGGAATTGTCCTATGATAACCCAACCAAAGAGTCTAACACCTTGGAGACCGCAAAATCCTAAAAACAGAGTTCTTACAACAATAGTACTACATTGCGAGTTATCAAATGACAACCGCACTGAAAAGTTATACACTGAATTGAGCCAGAATACAGTTTAAACCTTGGCCCGCAGAATGCCTGAAAAGGTTTTAACACAACAATTATCCATTGCGAGTTTTAACAAGACGACAATAACCGCACTGAACAAGTATACTTGATGAGACGAATAAAGGTTTTACCATTGGAGACTACACAAATTTCACAGACATTTTGAAAACATGGAGTTTAATTTTTCTTGCATGTAATATCAAACCAACCAGTTATTACTATTAGATTATCACTGAAACCCCATAAAATTTGGAAAAATGGAGATTTTCCTTGATGATCCACCCACGTTATACTGATGTGAGCAGTCTCATCACTGAAACCCATCAAACAATTGAGAAAAATTGGAATTTCTCCTGATGATCCACAGTTTAACTCTGTGAGGATTATACAACTGACAACATGCAAAATTGGAAAAAGTGGAAAGTTATTCCCTTGATCGGATTCCAACAATTATATCTATGTGAGATCTATCACTACTGAACCATCAAATTGGAAAATGTGGGAGATTTCCTTGATGATCCACAGTTATTACTATGTGAGATCTATACTGAATAGTCACCACAATATTTTTGGAAATTGTGATTCTACTTGAGTCTTGGACTAATGGTTATATTTTGGAGGACTCTTGCAATGTGGTTCTGGCTTGATAACTCAACAATGTGAATTGTATCGGTCTTGAAACTCAACAGAATGTGGTTATACCTATGGAGAATTGAAATGGTGGGTTCTGGCTGATAACTTCACAGGTGATTACGTATCTCTGGAAGACTCACAGGAAATAGTGGTTTACCCTTGGAGACCTTGGAAATTGGGTTTAATTTGGAGACTTGAAATCACCGTCAGTACAACTCTTTGGGATCTAACGTATTCAAGGTTTCTGATCCGCCCTTTCTATACATCATGCCAACCGAAAGGAGTCTGAAAGACAAGAATTGGAAGAAGGAAAAAATATAAAATGATATAGATTGTTAGTTTGGAGGAAAAGTGCAGACTCTACTGCCCCCTTTGCTACAATCATCAAATACCTGAAAGCCTGAAAACAGAATTGGAGAGAAGAGAAAAAACGAAAAATTATATAGGTGGAAATTCATTTTGAAAAAGACATTGTGTTGGGGGATTGGGACCATCTGCACACATACACACATACCTACACACAGAACACCAACAAACAGTTAAGCCTTGGACTAAAATTCAGTTGAGATCTGTGTTGGGGGTTCACGAGATACTAGGGAAAACGTCCCCACTGCGACACCAAAAATCAAAGTAAGCCTTGATATTCGTTTGAGGATATCTGTGTTTGGGGTTCCAATCTAAGAACGTCCGCCCATGCAGCACCCAACACACAAAACGTTAACTTGACTATTCAGGTTGAGGATTCTGTGTTGTGGGGCTCACATGATCTAGGAGAAGTCCCCACTGCCAATGTGTCACAGTGAATGAACAACACAAACAGTTAGAGCCTTGACTATCGGTTGCGGGATTCTGAGTGTTTGGGGTTCATAGCTCGCCTAAAGAACGTCCCCCTTCACAACATATTATATACTGTTATAACACCTATGAGTGTCCACAACGGGTGTATAGTAAGGAGGGAGTGGAAGCACCATTGCTCCATGGGTTTATATGGCTTCGGTTTTGTCTTTTGTAAATTCCCTGTGATAAAATGAACCTAAATTCTTCCCGCTTCTAAATCATACTAATCTTAATATAGTCCACCAGAACGATATTATTCGAGAAACGATTTTTAAGAAAGAGGTTTCTTGTTCATTGATCAAGGTTAAAGAACAGCTTTTTCAAAATGAGATTTCCAACTGCTATTGTCTTGGAAGATTACCGGCAACTTTGAACTTAGGCTTTTCTGCACATTAGATTCTTATATCAATTATTTTCTAAGAATTATGTGTAAATGTTCTGATAGGTTTGATATTTGTTGACAGAGTATTGAATCAGGGTGTATACCTATGGCTGTATGGCGACACAATATCTATACAGATATAGCAACTTCTGTTTGTGGAGAACCGAGAGAGTTGATTGTGAAGATGTTTTTATATACGTCTCCGTCTTCTAGGTGCCGATTAAATCGTGGTTCAACATAAAATAACGACACTGTAAGGGGCAAATTATTAAGCGGATGGGCCGAAACGAAAAGGTCAGTAGCGGTCCCTTCATTAAAGGTATCTGGTGTATATGAATGTGTGAATGAGGCTTAAGTCTGTTATCTAAGAAATTCTAAATGTCTTATTTATGCAACTCTCTACCACCTCATCAATTTCCACAATTTTTTAGGTTTTCTCTTACTTCTACTTCAAGATATCGCTTGAACAGCTAACATAAAGAGTATTACCATGTTTCTGGCTGTGATTTTCTATGCGACGACCATGCGTATCTACTGCCCTGCAATATCAATAAACGTTAACGCAAATACGTTATGTCTAGCCTATAACGTCATTATGAGTTAAATCAAACTCAGGCGATCAGGACGCAGATATAATCAACATTTAATTATAGCTTCAGAACTCACAATCGACGTTCCTTCTACGAACTTTGTGAATATCGTTTATGTAATTCATGCAGCAATTTGCTTTCAATCTCTAATGAACATCCTTAGAGTCTATAAGTTTTTTTTTGAAGATTTCCAAGTCATAGTTTGAATTAGCACTGAATCATCTGAGCTTCTGAGGCGCAAGTAGATGAAGGCCGAATCAATAATGTTACATTTTTCGCATAAGCGGTTGAGATTTTGTATCAGAGAACAAATTATAAGCTATCCATTCTCCTAAAAAATCCTAGAGGCTTATAGTGAGCTTTTTATTCTAAAGTTGGGTATTA
>CM068952.1:94063747-94079867 GCA_035128595.1 Eptatretus atami
CAATACAAAGACATTTTATCCCATATTAAATAAGATGAGAAGCACAATCCTTAGTTTTAATTTCACAAAAGTGACCACACATCTTCATTTCCATACCCACTACAACTTGACACAACAAAAGAATATGAGGTGTCTTTGAGGCGAGAAAAAGATTAGTAAGAATTGATATTTTGCTCACAAGAGAACAGGTGAAAATCTTGAACGATACTGGCTCACTTAAAATTGGCAGCCCAGCCCAGCCTCCGCCTCTTATACGCCCGGCGCCACGCCCGTTCTCGCTCCACCTTCCTTCGAGGCGCTTCGAGAAGGGGGCGTTCCCTCTCGTTCCCTCGCCACCTGCGGCTTTGTTGGGGGACGAGGCGAAGCCGTTCGACGGCCTTTCAAGCGCGCAAACGTCGTACGTAGACCGCTGAGGTGGCGTTCGTTGGTGAGGTAGCGTGGTTGAGATGGTGGCGTGGTTGTGGAGGGTGGCGGGGCAGGCGTTGTTAGAGTGGTGGCGTGGTTAGCGTTGTTTGTTGTTGGTTGGCGTTGTTGACGTTGAAGTGTGGTTGGTTCGAAAATAAAGCAGAAGCAGAAAAACGCTAACTCAACGTATCGCAGCCCGAATGAATCACATTAATTCCCCTCTAAGACAATGGGTTTGGGGCTAACAACTTACTTCGAAATCCTCACCTATGGACCTTTAATGATGTTTGCCGAATTTTCTCACAGCGTAACACTATTCTATACCCTTCTCCAAAGCATCAAAGTTGGATCCACACCCAGACATGGGGATGGATCTATCCTGGACAATGCATTTAGGGAAAATAAACTGTCCTGAAGACCTAAATGTTTGTATGCATTAGTTGATCCGGATTCTGCAATCCATAACAATATGTATGCATATGTTGTTGCATTGTGGGGTAGATAGGGAATTTAATGGGAAAGTTAGGATTGAATAGAGGTTGGTTTTGTTCCGTGGACGTGTAGGAGACAATCTCAATGTAATTAAGTCTGGAGACTGTGAACTTAGGTGTTGTTGTGTCACACACCGGGAGGGGGTGGGGGGCTTGCGGTGCGTGATAATTAAATGGGATTAAGAATAATGTTTCTCCATTATGCGATTGCCCCCTCTGAACCTATTCCTATGTTTTTGCATTTACAAGCGAGCCAAAGTGCGCCGAGCAGGCAGAACTCTGCCTCGCAAAGGGTGATTGTGGAAAAGTCATGCCCCAGAGGCTGATATTGATGGGCGTGAGTCAGAGCTAGCCAAACGTGCGAGAGGTCAGAGGCCACACGCCTTCCCTGGTTCGTGCGAGCAACGCATGCCCCGTAGGGTGAAACAGGGGTTCGGAGAGGACAAAAAATACTCCCGATCCCTGGCAGACCTATGCATTGTCCTTGCGGCCACGCGATGCTCGAGATACGCTACGGCGCTACATAGCTCCACCGCATCTCACTTGGAACGCTTCTGGTTGACGTCCAGATTATTACAGACCTCATACAGTCGTCAGACCGCTGCAAACCATAAGCATAGGATGATCATGGGATGGGCGATCCGGAGTTTGGTTCAGGTCCGGGTGTGCATTTTGGCTTGTGAAGGAGCCCATGGGTGGCGGAGAAAACCGCTACCATCAGCATTCAAACTACACTCTGTGCAGGTTGCGGGCCGGGGTGCCAGCTCGAGGTGCGTACTTGCCATGTTAAGTCGGGAACTCCGAGTCATGCTGAAGCTGTGGGAATCTGAGCTGGTTTCCTGTCTGAGCCTGGTGGGGCTTGGCTAGAGCCGCTGTGGCCCAATAGAGGAGCAGGATTTGGGCCACCGCGTCGCTTTCCGGTCCTCGACCATCCTTGGCCTGGGCTTATGAAAGGGGTAGTGCGGAGCTGTTGAGAGAGCTTCTTTTTCGAGAATGGTATCGCGTTTGACTGCCGTCCTTGGATAGCATCCAGTGGACTCCCTGCCATGCTGTCGACGTGCCACCAACAAGCCAGACAGGTTCACCACGGCCACAGACGCAGACCAGTGTGGAGCGCACGTTGCCGTGAGTCCGGCAAATAATAAGGAGGAGATAACATGCCATATCAGAGATGGGATACTCAGGGGAGCGTCCCACGGAGGTTAACACACTTCCACAAACAGACCTTTACACAGTTAGGTTAGGAGACTTTCTCCACATCTCATTTTTTTTTCTGAACCTTGTAGAATTGTTTTTCACTTGAAGTTATTGGTTACGATGTAAAAAAGGTAAAATTCTGATTTAATTTAATTTAATTCCAGCTGGAAGGCAACAAAAGGTGAAAAATTTGAAAGGTGGTGTAGACTTTCTGTAGGCACTCTTTGTCACCCCGGGTCTTTTCTATAACCGCAACAATCATCATCTATACCGTATACCATCCTTTTGGCGTCATATCTCAATTATGAAGAATCAGTTAAAAATTCTCGTATCTGGATTTCAGATCTTCACCAAAAATCAAATCTATTGTTATTCTCACACACCCAACCTGTCTGTCCACCAAGTTTCGTCCGAATCCGTCCATAACTTTTTGAGATATCCTGCTACAGACAGACAGATGGTGAAAACATAACCTCCATCCTCCCTCTTCGGTGGTAGAAGATAAACAATTCCGATGTGTCGATAGGTGTGGGGGAGGGTTTGAGTTTTTTTTCTACAGTGATGGTCAGCAGGGTTACCTAAACAATGGACTGGAATTTATGTCATTAACATGATATTTTTTTTTCCCTTTTTGAGGGTCAGCAATGTCTGCAAAAGACAAAAGGGACAGAACAACTTGATTAATATCTCGCATGAATTAGCCTGAAATTTGCAATAATGAAATGCAGTCACAGTTACCAATTTCATTCTCGTATGGAATGTGTGTGTGAACCCGAGAAACTCAACACATGCAAGCAATGTCTCATGTGTAACTTGTTTACAAAGTGGCATATTTTACAGAAGAATGATAACATTTTGTTCCACGATGCATCATACCATCCTAGCTCAGAAGTAAACCTTCAAGTTCTCATTGCTGTTTTCACTTCCCTATGCATTCCTAGTGTTACCAATGATTAACATATACAGTACAGCTGAAGTTTGTTACCGTATTCAAGAAGCTCTTGGACTTGAAGTAACACGGAAAACGAGCAAGCAGAAACATTGTTGAAGGTAATGAATATTCAGAAAATCACAGCTCAGCTTCTGCTGGATTTATATAAACTTTAGCAATTTTTTGCATCTTCTGGTTTTTTGTTTTATTTTTATTGTTGGGAAATTGATAACGTTAGCTTGTCGGTAACCTTTATCCTAAATGCTAATGTATGATTGGTCTGAGCTAGAAGCCTTTCCGTCTCTTTCTTGATGAGATTAACATGTATTATGTAGGAACAAGCCACAGGTGGCATGCTACTACGCGTGATTTTGTCGTAGGTTCGTTGCCACAACAGAACGTGCTTCTTTTCACCAGAAGAGTAATCTGACTATCAGCAGTTATAAATCATTCCCGCAGAAGTTTCTAAAATAGCATATACAATGTCTCGGTATATTAGTGAAAAAGTTGTGTTTATTATAACTTTCATAGCTCGCTAGCTTCACCTTTCAACTACTCCCTACTTGGAGAGTGCAATGTCCAAACGCCCTTTCCTGTCGTAGCCTCCTGGATCCATGATAACCTCCTATGAAGGCCCTATGTATGAGCCAAAATTATAGCAATATATTCAAATCCTTGTGGTGTAAGTGATGATCTTGTTTGTCTACAGAATCAAATAATACCAAAATATATTTGGTGACATTGGTTGACACCAGGCTTCTAGTCAAACTTTATCTACTCATCCAGTTTTCCAGTATGTCTTGTTTCTTTACTCTGTGGCACAAACCATTGCTGATTATCCTCATTTTGACCAAGTTTTAGACCTCACTGCTATTTCATTGGCGCCTCTGGTGTGTGTACTCCTTCGCTACCAAAATAATTGTTACATTTCTCATCTATACACCTCACTTTTTATCAATCACAGTGAGATGACATCACATTCTTACAGAATTTTATTTTTTATATCGTTTAACTTGTATTCATGAGCAACGACATCAAATGCAATTGACTGACAAGAAAGTTCATGGAAACACTTTACCCATGCAGTCTGAGAAATGAGGACATGAGCGGGTCTGCGAGCGGCAAATTTTGATTGGTCGTGATGACATAAAATGCCTCAACATTTTATCTAAGTACTGTTAAACGGAGGTTTTGAATGTGCCAAAGGTGATTTATGTTATGCAGTGTTCAATTAACAAATCAATTGAATAAAATAAAATAAAAACTTTAATGTTGTAGAAAAACCATAAAAAATTCGGAAGTTACCACGGTTGATGCAGCATCTTTTACACCACCTTATTTAACACTTTTACATTAGTTCTTCATGCTGTTTGTCCTTTATGATGTCCTTATAAACAGTAAGTTTCCTGTTTGGAATAATTTTCAATTTTGTTTGACTGCCAGGCAGGCAGACAGAGTAAAAACTTATCTCGCTCCTTTGCGCATGTGGAATCGTGATGAATTCAGAGCCACAGTACTGCTAAATGGCAGGTTCGTTTTCCGATTCATGTTCGAATTCGTGGTGACTTCATTATTCGTGGTTTCAAATTATTTTTGGATTTTATTGGTGGCTTCATTATGAATCATAATTGCATACGTCGAGTGTTGATTCGATTAGAATGAAATTTGAGGGTCATCTAGGGTAAATTTATTGTATGAGGGGAAAGTTGATGATGTCATTGGGTCACATGGCGGAGCCATAGTATATATATATATATATATATATTTTTTTTTTAACATAAAAAATTTCAAAAATCTTCTTTATGAAATGGCTGAACAGATCAAGGTGAAACTTTTACAGGTATGATCACCTGTCCATGAGAAAAAGTTCTCCCTCTCTGACGTCAATAGGTTACATGGTTTGGCAACTATGATTTTTTTTGTTTTGAAGAATAAACTTTAAAAATCCTCTCCAGAATAGCTTGACAGATTGAGGAGAAACTTATCCACATATTCCCCAAGCCTTGGGATACCAGGGTGTTTATGAATAATTTAATAGGTCACATGGTCTGTTAGCCATATTGGATTGAAGAAAATCCTTAATATATTTCTCTAATCTGCTTCATCAATCGATGTGAAACGTCATAATACAATCAGTAGCCATGTGGAATATATGTTTTAAATTTCAATCTGATCAGGATCAGATGCATGGTGTGGGTAGGCGAATTATTTAATATTTTGAATCTGGTTCAGGGATTTAAATCAAACTTGGTAACAAGTATGTACAAGTGGCTACAAAGTCCCTATGCACGGATTTAGAATTTACCTGTATGCTTCCCTCCATTCAAACAAATTGAATTTTTCTCCATGTTATTCTGGACATCTTCTTCCATGTTGAGGGTTGACGTCATAAAAGAGCGCTCTGACACTGTTTTGAGGTCTTCAACTGTTGTGAGGCGGAGATGAGAAATTTCTCTTTCACAATGCTCCAAAGCGAGTTGTCACATGTTGTTAAGTCCAGACTTCGAGGAGGCCACACTATCTCAGATCACGTCCATCCATCGTCCACTGAATTTGTCGTCGAGATATTCTCTAATTGCGAGAGCATAATGTGCTGGTCAACCACTTGTTGCACGATAGCTGAGATAGGATCGCTGATTCTTAACAGTTGAAGACCTCAAAATAGCTGTCATGGGCTCTTTTATGACCTCCAACCCTCAACATGGAAGATGATGTCCAGAAGTACATGGAGACAAATTCCAATTTGTGCAGAGAATGGAGGGAAGCATACAGGTAAATTCTAACTGCGTGCTGTCGAAGAAATTTCCAACCCTTCTGTACAATTAGAACATTTATTCAACAGACAACACTTTATTATGCGTGCATCGGAGATTCTGAACATACAAACTCATTCCAGATCTCTCCAAATACAAATGGAGAATCTTAGTCTTTATATAGTTTTCAGTAAGAGACAGTTTTTTTTATCATCTCTGGCACTGGCACCAGCTTGTCTGGTCTTGACATCTTCCAGGTGAAGCTTATCCTCAGTCTTCTTAGACAGCCCTGCTTGAATGGTTGTAACATATATTTCAAATCCAGACATGTTGATCCTCTCCTAATACAGAAAACGCACAGAATGTTAGAATGATGTCAAACGCCAACTCTAAGGTCCATGAAAACAAGTTTCCATTGTATGTAGGTTAAAAGTCAGTCTGCTTCTCCGAAACTGGGAAGATATATTATCTTGAAGGACTAGAACTTGGTGAATACATCTGGACACCTTCTTAAATCCACATTCAAACTTGTTTGTCTTTTATATAAAATTCCTTTCGAAGCTTTAAAATGATAGGCAATTCTTCTTATATTCAACTTGCTGGCAAAGGTTCAACCTTGTTTACACTTTGAATATACAGGTGATGTTTCAAAACAAAGGAGTAATATAATTATGTTAATTCCAAATGGATACAATACTTAAAAGAATCATATTGTTGCGGCCACGGGTACCGAGACACCAGCTTGTCACTCAGGAGGATTAATCCCTGGTTGTCCTCGTAGAGCCGGACCTGGGCCACCCTCACAATTAACATTGTGGTACGGTGGGTTGTTTTAGAACCACGAACTCCACCCAGTCAACACGAGTTCCAGGTGTCCGCGCGTCTAATTATTCCGTTTAAATAGAGGTCACGTGGTTCCTGAACGGGGAGCGTGCCCTCGCAAAGCACCATGTTATCTTGATTAGATTTTAATAGGGCGGCCGAGCGTTTTAACCGCTGGTGCTTTCCGACTATTTTTGTCAAATCTGTAGTATTACCTCCCAGTCTATCTCGGTTCGAACAATGCTAGACAAATGGAAGGAAAGGACAAACACGGACAGGTTGGAAATCGATAAATGATTTATTAATAATAAATAAATAAATAAAAAGAACTTTATTTTCTGAGGTAAATAATGAATTAATTTCAAAGCAAAATCAATCAAATGCCAAGTAAGAGACAAAGAGCAGATGCTTATCGGGGTTGACTTACTTATAGCTAACACAGACAAGGGTACCAAACAGGTCATTCGGGGAAGACTCGTATCGCTCACCAGATAGTCGTCCGTGAAGTGAAAACGTCCTGAAATGTGTGCGTGCATGTCACGTCCGTCGCCAGCACCCAGCCTTGCTGTGCACCCTCTCCTGCGAACAGCCTTGAACGCCAGTCGATGTATGGGAGGGCACCGAGATCGTCTGTCACGGTTTAGACCCTGGTGCTGCACACGGCAGTTTCCACCCTCACGAAACTGGTGACGTCCAGTGACCACATTGTCCGTCGTGACTGACCTGCGCCTCACTTGTTGGTGACCGACCCGTGTCTCACTCACCGTCGGCGCTGCTCACACCCACACAGGCACCACACGCTCGCTTGCTCAAGCACTGGGAAGGACGAATTCTCGTTGGCGCTGGTCAGACACCCACAGCGCGCAACTATGCTCGCTTTCTTCTCCTCTTTGCGCGCTTACAACCCGTTTCTTGCTCGCTTCTCTTCTTCCTCCCTGGCTTTCGTTCTGCCATTCCTCTCACTTCTCTCGCCCTTTTCCTCTCCCTTCTCTTTCTCTCGCCTCCGCTTTCTTTCCTCAGAACGGACCTCCAATTCGTTTTAAATCTGCGGCCGTCTTGGCGGTGCAGAGTCCCGCCCAAGCTCACCCGCCCCACTTGCGCACATTACCAATGACGACCCGTGCGCTCTAAAAAGGTGGGCGTCGACGCTCGCAAAAGAAGTACGTGCCTCAATGTTGCTGAGGAAAAATAAGGGCGTGCATCAGAGCTCGCAAAAGAACTGTGTGTAAACGTGCTGAGAAAATAAGGATGCGCGTCAAAGCTCACGAAAGAAATGCTGAGGAAAAATAAGTGCGCACGTCAGAACTCGCGAAAGAAATGCTGAGGAAATTAGGATTGCATAGTGCATAGGGACTTTGTGGCCACTGTATAATATTGGATTGAAGAAAAAAAGATCAAGAGAAATATTTTAAAGGATTTTCTTCAATCCAACATTCATGTCTCTGCTGGCTGTGAGCCAGAGGTCAATAGACGTCTGGGTCAGGCCTGGGGGAGTCATGGATTCACTGGATCATGGGTGTGGCGTGACTTGAATAACTAGGGTGCAGTCTGCTACCTTCGTGCCCATCCTATTGAGGCTGTTCCGTACTAACATTTGCGCACCCTGACGGCCACCAAAGGCCCATCACTATTTAGAGGTATGACCACGATCAAGCCAGGAATTTATTACTCCACCAGGCCACAAGGCCTCCCGCCAGGTTGTGAGCCTGCCATCGTGCCAGGACTATCGCCTCAGCTCCGGGGGGATCGTCACGGATCAGGAGCCTCTAGCTCCACCTTCTCGTCCGTGCTCACACCTTCCAATGGCAGCTCTTCCAACCCACTGGAGGACGCCGTGGCTCAGGTTGATGTACCTGCTGGCGGTTAATGAATCAAACCCTATTGAGCAAACCTCGATCTCTTGCATTACTGACCTCACTTGAAGGTCACAGAACCACGCCCTATAATGGGAGCCGTTGCCTGGATAGCCAGCTGCAGACTATGTTTTGTAGACGGCGGATTTTTTCCCAACTGTCCTACTTGAATTGAGGATCACAGGGTTGATGATTGTGGTGCTTGCTCCTGTGTCCACCATGGTGTCTACCCCTATGTCAGCAATTTTGCATCGAATTGTCAAGTTGCCAGTGCCAATTTGGCCACAATAAGCAAACTCACGTCGATGAGGCTCTTCTCCATCTACATTGCCAAACATGGCCCTGTATGCTTGACACGTATTACTTTGTGGCCTCTCTCACGTGGCACGGAATTGCGAGCCTGGCTGATCCCAAGCATGGAAAGGTAAGGGAAGGGAAATGGGAACTGATGAGTGTCGTGTGGAACACGTTATTTCTTGGGTATGGTTGGTCCGGTCTCCCACCCTGCCTGAGCGCTTGTCCCACTCTGGTTTCCGAACGCTCAGTCAGTGTTCGCTCCATTCTGCAAGACAAAAAATACCAACCCGACGCTGGGGTCCTCTGGCCCTTTTATACATCCTGAGAGGGGTGGAGTTTGGCGGCCTTTGTAGACGTGTTTCTGAGAGCGAGGGTCACACTCTCTTTTGTCCTGAGGTGTGACATGTCCATTTGTTCGGACTTGCCTCTTGTGACGTCGCACTCCCTCGAGACCTCTATCTGCAGTGGGCTCAGTTACCCCAGGACGAGCCAAGTGCACTTCTCGAATAAATGGGGACGGCCTGGTGCTCCCGAATTGCTGCGCAAATATCCGGCAGAGGTGTTGACGGCGGGCTGGACAGCAGTGGTGGTCATGGGGACAGGAGAGCAATCGGTATGGTGTGTGCATGCTGGTAACAGCCTCGGTGGTGGAGGTGGCTTGAGCTGTGAGTGTGAGGCAATGGCGTCTTTTAGGCAGGGCGAGGTCGTGATGGCTGGAGTGAAGCGTTGGATGGTGGTTGAAGTGGTGATGCATAGGCAGGTGGTTGTGGTGTTGGTGGCTGTGTCTCGTCTTGAAGTGAAGCGCTGTTGGGCAATGGTGGTTGAATGGCAAGCTTGAATGGTGTGTCTATGTGTATGGGTGAAGTTGGCAGGGTGGTTATGGTAGGTGGTGAAGGAATGGCAGAGAGTGGATGGCGGTTTTTTTTTTTTGGGTCTACTATCCATGGGTGTGAGTGGCAGTTAGTTCTGGCATGCATATTCAAATGGTTTTGGCATGCTGATGCAATGATGGTGTTCGCAGAGAGTGCCTGATAGAAGTAGAAGATGGAGAAAAAGTGGGGAAAGCCTTGACTAATTGCTCACAATGCATATTCCTTTGTGACCCAGCAAACATGAGGGGGACCCTACCTGAATGTTGTAATAGCAAATAATTTTGGAACCGTTTTATGTTGTGTGCCATTGCCTTGGAGTTTCGGTTCCAGAACGCTAACAATAAACTAGTATATAATATATATTGTTACTTTATTGATTTGTAAAAGTGTGTGGGCAGTCGTATAGCTTGTACTTGCTTCTTTCACCTTTCTTCCTGAACTATAATGTTAGTATGGCTTATGTGGTTTATTGTTTGATTGATATATGGTTTGTGTTTAACCATTTATACATGAAATGCAATAAAGATTGCCATATCATTTGATACAATAGTAACCAGAGTACATTTACAAGGAGCTGATACTTGAGGTCCCCTGCTTTTTCGGTGGTAAGAGGAATAGATCTGTGTAATATGAAAACTAAGTATTGAACGTTTTTGAAATATGCCCGCACAAGCCAAGTTACGGAGATGGTTGCCATGAAACATAATTCAGCCAATCACAGCCGTGATCTAATCAGGTTTCAGAGATAAAGTCATGAGGACAGATATCTGCAATATGAAGCTAATGTTCAATTGTTTTTTTGAAATATCGATACAAAAGTACATGGACAGATGCTCGGAGACCTTGAGCGGAAGGGCGGTGATAATAAGATGTTGTATGTACCTGTATGGAGGGCTGGATTTAGGGGCAGGTGACTGCGTATTGTATTTATTTTAAATGCATTCTATAGCCCTGGTGATTAATTAGGTCATTGTTTTCTCCAAAATTACTATCCACACTGCTTTATAATGAGCATATCTGCAGTGCCTACATTTAATATACCATGATATTATTTTGATTCCATCTTTAATTTCGGAAAAATGCATTAAAATGGGGAACATGTGATTCTCGGTAATGCTTACCAACATGATAAATATAAAATTCTCTCAATTATTAATCTGCATTGATTATTTTGCCTTTTATATTCAATAAGTCAATCAAATTTAAGTAACCTTTTTAATGTCTGCAGCAGCATAGTGTCATCGCATCTCTGTCTGTGCTGCAGTTGAGAACATAATACTGTTGGTCTCCATTGGTCCTGCTGCACCTTTGCTGGGAACTTGGGATGCGAATCATTTCCTTCATGCATCACTGCAGACAGAGGATCGGTGCAACTCCCTGCCATTCCTTCAAGGACTTCTTGTTGGGGCGTTACCTGGACTCACGCAGCTGCAAAATCAGTTCCACTGGGATGATCCACATGAAGTTGGACATTCGATGTCCTTCACTGTGCACGTGAGTTTTATTTTTGTTTCTCCGTGTTGTCGTCTTTATTTTTTTTTCCTCAACCGAATTGTAACATGACCTGTCAAAACTTTGTTCCAACATTTATATAATTTGTCATTGGATGGATCCATATAATCATAGTTTGTAGAAAATGTACAAGTGCATCTAACTGTAGATGTTGTCCGAAAACAAAAGCTTAAAAAGTCGAACATTGTCATGCAATGTTGGTGCATTATTTATCGTCTGTCTCTGTTGGTCTATTAACCTGCTGCCACTGTCACTTCGCTCTTCCACGAGTCTTGATTTTTTCATAACAATAAGGGCAATGCCCCTGCTCTCACTTGGTCGAACCAGGAACCACTTATAGGTGTGGATGACCCACAGAATATGGATGACTCACTGTGAAAGCACCGTCCAGAGATGATTCCTACCAGGTTGCATCTAAATGGTATTACTTTTTGAAAAGTCAAAGTAGCGATCTGCGAATGGTAATGATCTTTGACGCTTTAAAATGGATCTACTTATTATGCAATTTTTTTTGGGATTTGCGAGGCAATCAGGAGGCTTGGTCTCAGAAGTTCTACAAAGTTTGGTGAAAATTGACTGTTGTTTTAGCATTATGGATGATGAAGTTTTTGGTCAAGTTTCATTGAATCGTGCATGTAGTTTCGGAGAACAAACCAAATACAGTTCCTATTGTTTCATTTTAGCGGGGGGGGTGCAAACCTAAACTCTCTAGACTCTGATTTATTTATTTATTGTTTTTATTTATTTTAATGCATGACCAAACTTTATACATATGAGGTAAGAATATTACGAGTAGTATGTAATATTCTTACCCTCTCCCACCTCGCTGTTTGGGAATAAATTTAAAAGGTAAAATACCCTAAGAGGTAGATGGCTTTTAATCTGAATTTTTGGTAAGGATGGTTTAACAAGCCTACTCTATTTTTTAAAAAAGAAAAAGGGTGCCGATTCCAAAAAAGCAGTCTTATTGATCAGATTATTATCCTTGGCTCGACCTGCCACAAATAAGGTAAGAGATTCAGAAGCTAATTAGATCCAAAATGATAACACAGACCGTCCGTTACAAATCTGATTTTGGCCAAAATGGCAGTTTTATCTTACTTGGGTCAATGAGACTGCTTTTGTTTGGAATCAGCACTCCTTTTACATCGAGTGGGCTTGTGAAACCATCCTTACTAAATTCTCATTAAAGCCATGTACCACTTGGGTAAAAGTCTTGTTGGCTCACCTGGAACATAAGTAGATGATAAATGGGGTTTCTGGATGCCCATTCAATGAATGGGAAAGGGAAAAACTTTCTGACCCAATCCCAAAAGCTCAAAATGGGAGACTCATTTCCTCTCCACCTATCCCCTTCCCTCCCCATACAAGCAAATGTAAATTGAGCCTATGAAAGATTGAGACTTACTGATTAAAGCACTTCTTTTCCTTTCATATTTTCATTCCACTCAAAGAGCGAACAACAAATATTTGTCCATGTTCTACTTTAGGGATAACTTAATTTTCTTATAACATTCATTTCCATCGAGTATATTACAAGAATAACTTGGAACTTGGTTCTTGGTTTAAGTGTCTTTGTTGTGCAGAAATGAAATGAAAACTTTTCTAATGCTCTTATTTAACCACTCCTGAGCCACATCTCATTTTGAGATTGCAGTAAATTGTTTTTCCATTGTTCAATTGACAACCATCAAAGTTTTCAGGTCAATTCAAGGATATTAATTTTTTTCTTTACATCCTCCAACTTATTGTAATTTCTGTTATTTGTTTTATCTACTTTTACCCGGTTATTTCTTCAAATAGACTTATTGAATTTTCTCACATTCTTATGTTTCCCATTTAAATACCACTGCTGATTACATCTCCACTCTTTGGTTGGTTATTGCTTGGTTCTATCATTTATAAATCGGTAAAAAGATGGCGATAGCTGTTAAAATTCCCAACCCATTATCTTAACACTTGTACTTATAACCATAAGGGAGACTATTGATTCCTCTCTCAAATATATATTTTATCATCAAAAGCTCCTCATGCTTTTTATCTCTTCTATAATATTGATGTTTATAACTTCTTATTTTATTCATTTTTCTGTACTTCTTCCTTCTTAAGGTTAAACAGTTGTAATAATGTTTAAAGTTTATTGTTTGCTTGATTATATTTTCTTTTCTAAAAAAACTCCTAAAAGTTTCTAAAATCCGAAGGAGTTTCTAAAAAAGCCAATAAAAAATTAAATAAGCTGTTCAAATATATAATGATTTGTTCCCATTTGGGAAAATAAGATAAATTTAACAACCATAAAATATTCCAAATGCATTAAGATGTCTCATAGTTGGTTCAAGCGGATGTGGAAAAACCTGCTTACTTTTAAAGATGCTCCTTACTCCACACTTTTAGATATGATAATTTAATAATTTTCACAAAGTCAAGTTTTCAACCTGAGTATCAACTATCCCACAAGGTTTTAATGCTGGTCTTCAAAAAGAAGATAATCGGTTTATTTAAACTTCAAAACAAACTAAATGATTCCAACATTGAAGATATAATACAACTATTTGTGATACACAGAGATATAAAAAGAAATCAAAGCCGATAATTGTATTCTTAGTTGATAATACGGATGATATACCTTCTCCCCAAGATTTGGTAAATCAAAAAAGAACCTCGTTATCTTTGATGATTGTGTTAATGAGAGAAACCAAACGGTAATGGATAGCTGCTACACAAGAGGGAGACCTTCTTGTAATTGTATTTATCTTGGTCAATCATACTTTCAACTCTCTCGTCGCTCATATGAAACAATGCTAATACTTTTATTTTATTTCAAGTTAAATTCAATAGATATAAACAATTTTGGAGAGACAATTGTTCTACATTATGTAGTAAAAAGGAATTGGGATTATATGAAGCAACACTGAAAAATATAAATATATGTTGTGAACAAGATGAGATATTAAGGGATATATATTTTTATTTTATAACAATTACATGTATAAATCTTGTGTTGAAATCTGCTTCTGGAAAAAAACTTTCATAAATCAAGGTCTTAAATAGTACAAATGAAAATATTGTAAATTTCTAAAAAACACCATGTGATTCGTATTGTATCTACAACAACCAGAGCAATGCGACCAGAAGTAGAAGGTGAAGATTATTACTATATTTCAGTGGAGGAACATATGCGATTGAGGAATGAAGTCAAATATTTGAGGAGGTTTCTCTTGGTACAACAAAATATTCACATTGTAAGAGTGAGTTAAAGAAACTAAAATCTGGTGGGCTTGGAAATGAGAAACTTCCAGAAGGAATGAGACAAATTATTAAACATCTGAGTGGTAATGGAGTTAAGATTTTATCATTCGGTTTTGATGTTGATGAAGAAACTCAATGCAAACGTATGAAAAGCAGAGATTCAAGTATTAGTGAAGAAGAAATTACAACTCTTATTAATGTTATAAAGAATTTGATGAAATATTTAAAGAAAAGGATTTATTTGAACACATCTACTTTAATGATGAAGAAAAGGAAAATTCCCTGTTGACCTTATAATTCAGTGAATAATATTTTCCAATAAATAAATGGATGCGAAGAAAGAGCAAGAAGATTTAAGGAACATCAAGAGTTGGTTTCAAAAGTTGTAAAACAACAGTGACACATAAAGAAGAACACAGACAGAAACACTAATGGGTGAAGAAGCATTTGAAAGAAAACAGGAAAAATTTTTAAACCACTTTTAAAAACTTCCCAGAAAAAATTATAGATGCTTCCACAGTTCCCACAATAGCTTGGTGTGGCTTAGTGGTTAGGGTGGTGGCTTGGATCCTAGGTCCTGAGTGTCAAGCTCCGTTGGCCACTGAATTAAATACACCAGGAGGTTGACTCAGCTGTCATCCTTCCGAGGTCAGCAAAATGAGCACCGTGTACTGTAAGGGGGACACTGCATCAGCGGCATCCCGTGTCCCAACCAATGATGCAACAGCAGCCCAGGCTGCACTCTATAGGAGAGAGAGAAGTTCCACAATAGAATATACTCCTAAAAACTCAAATGTAAAAGATTTCAGTCAAATGACGGAGGAAGAATGGAGCATATAGGAGAATTAGGTTATGATGATGAAGGATTATTTCAACACGGAAGAGATAATCAACCCCTGATTATATTGTGAAGGCTCTTCAAAACGATGAATATTCAGCGGATTCAAAAACCAAAGCAGGACTTATTCCAACAGAACAACAGCAATATTTTTCTGTTCAAGAAAAAGGATTGATATTTAATGATGAATTGGTTCTTGAGTTCTGCTCAACCCCTGTTAAACTAACTCTGAGATTAATGTTTCTTCTAACAAAAGATGGAAGACAAGGTTAAACTGTGAGGATGAATCAAAAGTATTTTGTAAACCATTGGATATGAAAATAAGGATGATAGAGTACATTGATCTCTGGACTCTCTTAATTATAGGGTCAATATCTGGTAAAAGTAGGAAGAATTGAAAGAGAAACACATTATTCAGGCTGTAAGTAGGCTTGGTTCAGTGTTTAGTTTCTTCACCAATGACCCATCACAATTAGTTAATAGACTGTTATTGCTGTTAGGTAGAAAGAAGGCCGGAAATAACAATTGTTTTTATGAAGCATCAGCCATTTTAGACCAGTTGATGAACATGAAAATAATTAATAAATGTCAATACAAAGACATTTTATCCCATATTAAATAAGATGAGAACACCAATCCTTAGTTTTAATTTCACAAAAGTGACACACATCTTCATTTCCATACCCACTACAACTTGACACAACAAAAGATATGAGGTGTCTTTGAGGCGGAAAAGATTAGTAGAATTGATATTTTGCTCACAAGAGAACAGGTGAAAATCTTGAACGATACTGGCTACTTAAAATTAAAATGTCAAACCAATGTTGAAGAAATATTCAATAAGAGAGACAAGTGGAGGATTTTCCCATTTCTAATTCCTTTATTTGCTGGTTTAAGTGG
>CM068952.1:94088379-94105420 GCA_035128595.1 Eptatretus atami
GTGAAGCAATAGTTTATATGACAAAGAAGGAAGGAAATTGTATAATTATACAAAGTCGAGGAATACAAACTGATTTAACAACAGGAAGATGGGGTGGTATTACGCATCATCATATTAATCTGTCATATATTTCTGATACATAAATGACAGCAAGAAAGTTTCAAGAAAATTATATTTCTTGCATTCAAGGATACCTACAAGAAAAGGGTGTTAGATTTTACATTCCTTATGAATTGGAACATACAAAAAAGATAACAGAGAGATAGCGTCCAGAATTATTCCAGACTCATACAGTCGCAGACCGCTGCAAGACCATAACAACTAGGATGGATCATGGGATGGGCGATCGGGAGGTTTGTTTCAGGTCCGGGTGTGCAATTTTGGCTTGTGGAAGGAGCCCGATGGGTGGCGGAGAAAATCCGCTAACCATCCAGCATTCAAACTACACTCTGTGCAGGTTGCGGGGCGCGGGGTGCCAGCTCGAGGTGCGTACTTTGCCATGTTAAGTGGGAACTCCGAGTCATGCTGAGCTGGTGGAATCTGAGCTGGTTTCCTGTCTGGAGCCTGGTGGGGCTTGGCTAGAGCCGCTGTGGCCCAATAGAGGAGCAGGATTTGGGCCACCGCGTCGCTTTCCCCGGTCCTCGACCCATCTCGCCTGGGGCTTATGAAAGGGGTAGTGCGGAGCTGTTGAGAGAAGCTTCTTTTTTCGAGAATGGTATCGCGTTGACTGCCGTCCTTGGATAGCATCCAGTGGACTCCTGCCTGCTGTCGAACGTGGCCACCACAAGCCCAGACAGGTTCACCACGGCCACAGACGCAGACAGTGTGGAGCGCACGTTGCAGTGAGGTCCGGCAATAAATAAGGAGGAGATAACATGCCATATCATGAGATGGGAATACTCCAGGCGGAGCGTCCCACGGAGGTTAACACTTCCACAAACAACTTTACACGTTAGGTTAAGGTGAGCTTTCTTCTCACATCTATTTTTTTTTTCTGAACCTTGTAGAATTTGTTTTCACCTTGAGTTATTGGTTACGATGTGGAAAATTCTGATTTAATTTAATTTTAATTCCAGCTGAAGGCAACAAAGGTGAAAAATTTGAAAGGTGGTGTAAGAACTTTCTTCAGGCACTCTTTGTCACCCCCGGGGTTTTTCTATAACGCAAATATCATGCTATACGTATACCATCATTTTTGGCGTCATATCTTCAATTAATGAAGAAATCAGTTAAAAATTCTCGTATCTGGATTTCAGATCTTCACCACAAATCAAATCTATTCGTTATCTCAACACCCAACCTGTCTGTCCACAAGTTTCGTTCGAATCCGTCCATAACTTTTTGAGACTATCCTGCTCAAGACAGACAGATGGTGAAAACTAACCCTCCATCCTCCCTCCTTCGGTGGTAGAGATAAACAATTCCGATGGTGTGATAGGTGTGGGGGAGGGTTTGAGTTTTTTTTTTCTACAGTGATGGTCAGCAGGGTTACCTAAACAATGGGACTGGAATTTATGTCTTATGTATATTTTTTCTCCTTTTTGAGGGTCGCAATGTCTGCAAAGACAAAAGGGACAGCACAACTTGATTAATTCTGCATGAATTTAGCCTGAAAATTTGCAATAATGAAATGCAGTCACAGTTACCAATTTCATTCTCGTATGGACATGTGTGTGTGAAACCCGAGAAACTCCCACACATGCAAGCAATTCTTCATGTGTAACTTGTTTTTACAAAAGTGGCAATATTTAAGAAGGAATGATAACATTTGTTCCACGATGCATCATACCATCTAGCTCAGAAGTAACACTCAAGTTCTCATTGCGTTTTCACTTCCCTATGCATTCCTAGGTTACAATGATTAACATATACAGTACAGTGAAGTTTGTTACCGAGTTTCAAGAATTCTCTTGGACTTGAAGTAACACGGAAAACGAGCAAGCAGAAAACTGTTGAAGGTATGATAATTCAAAAATCACAGCTCAGCTTCTGCTGGATTTATATAACTTTAGCAATTTTTTGCATCTTCTGGTTTTTTGTTTTTTTATTTTTATTGTTGGGAATTGATAACGTTAGCCTTGTCGGTAACCTTTATCCTAAATGCATATATGTATGATTGGTCTTGAGCTAGAAGCCTTTCCGTCTCTTTCTTGATGAGATTAACATGTATTATGTAGGCAGCCACAGGTGGCATGCTACTGACGCGGATTTTGTCGTAGGTTTCGGTGCCACAGAACGTGCTTCTTTTCACCAGAGAGTATATCTGACTATCACAGTTATAATCATTCCCGCAGAAGTTTCTAAAATCGCAATATACAATGTCTCGGTATATTAAGTGAAAAAGTTGTGTTTATTATAATTTATAGCTGCTAGCTTCACCTTTCAACTACTCCCGTACTTGGAGAGGCAATGTCCAAACGCCTTTCCTGTCGTAGCCTCCCTGGATCCAATGAACCTACTATGAAAGGCCCTATGTATGAGCCAAAATTATAGCAATATATTCAAATCCTGTGGTGGTAAGTGATGATCTTGTTTGTCTACGATCAAATAATCCTCAAAATATATTTTGGTGACATTGGGTGACACCAGGCTTCTAAGTCAAACTTTTTATCTATCATCGTTTTCAGTATGTCTTGTTTCTTTAACTCTTGTGCACAAACCAATTGCTGATTATCCCTCATTTTGACCAAGTTTTAGACCGTCACTGCTATTTCATTGGGCGCCTCTGGTGTGGTACTCCTTCCGCTCACCAAAAATACTTTGTACATTTCTCATCTATCACCTCATTCTTTTTATCAATCACAGTGGATGCATCAATTCTTACAGAAATTTGTTATTTTTTATATCGTTTAACTTGTATTCATGAGCAACGACATCAAAGGCAATTGACTGACAAGAAAGTTCATGAAACACTTACCCATCATCTGAAAATGAGGACATGAGCGGGGTCTGCGAGCGGGCAAATTCTGATTGGTCGTGATGATAAAGCCTCAACATTTTATCTAAGTACTGTTAAACGGATGGTTTTGAATGTGCCAAAGGTGATTTTATGTTATGCCGTGTTCAATTATACAAATCAATTGAAATAAATATATAATAAAAACCTTTAATGTTGTAGAAAAACCATAAAAAATTCGGAAGTTTACCACCGTTGATGCAGCATCTTTTACACCACCTTATTTAACAATTTACATTAGTTCTTCATGCTGTTTTCTTTATGATGTCCTTATAAAACAGTAAGTTTCCTGTTTGGAATAATTTTCAAATTTGTTTGACTGCCAGCAGGCAGAGAACAACAGAGTAAAAACTTCTCTCGCTCCTCTGCGATTGTGGAATCGGATGAATTCAGAGCACAGTACTGCTAAATGCAGGTTCGTTTTTCCGATTCATGTTCGAATCGTGGTGACTTCATTATTCGTGGTTTCAAATTATTTATTGGATTGTAATTGGTGGCTTCATTATGACATCAAAATTGCATACGTCGAGCTGCTTGATTCGTTAGAATGAAATTTTTGAGGGTCATCTAGGGTTAAATTTATTGTATGAGGGAAAGTTGATGATGTCATTGGTCACAATGGTTGGCAGCCATGTATATTATAAATATATATATATTTTTTTTTAACATAAAAAACTTTCAAAAATCTCTTTATGAAATGGCTGAACAGATCAAGGTGAAACTTTACAGTATGATCACCTGTCCATGAGAAAAAGTTCTCCTCTCTGAACATAATAGGTTACATGGTTTGGGCAACTATGATTTTTTTTGTTTTGAGAGAATAAACTTTAAAAATCCTCTCCAGAATAGCTGACAGATTGAGGAGAAACTTATCCACATATTCCCCAAGCTTGGGATACCAGGGTGTTTTTTATGAATAATTTAATAGGTCACATGGTCTGTTAGGCATATTGGATTAGAAGAAAATCCTTAAATATATTTCTCTAATCTGCTTCATCAATCGATGTGAAACGTCCATAATTATATGATAGCATGTGGAATATATGTTTTTAAATTTTTCAATCTGATCAGGATCAGATGCATGTGTGGTAGGGCAGAATTATTTAAATTGAATCTGGTTCAGGGATTTAAATCAAACTTGGTAACAAGTAGTACGTGGCTACAAAGTCCCTAATGCATCGGAGTTAGAATTTACCTGTATTGCTCCTCCATCTCAAACAAAATTGAATTTTTCTCCCATGTTATTCTGGACATTCTTCCATGTTGAGGGTGGTGACGTCATAAAAGCATGCTCTGAAACAGCTGTTTTGAGGTCTTTCAACTGTTGTGAGGCGGAGATGAGAAATTTCTCTTTCACAATGCTCCAAAGCGAGTTGTCACAATGTTGTTTAAGTCAGACTTCGGAGGAGGCCACACTATCTCAGATCCACGTCCATCCAATCGTCCACTGAATTTGTCGTCGAGATATTCTCTAATTGGCGAGAGATAATGTGCTGGTACACCATCTGTTGCACGATAGCTGAAGATAGAGATCGCTGATCTCTTAACCAGTTGGAAGACTCAAAATAGTGTCATGGGCTCTTTTATGACCTCCACCCTCACATGGAAGATTGAGTCCAGAAGTACATGGAGACAAATTCCAATTTTGTTGGCAGAGAATGGAGGGAAGCATACAGGTAAATTCTAACTGCGTGCTGTCGAAGAAATTTCCAACCCTTCTGTACAATTGAACATTTTTCAATCAGACACACTTTAAATTATGCGTGCATCGGAGATTCTGAACATACAAACTCATTCCAAGATCTTCTCAAATACAAATGGAGAATCTTAGTCCTTTTATATTAGTTTTCAGTAAGAGACAGTTTTTTTTTATATCTCTGGCACTGGCACCAGCTTGTCTGGTGTCCTTGACATCTTCCAGGTGACAGCTTATCCTCAGTCTTCTTAGACAGCTCCTGCTTGAAATGGTGTAACATATCTTTCAAATCCGAGAATGTTGATCCTCTCTAATAAGAAAACGCACAGAATGTTAGAATGAGTCAAACGCTCAACTCTAATGGTCAAAACAAGTTTCATTGCTATGTAGGTTAAAAGTCAGTCTGCTTCTCCAAGAAACTGGAAAGATATATTATTCTTGAAGCGACAGAATGGTGAATACATCTGGACACCTTCTTAAATCGCCATTCCAACTTGTTTGTCTTTTAATATAAAAAATTCCTTTCGAATAGCTTTAAAATGATAGGCAATTCTCTTATATTCAACTTGCTGGCAAAGGTTCAACCTTGTTTACACTTTGATATACAGGTGATGTTTCAAAACAAAGGAGTAATATAATTATGTTTATTCCAAATGGTACAATACTTAAAAGATCATATTGTTGCGGCCGCGGTACCGAGAAAACCAGCTTGTCATCAGGAGGAATTAATCCTGGTTGTCCTTCGGTAAGAGCCGGCCTGGGGCCACCACTCACAATTAACATTTGGTACGGTGGGGTTTGTCTTTAGAACCACGAACTCACCCAGTCACACGAGTTCCAGGTGTCGCCGTCTAATTATCCGTTTAAATTAAGGAATAATAGGAGATAAAAGAGAAAGGAGAGGTCACGTGGTTCTGCACGGGGAGGCGTGCCCTCGCAAAGCACCAATGTTATCTTGATTAGATTTTAATAGGGCGGCGCGAGCGTTTTAACCGCTGGTGCATTCCGATGATTTTTGGTCAAATCTGTAGTATTACCGTCCAGTCTATCTTCGGTTCGAACAATGCTAGACAAATGGAAGGAAAAGGACAAAAACGGACAGGGTTGGAAATCGATAAATGATTTATTAATAATAAAATAAATAAATAAAAAGAACTTTATTTTCTGAGGTAATAATGAATTAATTTCAAACAAATCAATCATGCCAAGTAAGAGAACAAAGAGCAGATGCTTATCGGGGGATGACTTACTATAGCTAACACAGACAAGGGTACCCAACAGGTCATCGGGAAGACTAGTATCGCTCACCAGAGTAGTCGTCCGTCGAGTGAAAACGTCCTGAAATGTGTGCGTGCATGTCACGTCCGTCGGCCAGCACCCGCCTTGCTGTGCACCCTCATCTGCGAACAGCCTTGACGCCAGTCCGATGTATGGGAAGGGCAGCCGAGATCGTCTGTCACGGGTTTAGACCCTGGTGTGACACGGCAGTTCCTCACACCTCACGAAACTGGTGACGTCCAGTGACCACATTGTCGTCGGTGACTGACTGCGCCTCACTTGTTGTGACCGCCCGTGTCCTCACTCACCGTCCGGCGCTGCTCACACCACACAGGCACCACACGCTCGCTTGCTCAAGCACTGGGAAGGACGAATTTCGTTGGCGCTGGTCGACACCCACACGCGCAACATATGCTCGCTTTTCTTTCCTTCTTTTGCGCGCTTACCACCCGTTTTCTTGCTCGCTTCTCTTCTTCCTCCCTGGCTTTCTTCTGCCCTATCCTCTCACTTTCTCTCGCCCTTTTCTCTCACCTTCTCTTTTCTCTCGCCTCCGCTTTCTTTCCTCAGAAGCGGACCTCGATTCGTTTTAAATCTGGCGGCCGTCTTGGGCGGGTGCAGAGTCCGCCCCAAGCTCACCCCGCCCCCACTTGCGCACATTACCAATGGCGTGCGCTCTCAAAAAAGGTGGGCGTCGACGCTCGCAAAGAAGTACGTGCTAATGTTGCTGAGGAAAAATAAGGGCGTTGCATCAGAGCTCGAAAAGAACTGTGTGTTAAACGTGCTGAGGGAAAAATAAGGATCGCGTCAAAGCTCAGAAAGAAATGCTGAGGAAAAATAAGTGCGCACGTCAGAACTCGCGAAAGAAATGCCTGAGGAAATATTGGATTGCATAGTGCTAGGGACTTTGTGCCCACTGTATAATATTGGATTGAAGAAAAAAAGATACAAGAGAAATTTTTTAAAGGATTTTTCTTCAATCCAAATTCATGTCTCTGCTGGCTGTGAGCCAGAGGTCAATAGACCGTCTGGGTCAGGCCTGGAGGGAGTCATGGATTCACTGGATCATGGGGTGTGGCGTGACTTGAATAACTAGGGTGCATCTGCTACCTTCGTGCCCATCCTATTGAGCATGGTTCCGTACTAACTTTGGGCCACCCTGAGGCACAAAGGCCATCACTTTTAGAGGTATGACCCACGATCAAGCCCAGGAATTTATTACTCCACCAGGCCACAAGGTCCCGCCGGGTTGCTGAGCCTGCATCGTGCCAGGACTATCGCCTCAGCTCCCGGGGGATCGTCACGGGAAATCACGGAGCTCTAGCTCCACCTTCTCGTCGTGCTCAACCTTCCAATGGCAGCTCTTCCACCCACCTGGAGGACGCCGGGCTCGGTTGATGTACCTGCTGGCGGTTAATGAATCAAACCCTATTGAGCAAACCTGATCTCTTGCATTACTGATCTCACTTGAAGGTCACAGAACCACGCCCTAATAATGGGAGCCGTTGCCTGGATAGCCAGCTGCAGACATATGATTCTTTGTAGACCGGCGGATTTTTTCCCAACTGTCGCGTACTTGAATTGAGGATCACAGGGTTGATGATTGGTGGTGCTTGCTCCTGTGTCCACCATGGTGTCTACCCCTATGTCAGCAATTTTGCATCGAATTGTCAAGAGTTGCCAGTGCCAATTTGGCACATAAGCAACTTCACGTCGATGAGGCTCTTCTCCATCTACCATTGCCAAACATGGCCCTGTATGCTTGACACGTATTATTTGTGGCTCTCTTCACCTGCGGCACGAATTGCGAGCCTGGGCTTGATCCCAAGCATGGGAAAGGTAAGGGAAGGGAAATGGGAACTGATGAGTGTCGTGTGGAACACGAAGTTATTTTCTTGGGTATGGTTGGTCGGTCTCCCACCTGCCTGACGCTGTCCACTTGGTTTCCCGAAACGCTCATCAGTGTTCCGCTCCATTCTGCCAAGACAAAAAATACCCACCCCGACGCTGGGGTCCTCTGGCCCTTTTATACATCCTAGAGGGGTTGAGTTTGGCGGCCTTTGTAGACGTGTTTCTGAGAGCGGCAGGGTCACACTCTCTTTGTCCTGAGGGTGACATGTCCATTTGTTTCGGACTTGCCTCTTTGTGACGTCGCACTCCCTCGAGACCTCTATCTATCTGCAAAGTGGGCTCATTCATTACCCAGGACGAGCCAAGTGCACTTCTCCCGTTAATGGGAAGGCCTGGTGCTCTACGATTGCTGCGCAATATCCGGAGAGGTGTTGACGGCGGGCTGGACAGCAGTGGTGGTCATGGGGTGACAGGAGAGCATTCGGTATGGTGTGTGCATGCTGGTACAACCTCGGTGGTGGAGGTGGCTTGAGCTGTGAAGTGTGAGAGCAATGGGCGTCTTTTAAGCAGGGCGAGGTTCGTGATGGCTGGAGTGAAGCGTTGGATGGTGGTTGAAGTGGTGATGCATAGAGGTGGTTGTTGGTGGTTTGTGGTGGGTTGTGGCTGTCTTCGTCCTGAAGTGAAGCGCTGTTGGGCAATGGTGGGTTTGAATGGCAGCTTGAATGGTGTGTCTAATGTTGTATGGGTCGAAGTTGGCAGGGTGGTTTAATGGTAGGTGGTGAAGGAATGGCAGAGAGTGGATGGGGTTTTTTTTTTTTGGGTCTAACGCTATCCATGGTGTTGAGTGGCAGTTAGTTTCTGGCATGCATATTCAAATGGTTTTGGCATGCTGATGCAATTGATGGTGTTCCAGAGAGTGCTGACTAGAAGTAGAAGATGGAGAAAAAGTGGGGAAAGCCTTGACTAATTGCTCACAATGCTATTCCCCTTTGTGACCCAGCAAACATGAGGGAGGACCCTACCTGGCAATGTGTTAATAGCAAATAAATTTGGGAACCGTTTTATAGTTGTGTGCCATTGGCTTGGAGTTTTCGGTTCCAGAACGTAACAATAAACTAGTATATAATATATATTGTTTACTTATTGATTTGTAAAAGTGTGTGGGCAGTCGTATGCTGTACTTGCTTCTTTCACCTTTTTACCTGAACTATAATGAAGTATGGTTATGTGGTATTATTGTTTTGATTGATATATGCGTTGTGTTTAACCATTTATACATGAAATGCAATAAAGATTGCCATATCATTTGAAATACAATAGTACCAGAGTACATTTACAAGGGCTGATACTGAGGTCCCCTGCTTTTTTCGGTGGTAAGAGGAATTAGATCTGTGTAATATGAAAACTAAGTATTGAACGTTTTTGAAATTGCACGCACAACCAAGTTACGGAGATGGTTGCCATGAAACATAATTCAGCCAATCACAGCGTGATCTAATCAGGTTTCAGAGATAAAGTCATGAGGAACAGATATCTGCAATATGAAGCTAAATGTTCAATTGTTTTTTTGAAATATCGCTACACAAAAGTAAATGGACAGAATCCGAGACCTTGACGGAAGGGCGGTGGAATATAAGATGTTGTATGTACCTGTAAATGGGAGGGCTGGATTTAGGGGCAGGTGATCGTTTGTATTTATTTTAAATGCATTCTATAAGCTGGTGATTAATTGGTCATTGTTTTTCCAAAATTACTATCCAACACTGCTTTAAATGAGCATATCTGAGTGCCTCATTTATATAACCAATGAATATTATTTTTGATCATCTTTTATTTCGGAACATGATTAAAATGGGGAACATGTGATTCTCGGTAATGCTTACCAACATGAATAATAAAATTCTTCAATTATTAATCTGCATTGATTATCTTTGCCTTTTATAAATAAAAGTCCAAATCAAATTTAAGTAACCTTTTAAATGTCTGCAGCGCATAGTGTTCATGCATCTCTGTCTGTGCTGCAGTTGAGAACATGATAACTGTTGGTCTCCATTGGCTCCTGCTGCACTTTGCTTGGGAACTTGGGATGCGGAATCATTTCTTCATGCATCACTGCAGACAGAGGATCGGTGGCAACTTCCTGCCATCCTTCAAGGACTTCTTTGGGCGTTACCTGGACTCACGCAGCTGCAAAATCAAGTTCCTGGGATGATCCACATGAAGTGGACATTCGATGTGTTTCACTGTGCACGTGAGTTTTTATTTTTGTTCTCGTGTTGTCGTCTTTATTTTTTTTTCCTCAACCGAATTGTAAATGACCTGTCAAAACTTTGTTCCAACATTTATATAATTTGTCATTGGATGGATCCATATAATCAAGTTTGGTAGAAAATGTACAAGTGCATCTAACTGTAATGTTTGTCCGAAAACAAAAGCTTAAAAAGTCGAACATTGTCATGGCAATGTTGGTGATTATTTATGTCTGTCTCTGTTGGTCTATTAACCTGCTGCACACTGTCTTTCGCTCTTACCACGAGTCTTGATTTTTATCATACAAATAAGGGCAATGCCCGCTCTCACTTGGTCGAACCAGGGAACCACTTATAGGTGTGGATGACCCACAGAATAATGGATGACTCACTGTGAAAGCACCGTCCAGAGATGATTCCTACCAAAGTTGCATCTAAATGGGTGATTACTTTTTGAAAGAGTCAAAAGTACGATCTTCGGAAATGGTAATGATCTTTGGCCTTTAAAAAATGAGAATCTACTTATTATGCAATTTTTTTTTATGGGATTTGCGAGGCAATCAGGAGGCCTTGGTCCTCAGAGTTCTACAAAGTTTGGTGAAAATTGGCTGTTAGTTTTAGCATTAATGAATGAATGAAGTTTTTGGGGGGGGGGGGGGGGGGGGGTTTCCAAGTTTAATTGAATCGTGCATGTAGTGTTCGGAGAACAAACCAAATACAGTTCCTATTGTTCATTTTAGGGGGGGGGTGCAAACCTAAACTCTCTAGACTTGATTTATTTATTTATTTGTTTATTTATTTTAATGCCATGACCAAACTTCATACATATGAGGGGTAAGAATATTACGAGTAGTTGTAATATTCTTACCCTCTCCCACCTCGCTGTTTTTGGAATAAATTTAAAAGGTAAAATACCCCTAAAGAGGTAGATGATGGCTTTTAATCTTGAAAATTTTTGGTAAGGTGGTTTAACAAGCCTCACTCTATGTTTTAAAAAAGAAAAAGGGTGCCGATTCCAAAAAAGCAGTCTTAATGATCATTATTATCCTTGGCTCGACCTGGCCAAAATAGGTAAGAGACTTCAGAAGCTAATTAGATCCAAAATGATAACAGACCGTCCGTTTTACAAATCTGATTTGGCAAAATGGCAGTTTTATCTTACTTGGGGTCAATGAGACTGCTTTTGTTTGGAATCAGCACTCTTTTACATCGCGTGGGCTTGTGAACCATCCTTACTAAATTCTCATTAAGCATGTACCACTTGGGTAAAAGTCTTGTTGGCTCACCTGGAACATAAGTAGATGATAATGGGGTTTCTGGGATGCCATTCAATGCTGGGAAAAGGGAAAACTTTCTGACCCAATCAAAAGCTCAAAATGGGAGACTCATTTCCCTCCACCTATCCCCTTCCCTCCCATACAAGCAAATGTAAAATGAGACTATGAAGATTGAGACTTACTGATTAAAGCACTTCTTTCCTTTCATATTTTCATTCCACTAAAGGAGCGAACACAAATATTCTGTCCATGTCTTACTTTAGGGAATAACTTAATTTCTTATAACATTCATTTCATCGAGTTAATTCACAAAGATTAACTTGGAACTTGTTCTTGGTTTAAGTGTCTTTTGTTGTGCAGAAATGAAATGATAACTTTTTCCTTATGCTCTTATTTAACCACTCCTGGGAGCCTACATCTCTTTTTGAGATTGCAAGTAAATTGTTTTTCCATTGTTCAATTGACAACCTCAACGTTTTCAGTCCATTCAAGGAATATTTAATTTTTTTCTTTACATCTCCAACTTATTGTAATTTGTTTTATCTACTTTTACCCGGTTATTTTCTTCAATAAGACTTATTTGATATTTCCCTCACATTCTTTATGTTTCCCATTTACATACCACTGCTGATTAACATCTCTCCACTCTTTGGTTTGGTTATTGCTTGTTCTATCATTTAATAAATCGGTAAAAAGATGGCGATGCGTTAAAATTCCCAACCCATTATCTTAACCTGTACTTATAACCATAAGGGAGACTATGATTCCTTCTCTAAAATATATATTTTATCCCCCCCTCAAAAGCTCCTCATGCTTTTTTATCTTCTATATATAATGATGTTATACTTCCTTATTTTAATTCATTTTTCTGTACTTCTTCTTCTTTAAGGTTAAACAGTTGTAATAATGTTTAAAGGTTTATTGTTTGCTTGATTATATTTTCTTTTCTAAAAAAACTCCTAAAAGTTTCTAAAATCCCGAAGGAGTTTCTAAAAAAGCAAAAAAAATTAATAAGCTGTTTCCAAATATATAAATGATTTTTGTTTACCCATTTGGGAAAATAAGATAAACTTTAACAACCATAAAAAATCCAAATGCATTAAATGTCTCATAGTTTGGTTCACGCGGATGTGGAAAAACCTGCTTACTTTTAAAGATGCCCTTACTCCCACTTTTAGATTATGATATTTAATAATTTTACAAAGTCAAGTTTTCAACCTGAGTATCAACTAATTCCCCCAAGGTTTTAATGCTGGTCTTCAAAAAGAAGATTAATCGGTTTATTTAAACTTCAAACAAACTAAATGATTCCAACATTGAGATATAATACAACTATTTGTGATACCAGAGATAAAAAGGAAATCAAAGCCGATAACTTGTATTCCCTTAGTTGATAATACGGATGATATACCTTTCCCCAAGATTTGGATAAATCAAAAAAGAACCTCGTTATCTTTGATGATTGTGTTAAATGAGAGAAACAAAACGGTATGGATAGCGCTACACAAGAGGGAGACCTTCTTGTAATTGTATTTATCTTGGTCAATCATATTTCACTCTCTCGTCGCTCATATGAACAATGCTAATACTTTTATTTTTATTCAGTTAAATTCAATAGATATAAACAATTTGGAGAGACAATTGTCTACATTATGTAGTAAAAGGAATTGGGGGATTATTGAAGAAACGAGAAAAATATAAATATATGTTGTGAAACAAGATGAGATATTAAGGGATATAATTTCTTTATTTTATAACATTACATGTATAAATCTTGTGTTGAAAATTGCTCTGGAAAAAAACTTTCATTAAATCAGGTTCTCTTAAATAGTACAAAATGAAAATATTGTAATTTCTAAAAAACACCAATGTGATTCGTATTGTATCTAACCAACAACAGAGCAATACGACCAGAAGTGAAGGTGAAGATTTTACTTATTTCAGTGAGGAACATATGCGTCTGAGGAATGAAGTCAAATATTTAGGAGGTTTCTTTGGTACAACAAAATATTCACATTGTAAGAGTGAGTTAAAGATAAAGATCTGGTGGGCTTGGAAATGAACGAATAATCAGAAGGAATGAGACAAATTATTAAAACATCTGAGTGGTAATGGAGTTAAGATTTTTATCATTCGGTTTTGATGTTGATGAAGAAACTCAATGCAAACGTATGAAAAGCAGAGATTCAAGTATTAGTGAAGAAGAAATTACAACTCTTTATTATGTTAATAAGAATTTGATGAAATATTTAAAGAAAGGATTTATTTGAACACATTACTTTACTGATGAAGAAAAGGGAAAATTCCTGTTGACCTTATATTCAGTGAAATAATATTTTCCAATAAATAAATGGATGCGAGAAAGAGTCAAGAAGATTTAAGAACATCAAGAGTTGGTTTCAAAAGTTGTAAAACAACATGAAACATAAAAAGAAACCCAGAAAGAAACTAATGGTGGAAGAAGCATTTGAAGAAAACAAGAAAAATTTTTAAACCACTTTTTAAAAACTTCCCAAGAAAAAAATTATAGATGCTTCCACAGTTCCACAATAGCTTGGTGTTGGCTTAGTGGTTGGGTGGTGGCTTGATCCTAGGGTCCTGAGTTTCAAGCTCCGTTGGCACTGAATTAATCCACCAGAAGGTTGACTCAGCTGTCATCCTTCGAGGTCAGCAAAAATGAGCACCAGTGTACTGGTAAGGGGGACACTGCATCAGCGGCATCCGCGGTGTCCCAACCAATGACTGAACAGCACACAGGCTGCACTCATAGAGAGAGAGAGAGTTCCACAATAGAATATACTCCTAAAAACTCAAATGTTAAAAGATTTCAGTCAAATGACGGAGGAAGAATGGGAGCATATAGGAGAAATTAAGGTTATGATGATGAAGGATTATTTCAACAATGGAAGAGTTTAACCCTGATTATATTTGTGAAGGTCTTCAAAACGATGAATATTCAGCGGATTCAAAAACCAAGCAGGACTTATTCCAACAGAACAACACGCAATATTTTATCTGTTCAAGAAAAGGATTGATATTTAATGATGAATTAAGGTTTCTTGGTCTGCTCAACCCTGTTAAATCTAATCGCAGATTAATGTTTCTTCTAAACAAAAGATGGAAGACAAGGTTAAACTGTGAGGGATGAATCAAAAGTATTTTGATAAACCTTGGATATGAAAAATAAGGGATAGAGACATGATCTGCTGGACTCTCTTATTATAGGGTCAATCTCATCTGGTAAAAGGTAGGAAGAATTGAAAGAGAAACCCATTATTCAGGCTGTAAGTAGGCTTGGTTCAGGTGTTAGTTTTCTCGCAAATGACCCATCACAATTAGTTAATAGACTGTTATTGCTGTTAGGTAGAAAGAAGGCGGAAATAACAATTGTTTTTATGAAGGCTCAGCCATTTTAGACAGTTTGATGAACATGAAATAATTAATAAATTCAATACAAAGACATTTTATCCCTATTAAATAAGATGAGAAGCACAATCTTAGTTTTTAATTTCAACAAAAGTGACCACACATCTTCATTTCCATACCCCTAACTTGACACAACAAAAAAGATAGAGGTGTCTTGAGGCGAGAAAAGATTAGTAGAATTGATATTTTGCTCACAAGAGAACAGGTGAAAATCTTGAACGATACTGGCTCACTTAAATTAAAATGTCAAATCCAATGTTGAAGAAATATTTCAATAAGAGAGACAAGTGGAGGATTTTCCATTTCTAATTCTTTATTTGCTGGTTTAAGTGCGCTGGAGCAAAAATTGACAGGTGGTATTTTCAGCGCGGTGAACTGCCAACGAAGGAAGGCTCACTCCGGTCAAAAAGAGTTGGAAAGACAGAAACCAAAGATTTGGAGAAACAAATTAGTGGAAGTGGTGTAATTGTATATTTTGCTGAAAAACTTGAAAGTCTACTGATAAAGCGAGATTGTTGTTGGGAGATATGCTTTCTTCTATCACACAAGCAGGTTGAAAATTAACTAAAAGGGGTAATGGATTATATCTTTCAATAAATAAATGAGCATTGATGAGTGGGTTTAAGAATTTGGAAAGAAATACAACATCAAATTTAGAACTTATCAAAATCATTGTAAGAGACTTAAAATTCATATGTGGTTATTTGTATGAGAGATGAATTAACAAAGTGTCTAACATACAAGAACATTTTATGCAACTTAAGAAGTAATATGGAACGGTTTCATTGAGTTTGTATTTTTAATAATCAAGACAATATTATCTTTGATAGTTATTGGTCTTACACCACTGTTGAAGTAATAAAATTCTTACAGAATGGTGTTATATAACATTTCAATCGTTCCAATAATTAAATTTCAAGTGTTGTGGTCAATTATGTCGATATGTGTTTATTTAACTCACAAAAATAAAAAAATTATGACATTTTTTAATTAATATAAATGACTAATGTTGGTAAAAGATGGTTTCTATCTTTGGTGTATCCAAAATTGGATTTGAATTTATCAGTTATTACACAAGGCACAGGCTGAACGACAAATATGTATAGCAAAAAATATAATATAAAAAATGTTTATAAATTAATAATTTCCAAGCCCGATTGACGCGAATGACTTGGTGAGATTAAGTGATTTATCACAATACAAATCCTTAGAATTAAACGGCCCGTTTTGTTAAACGAGTGAATTACAACACAAACGCTGGTTCAAACAACCATACACCTTTCTTATTAAATTCAATTATCTGCTAGTATGAATTTTGAAGAAGGAAGTATAGTTAATTGAAGAATAGGAAATGAGTTATAATATGTGTGATTTTAGGATAAATTGGTCTTTTTCATTAAACTAGAGACATACGATTTTTATAGTCTCGTAAAGAAGAATATTATCCTCTTGGTAGATCAGGAGAATAGTGGAAGTTACAATTAGCAAACAACAAATACCGATTTTGGAATAGGAAATTATATGATGGTGTAAGCAATAGTTTTATAATGACAAAGAAGGTAAGGAAATTGTATAATTATACAAAGTCGAGGAATACAAATGATTTTAACAACAGGAAGATGGGGTGGTATTACGATCATCATATTAATCTGTCATATATTTCTGATAAATAAATGACAAGCAAGAAAGTTTCAAGAAAATTATATTTCTTGCATTCAAGGATACCTACAAGAAAAGGGTGTTAGATTTTACATTCCTTATGAATTGGGAACATCACATGGGCATTTTTTCAATTAAGAACTGGCCTTATACTGAATTAAAAAACCACAAAAGAGCTTTTTTGATTAAATATTAAATAAAAATGAACTTCTAAGTGATGATATAAAACTCTTTTAAGAAATCTCAACAAATCTTATTGGTTTCCGAATTATCGAGAAAAATAATTGTGGATTCAAGATATCGCAGAATCCAGATGAATATATGTATGATTTCTGTGGGGTGGAAAGTGGTTCAAGGACAGTAAGGGATAGGAAGGAGTTGAAGACACTGAGACAAGAGAGAAGGAGGAGAGGGAGAAAAACAGAAAGGAGGGGAGAGAGGAGAGAGAGAGAAGAGAGAGAGAGAGAGAGAGAGAAAGAGAGAAGAAGGAGGAGAGGGGAGAGTGGGAAAGAGAGAATAAAATAATATAAAAAATATGGAACCAAAGAGAATAAAAAGATCAAAGGTATTACAGAAATAAATCAATCTCAACGCACTGAGGAGAAAACAAAGAATTTGGCAAAGTCTATTAGAAATATTGCGCCAAGAGGTA
>CM068952.1:94107940-94122901 GCA_035128595.1 Eptatretus atami
GTCATTCATTTTTTGCCATTCCTCGTGATTTTCAAAGGACTCATTTTCCAGATCAGTTATCAACGATGTTCTTATTGGGGGAAACCTGTTAGACAAGCTCAAATGAGCTAAGATCCTCGTCCTCTTAATGATGACGCCATAAAAACGAATATGACGTCATTGGTGATGAAATTCAGGTGTTTCGATAAATTATCTGTGCTAATGCCCGGCTTGATTCCCGCAAACAAAATTCAAACAGCTTGCCTAGTTTCGGAGATAATGGTATTGGCGATTTCCATTAGCGGCGATATTATGACGTCAACTTTTTTTCTAGGAAGAATTTCCAAAATCGGAGATGGTTACTGCCGGCGCGTGGGCTTTCTGCATATACATGGCAAGTTTCACGAAGATCCGATGAAAACTCTGGGTTGTGAAACAAAAAATGTCAAAAAATAGGAATGACGTCATAAAAATTGATATGACGTCATAGTGATGTAACATATGTGCGGTAATTCATCTCTGCTAATGCCCTGTCGATTCCCGCAAACAGAATTCAAAAAGCTTGCCTAGTTTCGAAGATAATTTTTTAGGCGATTTCCATTAGCGGAGAATTTTGACGTCACAAGTTTTTTCTTAGGAGGAATTTTCAAAATCGGAGATTGTTACTGTCTGCGCAGGTATTTTACATATATACGCCAAGTTTCAGGAAGTTTCGATGAAAACTGTAGGCTGTGAAACAAAAAAGTCCACAAAAGAACAACAACGTGAGTAAGGCTTAGAGATCCTCCACGAGGATCTAAAAAAACATACAATAATTATTGGTTGTATAGTGATTTAATTCTGTATAAAACAACAAATAATGAATTGGTTTAAGGATCTCACCTCTCCTCTTGTGAAAAAAATTGATCCGCAAGGTCGGAGTACTCCTCTGCACAATCCATTCTCTGAATAAAACATACGAAGTTCGCGTTTGGCAATAAATAGTCGAGTTGATGACTCATGTAGGAAATGTGGAAACAATGGGTTTTTTCAGGGTGTGTCTCGTAAAGGAAATGACTTCGTGCTTTTTTGGCTTGGTTCGGGTGTGAGGGCTGAAATAGAGATTTTATCTTTTCTTTCATTTAAAACTTACTTTTAAATATCTTCTTTTGCTTGTTTTTGCTAAACTTTGTTCTGTTAGTGTTCTGATGATTTAAGATACTAGTACGTGCCCGTAAAAAAAAAAAAAAAAAAAAAAATTTAATAAATAAATATTCTAACCGCGAGCAAGAAACAACAACCACACAGGCCGTTTCTTCGCTCTCGCGTGCCCGTACGTGCGTTGCCCGGAAGTTCGCATATCGCAGTTATGATTATTCGCAATTTAGTTTTAATGGCCAATTATTCAATTAGCGCCAACGTATTTTGCCTTTTCGCAATGTCGTCGCAAGGAAAAACAAAAGAGAGAGGAACAAAAAAATTTACTTCCTGGTTCGGAGCACACCAGCTCACTCTGATGTTACCGAAATTTATGCACCGTCTAATATGAAAACGATCATAACTTGGGGCATAGTGTTATCTATAAATGCGCATAAGAAATCGAGAAATTATTAGAATACACGAAGTCATCACTCTCCGGAAGCCCGTACGTTGTAACCTGTAATGGGGAACGCGGCTGAGCTTCCCTTCCCCCATCGGCCACGCCCACGCAACAACGTATCTTGTCATTGGTTGGTAAATAAATGGCCATAACTTGGGAACCACTTGTCCGATTAATATCAAACCTTGAAAAGGCACATCCTCAGGTCCCCAGCAATATACCTGGCAAGTTTCAATCAGATCGGACTAGTGGTTGTCGAGAAACAGCGTCGACACACACACACACACACACACACACACACACAACACACACACACACACACAGATTGCTGGAATTATAGATAGATAACCATGAGAGATATGGGCACAGAATACTTCCTCATTTCCACAGCACGACTGTGCTCTTAAAGGCACTTTCCAATTTTACAGAACCGAAGGAGGATAGTGAACTTCCCTTTCTTTCGTGCTTGAAGAGATAACGTGAATATACTCGATGGAAATGAATGTTAAAAGAAAATTAAATGAGTCTCAATTTTACATTTGTTTGTATGGGAGGGAAGGGGATAGGTGGGGAGGAAATGAGTCTCCCATTTTGAGCTTTGGGCTTGGGTCAGAAAGTTTTTTCCTTCCCCCCCCCCCCCCACCATTCATTTGAATGGGAGTCCCAGAACCCCATTTATCATCTACTAACATAGTTCCGGCGAGCTTATGGATGGCGCACCGTCTGTCCGTCCATCCGTGCACAAATACTTGCAACTTCTTCTCTGAAACGACACATATGAGTTTGATGAAATTTTACCACAACGTTCATCATTGTGTATATACCAACGTTTGTTCATGGCATTAAAAAAAAATCGGGGTTTGAAGCGGTCTACGTAGGGTTGCCCCCAAAGTAGGTATTTGCTTTCTTCTCCAAAACTACACACACAATTCGAAGAACTTGACCACAACCTTCATCACCTGGTATGTAACAAAGTTTGTTCACAACATTAAAAAAAACAATTGGCCATAAGGTGGTCTATTGGGGTGGGGGTTGCCCTCCAAAATAGATATATGCTATCACATTCGTTCATTGGTACATTTTCCTGAATCCGACCCATGTTGACTTGCTCCTCAGTATCATCATTCTTCCAGGTGAGCACTCAAGAGGTATTGCCTCCATGTTATTTCTTTGCTGTCGTGGTGATAAATATCCTTCTTACCTGACTTTCTTGCCTTACATCTATGTATTAGGCTACTTCAAACTGGCATGATTAGAATCCCCTTAAACAACATTCTATATTCAATGGTTCCCTTATGAAGTAAATGCCAGATAACACCCCCCAACCCCACCCCCACCCCACCTGTCACAAATGTCACATATAACCATAATTTTGTGAATGTTTGTGTAATGTTTTTCTTTCTTTTGTTTTTTTTAGAATCCTTTGTTACATCTACTAATTTTGCTCATGTAATATTTTCCACTTCAGCTTTTCTATAAGAATGGAAGGCCTTATCCAGCTGCGCATGTCTCGACGCTGACTGCTTGTGTCTGCCATCATGACACAGGCATGGAAGTACCCCTGGTACAGGAAGTTGTGTCTAATATTGATGCAGTACATGTGAGGCACAGAAAGCAAAATGTGGCATCATCTGCAGCACTTATGCCAGAGAATGACAGAAATGTGGTGACCGTTTCATTTGTCGTACGTAAAGCAGGGAAATACATGGTGCTGGTGCGGCTGAAAGAAGACCATGTTTTTGGAAGCCCAGCATTGAAAACATTCAAATCAGGTGGAGTTTATCTGCCCGTATGCTCTCATTTTATTTTCATGTAGAAGGTTGACGAGCAATATGCTTATTGCTGTAAGTGGACAAATGAAGATGCAATAGTTTTAAAATATTGTTTGAAGTTTTATTTATTTATTTTAGGGGAATTTTAAACTTGGAATAAAATGTGTTTTTATTCCCCTACGTTCTTCACCGAAATTCTATTGAAGCTTTCATCCCTGTCATCCTACGATTCATTTGCAATTGGTCACTGACTTTGACACCAATACAAATTTTAATTATGGATCGGCGCAACAAACCACGATAGACACACCCACACATTGGCGTCAAAAAGCATCAAAAACCCTAAGTTTTTCCGAAGACCCTAAGACCCTAAGCATCAAAAAGCTACATATATCGAACAAACAGTTTCAAACGGAGCACCTCACCGCCATTAGAGCATTTAACTTGCATCAGATGTGGCAATAAATGTGAACTGTTTCTCCCACCTTTCTGGCTCAATAACAGAAGATTCCCTTTGCATTTTTGCCTCTCCATCCCGACCACGTTTACAATCCCATGCGGGCACGGGCAACTTTATATTCATTAAAATTTTTATTTATTTTATGAACTGCTTTAAAAAGACTTGCCATTGGAAGGGGCCATTTGGCCCATCATGCTTGTCTACTTTCAAGCCATTAAGTTGTATTTTTTATCCTAAACTCATTCAAGCCAGTAGGTTACTTTTGACATCAATTCTTATTGTACCTGATCCCATGTTTCAGAAATTAAGCACAGTTGAGCAAGCCAAAAACATTGATGGATGGCCACCGTGGAAGGTTGTGTTTACGGATAGCTTGTCTGATTTATTTATTTTTGTATATAGCTATCAAATAATACTTCTTCACTTGAATGGTGACTGAACCCTCGTCTCATACCTGCAATTGCTGAAAGGGTTCTGACCAAGATGGGGTACCTGCCATGCATCCACCCTATTTAGGTATCCATTACGCAGTTGAGGAGGATTTTGACAACCAGGATATAAGATTTTAAAATTATTATCATTATTATTATTATTATTTTTTAACAGTTAGACACAGGCTTTAGTTTAACAGTTCAGTAACAGCTTTTTAACAGTTTTAACAGTTTGGCTTTAAAAGTTTTAGCCTGCAGTACGAAAGACACAAACCTGCCACTGCAAACCAACAATGTCAGCTGCTACGTTGTGGTTCACAGGTCATTCAGCCAACGTTTTTAGCAATGCCAGCCCATAACTTGGGAATCAATCCATTGACACATTCTGGCCTACGGGCCTTCATCAGAATGGAGTGGATAAAGCTGGAGTTGAGCTGACAACTGTGCCATATGGTATAATTATCAAATCGTATCATGGGTGTGACACTTTTTACTACAGTAATAGAACTGTCACATGTCAAAAAATTCATCTTTATTTTGTCATGCAATATTGACCCTAATCCAGAGCCTTGTTTTAATGCTATTCAAGCATTTAATAGAATATATTGTTGTGGACCTGGGGTCGTGGGGGTACAACGAGGGAGGAGATATCCCTGGTTTCTCACCGGGAATCGCAGGCCATCGCACACGAATAAGTTCATGTCGCGGTGGAACGCTAATTGACTGTGAATGCCAATAGTTTGACCACGTGTCCTTCGTCTGACTTCAGTTTAATGAGGAACATATGGTCGCCTTATCAAGGAATCGCGCCCTCGATGCCTATTTGCGTTACTTACCATATCAGGTGCAGCCGAGCGGAGCTGCCAAGTGGAGGTGAAGTGAAGCCTGCCCAGTCTGCTGAAGTCTTCACTGTCTGGCAATATCTGTCTGCCTCGATTTGTGAGTCAAATTGCTCCTTTTATGGGCCCCGAGTGAGGGAGCAGCTAAAAATTGCATCAAACGATGCTGTAGGCGTTTCTGAGCTCTCCCATTGGCACACAGCAGTCGCCCTGCGCCGCAGCCCTGCCCTGCCAGGCTTCGGACTCAAAAAATGGCTCCATTCGAACTTACGCCGGGCCATGCATCGAAGCTCCAAGATTAACATGGGGTGAGGATTTTCGGGAGTGCTCTCCGTCCCTGAATGTGCGCTGGCATCCATTTCAACGTGGTAATTTAGGGAAATCCCAGTGCTATCCGTACGTCTTCGAATGAACCCCAGCGTATGCTTGCGCTTCGAGTTACATGCCGAAACAAACCGACTCTCGTTCCCTCGGCATCTTTTGCATCTTTCGAGACTGTGGTGAGCATCCAAGGGGTAGATGGTAGTTGTGGCGGTTGTAGGAAGGTGAGAGATCGTTGTGGCATTTGTGGTGAAGAGATTGTGAAAGGTGGTTGTCGAGGTGGCATTGCGGCGAAGAGGTTGGAGGTGTTCGTAGCTGTGGCGTTTGTGGTGAAAGAATGGGCGTAAGTGGTTGTGGGTATTTTTAGAAAATGTGTGGAGTGGTTATGGTGAGCGTTGTAATGTTGTGGTGAGCATAACGAGGGTCTGAGGTGAGATGGCAGTTGGGTTTTGGTGTGCAGTTTTGAATGGGAAATGGTGTGCAGATGCAAAAAATCTTGCTGTGCTACGCATTCCTGGCACCGTTGCTGTTCTGTATGTGTGCTTGCTGGCATGGTTTGTGTAAGAGGTAAAATAAAGTATAGGAATGAAATAAGAGAAAGAATAGAGTATTGAAGACCTAACTAAAAGCCCTACGCAACGCATCTTTCCCATTTACCCACTAGACAAATGGAAAGGATGAACTAAACAAATGCTAAAGAATTAACTGCCTTGGGATTTCTGTATGTTGTGTGCCATTGCCTCGGAGGAGTGCCGGTTTTACAAAAACGAAACAATATGCTCCTTGTGCTCGTATAACTGATGAAAATATTCAAGGTGTTCCCTCAGTACATACCGTTACAAATTCCTTTGGTACTTCTGTTTTCAATTTCTCAGTCTTCAACACCTGTTATAAAAAAGAATCGACCAGGAGTGGTTTGTTGTCAACGCAACAGCAAACTGTTGTTTTACATTCCTCCAAAGTCAGGATAGTAGTCGATACTCTGGTTGTCAGTCAGATAGCATTCTGGAATGCCCAGTCGATGATGAACAAACCTACGGAAATTTATGATTTCATGCTTTCAGAAAAATTGGATGTATTAGCTTCAACAGAGGCTTGGCTCAAGGGTGATTTGTCCTGATAATGCAGTTTTGGCTGATGTAAAGAATATTCTTCCAGGTTATTGTCTTCACACATTTGCCATGTGTTGAAAGAAAAGATGGCGGTATTTGTATCGTCCTTCACAGCGGTTACCATTCATTTACCAAGTCGTAGTCTTTCCATTCATTTGAATGTATAGAATCGAGCATTAGTTTGGCAGGTCAGGGTGCCTTGAAGATGATTACGGTTTGCAGATCAGGTCCTACGTCTCCAAATAAACAAACATCTTCTCAATTTTTGTTTTTGTTGAATTGTTGCAGCTTCTTGAAATTGTGAACCTTTTCCTAGCCATTTTGTCATCATAGGTGATTTTAACATTCACGTTGGCAACCTTATTCGCAACTAGAATGGCACTCATAGAGTGCATAGCCTCGCCTCGCGCATTAATTCTGAACATAAATACCATCGTTACTTGGACACGCTACTATTATGGCACACTGCTATTATGGCCCATATAGCCGTATCATCCATTCACCCCATTATGTCTCATAGTTTCTTGGCATGAGTTATGATTGTCATTAATTTAATTCTTCACTCTCCTCCGGTCATAGAACAGCGATAAGAATTTTCAGATAAAGATTTCAATTTAACCAATTTTGGCTGGAATACCATTTCACCGATGACATTATCGTTATCACCCTACATACCCCATCGGGAGTTGATGACATATGCCAAGTTTAATTTTTTTTCGTCGAGCGCTTTCGGAGAAACTTATGTCCAAATGTTTTCCTTTAATCCAATATGGCTGCCATACCGTGTGACCAATGACGTCAGAGCTAGCAATAAAATATTCTCCATAGGGAGTCCCTCCTATGTTTAAAGTTTTGTATTGATCCCTCCCATGGGCAAATGAATGCAGAGAAAAGCATTTTTAAAGTAAAAATATATAGACACATACACACACATGGGCATTGCAATAGTCTCGCATCCCCTTTGGGGTGAGATTAATGAGGCAAAAGCCTTGTATGACCTTTAATCATGTGGGCTGAAACGGTTGGTATCTGAACCAATGCATTCACACAGTCATATACTTAACCTCCTGATAGTTGATGAGTCAGATGACTTTTTCTACAATGTAGATCTGTTCTGATTTGTATGCCCTCTAAGCCTTGTGTGGCTTAACGGTTAAGGTGGCTGACAAGGTGTTAGGTTCTTGAGTTTGAGCCCCTGCCCTGCCGTTAAATAGCACCAGGTGGGTTGATTCAGCCTGTCATCCTTCCGAGGTCAGCAAAATGAGTACCAGCTTACTGGAAATAGGGGACACTGCACCAGCGGCACAACCACGCTTCCAGAAAATGATGCAACCAGCAGGCACAGGCTGCATACAAAATAATAATACGTATTCATTTTGGAGTTTGAGCCAGTCTCATCATCCGATGCGATGAAGATGGTCAAGCATTTTAAGATCAAGTCCTGTGGCCTTGACCCACTACTTGCACCGGTGATTTAATAAAATGTTTCAGTGTACTTGTGCCGACACCAACAGACATCACGAAGCACTCACTCTTGTCAGGCGTGTTTCTATCTAACCTGAAACTATCTTTCGTGATACCTATTCTGAAGAAGCCTCGTTTTGATCCGACAGTTGTGAAAAATTATTGCCTATTTTCTTGTCTTCCTTTCTTGAGCAAGGTGACTCAACAAGCTGTACTTCAACAGCTGCTCTTTTACCTGAACTAGTAGATGATCCATCCCATGGATGGGTGGCAGAGGTGGTAGTGATGGTGGTCTGTTCTGTGGTAGGCACGTGATAGCATTGGATCAATCATGCTCAGTGATGAACCTTGGCCTGTGTAGCTTCTGCTCCGCGGCCTCTGCTTCACTTTTTTAACCCCCTAATTTTTGCTCATTCACTCGTGATAGCGAGCCAAAAAGTATCGCGATCCAGTCATGTATACTACGTACAATATAGCTGAGTTTTGTGGACCGTTGATGCTTCGTCGAGGAGGAGATAACAAACACTCAGCTCCATTATAGTATATATGACGACGATTTTATTGCAGAGACACAGTTAGCGCATCGGCGACACCACAGTGTAGAAACTGCTCGAGTTCGTGTTTACAATTATTTACTCCAGTCCTTTGATGGGCAAAGTGAAGCTGTTTTTGTAGTCTTGGATTTATCTTTTGCATTTGATACTGCAAACCATGCACTATTAATTACAGATCTGAAAAGTAGATTTGGAATAAGAGACTCCGTGTCACTTTGGGCCACATCCTGTCTGTATGCTCTGCTTGTGTCATTCAGGAGATAGGATAATAAGCTGGTTTTTTGTTTTGTTTTGTTTTTTTCAACAAAGTATTTTATATTATGCAAGTGACAACCATATCTTGCTTGCAGGCCCCGTTGACCCAAATAAGACGAGAATCTTGGGTCGTTTCTCCACACTGGTGCTGACTGAGGATACTACTCATGTATTTACCATGGCACCTCATGATGAGTATGAGAATCCCACTGATCAAGGGCTGAATAAGGAGGATGACTATGCGCTGCAGCTGTCAGAGGTGAGAAAAATAGATAAGCACTACAGGCAGATATGTCCATGGTATCCCACAAAACACTGAACCATTTATTTATTAAATAACGCATGCAAATGTTGGACGATTTTTTGGAAAATCGGCATAAATCAAGAACCGTGTAGTATTTACTTGTTTACTATGAAGTGAGGTTTTTGAAAGCTTGCAAATTCTGTTTGATGCATACACCATTTTTTTTTTGGATAACGCTTCTTGTGCATTGTCAAAAATCAGCACATTTTGTAGCATTTCCTCATTTCCTGAAATGCTTGTTCATGTTCCCATCTCAATGAAAATCTCCCTCATCGCTGATCGAGAGATGATCCAGATGTGCCATCTTATTTAATAATTGAGAGGGTACGCATACTCCAACACGTCTTGCAGAGCAAATGACGTGCGAGTGGATTAATCCGCCTCAATCATCTCGTAGAGAAACCGAAGCTTGTAAAGATGTGGGTTTGTTTTGGTTTTTTTTGAAATTCCTGTGACATGTTCATCTGCAAAGATGCGGGTCACAGTTATTTTATTTTTATTTTTGGAGATTATCCTCAAGTTCCAAGGATGTCTACAGCTAGCACACTACTTTGGCCCAAGCGCCACAATTGGTGACCTCCGCCACGGAAGGTGGACGGAGGTTATGTTTTCACCCCTGTCTGTCTGTCTGTGAGCAGCATTTCTCAAAAAGTTATGGAGGTATTCGGACAAAACTTGGTGGAGATCGAGGTAGGGTGTGTGACAAGGACTTATTGATTCGATTTTGGTGAAGATCTGGTTGCGAGAATTTTTACGTGATTCTTCACCATTGAGAGATGGGACCAAAAACTATTTATAGCATATCTCAAAAAGTTATGGACGGATTCGGATGAAACTTGGTGGACAGGTTGAGTGTGGGACAAGTACCAACTGATTTGATTTTGATGAAGATACGGATCTGGATACGAGAATTTTTATTTTTTAATCTTCAGTGATTCTTCACCATTGAGAGATAGGGCCAAAAAGGATATGTAGCCTAATATTTCAAACAGTTGTGGACAAGTTATGACAAAACTAGGTGGATGAGTTGGGTATGTGACAAGAACAAGCCGATTCGATTTTGTTTCAGGTCCGGATGCAGATCCAGCCTATCAGTGGGATGCACAAATCATAAACCGTTCAGCCTGATGGAGGTATGCGCTCTCCCGAGTGCCGTTCTAGTCTCTGAATTACTATGAATCGTCATCACGTTTAGTATTGCAGCTTGGTGCAATCTGATATGTAAATGAATCCTTATCCAGTTTACTTTACTGTATGAAATTGCAGAAAAAAATTCCGACTTAGCAGTGGCCTGTATCCTCAATGTGAATGGACATGTGTTTTCATTTTAAAAAATTATTTTGTTGCACTACGTGACTGCTTATCAAGCTAAGCTACAGTCTATCTGCCAAGCCGGAGGGAGATTTTGATTTGTTTTTTTTTTTTCACAAAATTGGGAGAAAAGGGGTTTGTTGGGACATCCCCTATAGCTGCTATTCTTTGCTATTGGTGTAAGTGTCGATACTTGGGCACATAATATCAGTGGCTAACAATAGCTGCTGCATGGGATGACCAAATGCACCAGTTTCCTGTAGTTTTTTTTTTTAACCTCTGCCACCAAAGGTGAAAGAAGTGATGTTTCCACCCTTGTCTGTGTGTTGTTATTCGCAAAATCGAAGATTTTTTCAAGTATATTCTATTGGTCAGTCGATTTTATTATCCAGTCTGTCTGTTTGTCTGTCTGTCTATCTCTGCCTGTTTATCGCCTAAAGGTCACAATTTAAAACCGATCTTCACGAAACTTCACCACATGGTGGAGTTTGTCATGAGGAAGAAGCCTGTTCTTTTTGAGGTCAAAAGTTCAAAACGTCAACATAGGCCAAAGGTCAACAACTTAGGTGAGATTTCTAAAATCCTCAATTTTCATCTGTTGACTTGTATGAACTCCTATGCATGCCAAGTGAGGTCAAGTGAAGGATCAATGTTACTGCTAGAGCGATTTGTGGTGCTAATGTACGACTGAACCAGTGAGAGCACGGAAGTGAATCATGCCAGGAAACAGCTCTTCACACAGAAGTCTAGAACTCTAGAGAACATTCCTCCAACCCAGGCAGCACTCAAACAGCACATCAAGACACTTGCTACCAGGCCAACTGTTGGAACCAGGCATTGGTCCTGGATCCAGAGATGCCAGAGCCATCTGACTGGGGCTGGACAAAGGAAACAACTGGGTGGCAGCCGCTTTGGACCACTCTCCCCGAAGCATCAAAATCGTGCCATGAATTGATCTGCTGTCGCTGTGAGAAAGGATGCACTGGACGGTGCAAGTGTGCCAAAGCTGCGCTCAAGTGCACTGCACTGTGCTTCTGTTCTGGAGGCTGTTAGATTTTGATCACTACCATTACCATCATCACCATTGCTATTAATAAAGTATTAAATAGACTAGCAGCATGGGACTATTCTGTTAATTTTTTTGTATTATTATCCCTATAGTGTCAAAATGGAAGCGAAGTTTCGCTATATTGCATAGGTCCAATCCATTGTCTTTACCAAAAGAATGTCCAAAAGTTTTTAACGTAATTTGACCTTGATCGAAATGCATTTCCTTGGCTCCTGGCGATCTCAAAAGTATCACCAAATGAATGGCCATTCCAAACTTAGTTGGAAATGACACTTAAATGTTTTTTTACACTGTTTAGTTCCAAAATTAAACGTGTTTGAACATTAGACCCGGTGGACTGGTGGCCATCTTGGATTTGACCTCTCACGGTCCTCAGAGGTCAAATCTGACTTCCCTCCACATCTGAAAATAAACCTTATGGTATTCACTAACGATGTCATAAAATTCATGCTTTTCTCAATAAACGCACAATTATTGTGCTTATCCGCTGTACTATTGAAATTTGAAGAGGATTTACATTTCAGGTCACTGAATTCAACCACCAATTATTTTTGAGGTCAAATTTGTTTTATGGATTTTGCAAGTATCATGCTCTGCACGACGTCTTCTTGTTGTTACTTGCAAAATCGAAGGTTTTTAAATTGTATTGGTCACTCGATTTTGTTATTCTGTCTGTCTGTCTGTCTGCCTGTTTGTCACCTACAGGTCACAATTTAAACTGATATTCATGAAACTTTACCAAGTTGTAGAGGTAGTCGCAAGTTAAAGGGAGATCAACCGTTTTTGAGGTCAAAGTTAAAGGTAATTTGATCAATTCGAATCATTTATCGATTGACCTGAAATTGAACAAGATTTGCATATGCGTCACTGAATGGAAACCACTATTTTGAGGTCAAATCAATGTAAATTTATAATTCAGTACGATATTACTTAATCATACTTTCATGATTGTACATCTGAAGTGAAACTACTTTGACAGAGCAAGTCAAAGTCAATACATATAACAAATAATCATCCAATCAACTTCTAATCATATCTGAAAAATCGTCAATTTTCATCCGATTGACTGAGATAAACAGAAATTGCATAGTGTATGACTGAATTGGGAAACCAACTATTTTTAAGGCAAAGGTCAACTCAAGGTCAAACTTCTAAAATCATCAAATTTCTTCTGAAATGTCAATTTTCATCCGATTGACCTGAAATTTGAACAAGATTTGCATATTGCGTCGCTGAATTTGGAAACCAACTATTTTTGAGGTTAAAAGGTCAAAGGTCAACTCGAGGTCAAACTTCTAAAATCATCAATTTCAATCTGAAAAAAATCAGTTTTCATCCGATTGACCTGAATTTTGAGATTGTGAATTTTAATCTTAATGAAATCGACATTTTGATGTATCCATGGCAACCTTTGGAGGGGGGGGGGTGGATTTTGCAAGTATCGTGCTCGGCACGACTCTTTTTCTTGTTTGTTTGTTTGTATGTTTTGTACAGAATATCTCAAAAAGTTGGGGACGGATCCGGATGAAATTTTGTGGACAGGTTCAGTGTGTGACAAGGATGAACTGATTAGATTTTTGTGAAATCCGGATCCGGGTCAGATTACTAGAATTTTTAAAGTGATTCTTCATCATTGATAGATGGCCAAAAAGTTGTGGACTGATTCAGACGAAACTTGGTGGACACATTGGGTGTGCGACATTGAAGAATTGATTCGATTTTGGTGAGATCCAGATCCGGATCCGACTACTAGAATTTTTAAAGTGATTCTTCACCATTGAGAGATAGGGCAAAAACGATATATAGCATGATATCTCAAAAATGTGTTGGACCAGATATGTTCTCTTAGATCAGGCATTACGGGGCGGAGGTGCACGCTCTACCGAGTGCCCTTCCAGTTGTAAATTATATTTGTCACTATGTTGTCCATTTAAACTTGCAAGAGTCTACTGTATACAGCTGTCCACATTTTTTTTTGCAAATGCCAGTGCTCTTTTGGGACTAGTTTGTTGCTATCGGTTAAAATGCGCAGGGCAATTTTTTTATTTATTCAAATTGATTTGAGGCTTGTGGAGTAGCTAAAAAAACACAGAACGGATTAGGACATAACAGAACAAAAGGAAGAGCAGAAAGAGAGGGGGGGGGGGACATATACAACAGTGGGGTTGAGGGACAACATAGAGGGAGACTTGGAGAAATAAGGGATATGGGGAAGAATGAGGGCAAGGGGAGGACACACTGGGTGGACAAGATGGATACAGAAGAAAACTCTCAGAAAGTAAAAAATGGTAACTTGGAAAGAGTTGGGCTTGGCGGTTGGTTAATGGGGTAGAAATGATCAGGTTTTGGATGGAGGATAATGATCTGAAATGGTGGTGAACAGTTAATTAACTCTCAAAGATTTTATAATTCATTCTCAAAGATGCTATACCATTCCGGTAATCATTCAAAAATTGAGCAGATCCACTGCAAATGTGAAATTCTGCAACACTCTCTTTTCCAATCACCCAAATGTGTGCTAGATATGTGCTGTGTGTGAGACGCTACACGGTGCTGTCAGACATGTCCGTCGGTGAAAGCAGCATTTCTCATTGTCACCATATCCTCAATTTTTATATCGATGGCCTCAATATTGTACACAAAAAATAAAATAATAATTTGTTTACTTTCCTATTTTTTACTTGTTTTTATTTATTTATGCTTGCAACACCAAATGTGTGAACAATAAGAATGTTTCCATCAAAATGGAATTTGACTGGAAGAGACTGGAAATTGCTGAAAAGAGACTGAAAAAATTACAAAATTTATATTAGCGTTCATTTGACTTTCGTCTTACAACAGTCATCATTAATACTCCAATGCATGAATCCTCATAAAGAACATTATAGGCCAGTTTGTGCAGGTGAATTTAATTTAATTTAGGGGTGGGGGTACTTTGATTTTTGTGCTTCTCTTGGTTCTTAATTGCAGACCCATTTGGAAAGTCCAGTTTTTCTATCATGGTGGATAAGGACCTCCAATATATATTTTGTTATCAATGCAATGTCATATAATGTTGCATTCTGTCATTAAACATCATATCCTTTGAATCAAAGGTAAACGGTGACGTGATGGATGCTCAACAGATTGATGGTAGCAGTGTGAGCTACGTGTACGAGGTGTGTGCCATACCCGATATATGGCGCCTTGCAGTTTCCCTCACTGTTTATCAGATCGGCACCTACATGGCCTCACTTCAACACTGCGGGCGCCAGATCAGCAACGGCAACTTCGGCATCATCGTACTCAGCAGTGAGTCTGACCCACCAACAGCACATCTTATTGTACGAGGTAGTTGCAGTCATTTACTGTTTAGTTGGGACACCTAGTGCTGTTGAGCTAATGTAAAAAAAAATAAAAATTCAGCAAAGCAAGCCCATGAAAATGAAGGCATTTGACAGACCAAATCTTGCTACTGCAAAAGCTTCAATCACCAGCAGATGGCAGATGCCTACCACTGAGTGGTGTGCTA
>CM068952.1:94122911-94172097 GCA_035128595.1 Eptatretus atami
TACCACTGAGTGGTGTGCTAATGAGAGCAGCTTTGATGTTGAAGATAATAATAAGTGGCCTATGATTCTTTCTGAATAAATACAGTCATCTACACATAAAGAGGAAAAATCTGCTCGCTGTGCAGAGCAATAGGATGTGTGAAGTGTTGATTAATCTCATGCCTGAGGACATGAGTTCAACAGCCACTCGCTGTGTATTCACGCTTATTGTGGTCATCATGGTGTACAATCATTCTGCTGCATCATGATCCACATGGGCTGGTGGCAGGATGGCCCAGAGGTATGCACAATTGCCTCTGAGCTATCCAGCCTGGGTTTGAATCCCGACCCAGTTTCAACGGTCATCGTGGTGTTTCGCAGGCAGGATGGTAAATCAATAGAACATCAACTGCCAACTCTCCAACTTTACTGACTGTCCACCAAGCTGACCAAACAATCGCTAACTGCCAACTTTCTTACTAAGTGACCAAATTGCGCAGTACCCATGGTGTGCCTTTTCTATGCAAGCCACGGGTGGAATCCAGCTCGCTTAGCCAGGCGTGTTCTTCTGGCCTTCACAATAGTCCAATTCCGTGTTGATGGAGCCAAACTCACGGAATGTCAGAATGTCATGACTTTGTAGCAGGCTTAGAATTTGGCGGGGGGGGGGGGGGGGGGGAATGGTGATAATAAAAAGGAGGTGGGGTAGATGGGTACACTTAATCTTATGAGAATTCAAGTGGCAATACTATGATTGACAGCTGACTTCACATGCATAACCCTACCCCACCTCTCCAAGGCAAGACGAACGCACAAGACATTTGTGTTTTGTCTTTATAAAGATTATACACCACCAGCGGATCGCACCTTTCCACAGGCACATGTAATTCTTTTATCCTATGCTCTTGCTTACAGTGTTCAAATGTGAATATATCTGCATTTGCTTAAAATGCTTCATTCACTTCCTTTGTACCGTAGAGACCCAGTGTACATTAGGGATGTGTTCTTGAAAATTGCGACGACTATCAAATGATGAAAATCAAAGCAATTTTCTCATCACAATTAATGGAATAAGTGGGTGATGCATTCCCAACATTGCCACTTCAGGTAATATAGTTCGCTTTTTACTGATGACATTACCCTTTTTTGATTAATGACAGTTGTATCAAGGTACACATTTGTATTGAAAAAAAAAAACCAGACATATTTAAATAAAGAAATAAACTCTTCCGGAAGCGGTTGAAGGTGGTGGCATGCCGCCTTCTTCCTCCTTTAATGAACACGGGCATATTTATCGATTTGAGGCAAACTTAACCCAGCAATCCATTAATATCAGCATCTGTTCGACAAATATCTATTTTCACTTCTAAGGTAAAACTTTTACAATGTCTCTTAGCCAATCTACAGTGTAGTACATTTCTTTACGTGCCCTGAAAAGTACAGTCGTTCTTTCGGCGACTTTGCGATCTCCATTTTGGTACTTTAGCGATGCAGTCTTGTAAGTTCTGAAAATGCTCGAGAATAAAAGGCATGACTTTTAAAGAGCAGGTTTTGGGTCGCTGATGACCGCGTGATTCGAAGGTTGTACGCACATTAATTAATTGTTGGGCAATTATTACAGCGCGTGCACTGTATACAATTGCACCGAGTTTGAAATGTCCCCGGCGTCGTCTACCACGTCTCCGGTGGGTCCGGTGTCCCCCCCCCCACGTGCCTCAAGACAGCCAATGACGGCCGTCCGGTAGATGCAGTGCGTAACTCGACGGAAATGGCGACAATTGACGGAAATACCCGAGTATTTCAATGGAAATTTGTGAAACTAATGTGTTATATATGTGAAAACCATTTAATTTATTGCTTGACGGAAAAAAATGAAAAAACGCTCTCCTCATGTACGAACGAACGAAAGACGTCATTTCCGTCACACATGGCATTTCGCGCGCACGCAGAAAGCTAAGTTCTTCTTATGCCATCATTCTCTTTAACATTAGCCATAAACAAGTGTTTCGTCATGCATTAGTAGTTGAAATTTACTTACAACAAGAACGAAAAATAATCTCCTCAGATTCAACAGAAACGAAAAAAAACCCCGAAAACATCACGAGCAGGACAAGACCAATCGAGCTGAAGGAAACGATACTGTAACTGCACTGCTCCTGATTGGTCAAAGGACACCACGTGTGTTGTGTGGGCAGTGTTATGCACGAGGATTCCAGGCTAAGTTCTTCTTATGCCATCATTCTCTTTAATATTAGCCATAAACAAGTGTTTCGTCATGCATTAGTAGTTGAAATTTACTTACAATCATTCTTTTGCGGCTCCTGCCACGCTGTATCAAACGATTTCATTCCTTCTGTTATATATATAAAGGTGCTTATAACAATAATAACAAGATTTTACATTTCAAATATTAAGTACGCTTTTTAATTGTTTTTCAACTGAAAAAGCATAAATTGCATATTTTAACATTAGTGTACTCATTTGATTCACACACGCGCTTTATTGAAGGATTTCACTTGTTTTCTTACATTTGAAACTCAAATATGCTAAAATTAACTTTTAAGTCAAAATTTTGTCAGTGATCGAAAAACAGTCCGGAAGTTACCGAAGATGCTATGAGTCACGTTCTCCGAAAACTTTCGTGAACATTCGGAAACAGCGTGTGAACAATGGCAAGATGCGAATCAGCGAGTGATTTAGCGGCAATGAAATTGAGTGTTTTCATTCCGACATTGCCGAGGAGAGTCGGAGGATGATGGGAATTTATACTATGGAGTTTCTGGCCCTGAGCCATATAAATTCGAGCCATTGCTTGCCAGAAAACGGCCTATTTCGTGTACAAGTGGCAGGATTGACTGCCCGGCAGTTCACACTGACAGACTCCACCAGACAGTTTGGTTTGTAGATTTTCATTTTCTTGTTCGATGCATAAATTAATGTAAAGTTTGATTCGTCTGTGACTTGATATAATAATTTTTAACCCTCTACTCACTCATGAGTCAGAAATAGAATGAATTAATAATGGACCCAATATATATATACACCGTAGCCTTGGCGTTGAAGTCTTTCTGACAGCTGAGCTTGACCCCAGCGAAAGTGAACAGTCAGAACAAACCCCAACTTTCAGAGACTGTTGTGGCATATAAATACCAAAACATGTTTCGCCTCATTGGGAAATATTCTACCAAATTTAGAAAAAAAAGTGGAAAATTGATCAATTTTTTACAATTGAAATGAAATAGCCCAATTTGCTGATGCTGTTAAAAAAGTAATTTAATCAACAATAAGTTGATTTGTTGAGAAATTTTTTCATGCTTGTGTTTTTCAGAAAGTTTATTTATGTGTTTTTCCATGTACTCTTTAAAGATACATTTCAATGTTTTTCTCACTTAAACTCAACAATGATTCTGTGACAGAGCAGTATCTGGAGAACTTGTCAACCAACAACTCATATTCACAGAGTGGTGATCAGATGTGTTTCTGCCTTCGTAATCCTCGGCTGTGAAATGGTCACCACAAATGACAAGTCCATCCAAAGGGTCCTCTTTACCCGTTTTCTTTGGGGGAAAATTCGCCCGTTTTGTTTGTACAAATCTTATCCCCTGCCGGCGAATGTTTGATTCCTTCGGAATCGGTGGAGGCGATTACCCATTTTCCAGCCATTTTCGCAAAACATGACGACACACGTACGAGGCATGATGTACAAATATCCAAATAACTTTGTTCTACAATAATTCAAAATAAAAAAGGATAATATAGACAGTTGCAAGCTCAAAAAAGCGAAAGAACAGCCCCTGAACTGGACACTTCTTCAATGAGCGAGTGAGCGTCCGCTTTGTTTTGGAGAATGTGACGTCACCATCCATATATGGCACACGGCTGTTTTTTTCAACAGCCTCGAGAAATAACAACTTTGGAGTTAAATTTCATTAATTTTCCCAATAGTTAGGCAACCACAATAGTTAGGCAACCACAATAGTTTCATCGAACTATTTAATGCACATATAATCATATTGATAAATTTTCAGAACATGTTTGTGACCCGCAACCTGCTCTTTAAAATGACGCAAGTGTGGGTTGAGACGCCGAATATCGAGAAGTGGTATTAATAACGTGACGACGTGTTTACAAAACGACGTAAGACGGGCAATGCAAACTGGGGTATCACTGTACGTGCAAAAGCTTCAGTGCTTTGGTTTGATATCTCTTTGCGCATACGTTGCTTCGGGGTTGAGTTAAACTGGCTGTCCTATCTAAATCAGTTTGAGTGCATTCTATCTCACATTGCTGTCTATCTACTCTTCCGTAGAATCCCAAATATTTTGGGTACCAATTCCATCTCAAAAATTACTTGAAATATGACTCATCTCTACACAATGAGAAGATGTTTCACAAGGCCTTTTTAAAGAATCCCTATGTCTTCTCATTCCCTTTGCCTGTTGTCCACTCAGAGGATGAATCTGTCGAAGTCGATCGAAACATATGCCGGACGGGCGCCAACATTTGTTTTGAGGCCTACCTGGATCCTTCTTTTCATTATCCTGCTTGGTTCTGCTCCGGCAGCCAACCATCTTCACCGTGCAAATTCGTTGAGAGCCAACCCGGTCTTCTGGCACAGAACCCATTGAAAAAGCCTTTAGCGAATGAAAGGACTAAAAAATTGAAGAAAGTCTATTGTTATGTCTCACCAAAGGTATTTAACCTTTTATACCGTCTTGGTTGTTATGAAGGTGTACTTGCTTGCTTGTGCATGCAAATGCTGCTGCTTGTGTCAATTATCCGATGTTTAAACTGAAATTGCTATAATAGCTTAAGTTCTCCGTCATCACATTATCATTGCAGCTTTTACCGCTACATTATATGACAAACTATAATATACCCGAAAGATGTAACTCATGCAAGGATATTGTGGGGAAAAAAAACAAAAAACACATGATATGCTCAGCAGCAGCTCATGTTGGCTGCACATTGGAAGGCAAGGCCTTTGCTCCTTCCCTTGGCTTGTTCATTGGTATCGCTGATTAAAATTGCACCTGTTGAATTGTTTTAAAACATCCTTCCTCCAAAAGACCAAAATTCACTTGTGTCCTGTTTTACGAGATCATTTCAAATTTCCTTTATTGTTGGTCTTCATGTGTGATTTTGTATATGTTTCACCTGGAGGTGTTGTACACCTGAAATGTATGCATTTTCTTTTTTGCAGCAACTTGTAATCAAAGAGTTTTATTTCAAGCTTATACCATGGAGACTCGCCACCTTTCGTGTTTGCCATGGAACAAAGGTACATGTGCGGTTATCTTCTTTTGCGTGTCTTTGTGCGTTTCTTCACTGCCTCGGTTTTCTCTTATTATTCCTGAAGCTGTACCTTGTTCTTTTGACCTTTCACTCTGTCTACCTTTCCCAATTTTTCCCAGCTGACTTTACGTGATCGATTTTAAGGTCCTCTTTTTTATCTTAAAAAAAAGTCTTACCATATTTCCAGGCTCTAAGAAACTGCATTTGAAGGGTTCAACACGATTATTTTCTCCTCTTCACCTAGTTCTCATTCAGAGGTCTTGACCCAGTGCATGGATTGCCTACACTTCTCGTCGATGATGGAATGCAGTCTCCAATCGAGATTGCCTGCCAAGAGCGCAACGTCCTTGCTGCCACCTACACTCGTTTCTTGCTGAGGAGCATAGGTTTGTGAGCTCCGAATCTGTGCCCACCAATGATGCCAAGACAAAAGCTGGTGGTCTTGGGGTGCTGTATTATCAACGAAAACCTATGGCTTGATAGTTTGGAGCGGCCAGAATAGATTCAGAGCAGCATAATTCAGCCGGGTGAAGTGAGGTCGAGGCTGTTTATTCCTGATAGGTGAAACACCCTGCAACCCATGTCTGCAGAAAACAGACTTTTCGGAATGCCGGCCGCATTTTCCATCCACTCGTCATGTAACTTTCTTAAACTTTCTTAAGGCGCTCCTCTGTTGAAAGTTTCGCGTCAATCACTCAGGCACTTGCGGATAAAATGAATTGAAAAGTGAATTCGAGCGAAGTCGATGGTGCGCTATCGCAAATCCCCACGCTTTCTACCTAAAGCAAAGTTCAATGGCAAAAAGTTCAACCAGGAATGATCCGACATCAAATTTTGAGTTGAATTTTTTTTTTTATATATACCATTTTGACCCCTGTGAAGCTATCCCCCACCACCTGGGGCATGAACCTGGTGTCAAAATAATCGTTACAGATTTCATATTCCCCAAATCTTGATTACATTTGCAAAGTTTCATTTGAAAATGTGCCCATAATTGTATTTTGGGGGATTTGACCTTTTGACCCCACCCGAGGGGGCAATGCCAAAATTGTACTGCTCTTGCACCTTATTGCCACGTGGTGAGCATAACTACCAAGTTTGGTTAATTTAGGAGGAGATAGCGTGACAGATGCACAGACACATCCGATTACAATATCCCCCACGTTTTTGTCAAAAAGCATGGGGGATAATAAAGGTGAAAAAGTGAGGGCGGAAGAAAAAAACACACGTGAGGGTCTCGGCCAACGTTGTACAACGTCGTCAAAGATGGTTGTGGACGCCTGTTACTGGTAAGATTAAAATATTTGCCTAGGAATGCCAAGAAAGTGCTCCATTTCTGTTCATAATGAATTGAGTGTCAGGAAGAATGTGAGATTGAAACCAAATGCAGTACAGTATAGTGGTTGTTCAAATGTACCATTAAAGGCAGTGGCAGAATCATTTCGTGAGATGACTTGGCTGGGGGAGAGGTTATTTTGATTGACTTGTATGGGCCTTCCAAATGAGGCTACCCCTTTCTTTCTGTTTTACTTTTTTCAGGTGGTTCAGAAAGTTTTCAGGATAAGGTGAACTTTTTCCATCAGCAGGTGCGACAGTTGCATGGCAAGTATTTGCGAAGAAAAGTGGTTCTGGAAGTTGATCGGTTTTCGCTGCTCGAGTCGGTGAGGCTGCCCCAAACTAGGCATGCAATTTTTAGGATCTAATGGTGTAAAGTTTGTTCAGAGAGAGAGAGAGAGAGAAAAGTCTGTCCTTTTCTGTACCCCTCCCTGCCTGCTGCAGTCTATGAGCACCACAAGCAGCTTCTCTGCTAATGACTGGCTGAAGAACTTTGAAATTCGGTTCAAGAACGAGGAAGGTAAGTTATCGAAAGTTACTCGAGGCTAAGCTCTATTCTTGAGAAAGGATCTGATTCCATAAATTGTATAACATAGGGTTCCACATTTAATTGTGACAGCAAATCTGCATGACGTTTCATGCACTTTTGTGCTTTGGGATCCTCTGTTTATTACATGCATAAACATGGCAGAATCTTTCCCATGTCTCCGTTAGCCCCACTAGAAGCACCCGCTCCCTACAGGAGCCGCCGTGGGTGGGGGGGGGGGGGGGGGGGGGGGGGGAAGGGGATCATGCTATTATCTTTATGATTATTAATACCATAGCAGAGTACCCAACTGACGGGCAATTTGTTCTCAGCATGCAACATGTTCTTCTGATATGTCCCTTTATTTGGGCAGTGCATAGGTCACAGACCGCTGCCCCATCCATCCATCCATCCATCCATCCATTAGGACCATACTCTGTGTAGAGTGTTGGTGCTGTCTAAGTAGTCTCCTTGGCTATTGAACACAATCCTGGAACAGATCACCACTCCGACACAGGATACCAGCAACTGGTACTCATTTTGCTGACCTCGGAAGGATGACAGGCAGAGTCAACCCACCTGGTAATATTCAACAGCCGAGTGGGATTTTAATTCAGGATCATAGGATTCCAAGCCACCACCCTAACCATTAAGCCAACACCAGGCGCATGCATATGTTGTATGGTATGGTATGGTATGGCATGTACGTATGGTATGTAGTATGGTATGTATGTCATCTACTCTGATATAATTTGAGCAAGGAAGCTGAAACTTTCAGGGATTAATGAGGGCATCCTGAAGTTGCGCACGTTCAACTTTTGAGAGAGAAATTTTTTTTCACCCATCTAGGCATTTTCTCCTTTGGGGGGAGGGTGGGTACAATTGGAATTATCTGAGCTATACAACCACAATGATATATATATATATATATATATAATATATATATATATATATTATATAATAATATATATATATATATTACACACACACTTGCTCCATTGTACTGTACATAGATGTAAAAAAAACCCCTAACCACCCTCCAACCTCCTCCCCCACCCCCCTTCCCCTTTCCTATGAAGCATGCATTGGAGTTTACTCTCCATGACTGAAATACCGCACCGCTGGAACATTCATTGTAATTGTGAAAACTTAAAAACAGCCTGATGGTCCTTATATTACAAATTTCAAATATTTGGGGCCCTGGTAAGATGGCTTCTTCAACTAGAATGGGGATAATTTTGATGGTGATTTGGAAAAGAAATGCAAGGAATGTTCTCGATTTGTTTTGTGTGGTCGACTCTTCAGTGACACTGCAAGATAAGGGCATATAGAGTAATATCTGAGCCTGCAATGATGTACTGTAGCCAATGGAGGATGCTGCTGTACGAGTAATGCAAGCCATGTTGAATGCTTGGGACTCAGTGCCAGATATATACTGTGTAGGAGGAAAGCATTTAAAAGTAGTAGGACAGCTGCTTTTAAATGTAGAATTTTTTTTGGGGATTAGTTTTAGATAATACACAGGGAAATTTGTCTGAAATGAAAATAATAGCTCTTCATAGTTCATACAGTGCTCTTGCATTGGCCGTTTTGCTTTGCCTTTGGCTATGCCCATTGGCCGTGCTATTTTGATTCTTGAGTACTTCTTTTGTTTGATATTGTTGTTGCTGTTGTAGCATCATGGGTGTACGCAGAGTAATTATTAAAACTGAACTTCTTTTATTTAGTTATGCCTCGACCTTGAATGCATGTTTCTGTGATCTCAAGCCAGATATACGCTGAGGCAATGCGTCCGTGCACATCCTCAGCAGTTTTCCTCGATGACATTGTGACTTTGTCAGAGTTGCTTTAGGTTCACAGTGTAGCATATTTCACATGGGATTCGCTTGTATGACCACTTCAAATTTCCCACATGTCACCTTATTATTGGTGTTGAATAATTTAATACATGGTGTATACATTTTGAGAAACCTGTGTGCTCTTTACGAAGAGCTGTTGTTGTCGCATCCATGTTTCCCCAGGTTAACAGTGGTGTTCACACATCCCCCTCCCCCTACACCCCACACCTCTTTTAAGGATATATTGAAGAAGAGGAATATATTTGAATTTGGGTGTCGTTTCCTTAGTCTCTGTATATGCTCCGACTGAGATGAGTGATCTCATCGTGAAGGACGCATTCGATGCTGCGCTCGAGTCTGTTGTTGATCAGTGCCCCGGGCGAGATGCTCTTCTCGTCTTGGGGGATTTCATCGCATCAACTGGAATTGATAGAGAAGGTTATGAGGCATGTGTTGGTCCCCATGGGTCTGGAACTGTGAACCAGAATAGCACTAAGTTCCTTGACTTTGCAAGAAGTCACGCATTTAGAGTGTGGCTGGTTCATGGTTTCAGCACCCACAAGCTCATCGCTGAACTTGGTATTCCAACGCTGGTGGTGTGGCAAAGGAGATTGGCCATGTGCTCGTTGATGGTCGCTGGAGGATGATCCAGAACTGCAGGGTCAACTGGAGTGCTCAGTTCCTCAATACCAGCCACAGGCTTGTAACAATTCTGAAGTTACAGCTTAAATCTGGGAGAATGGCACCATCTCATGTTGGATGTTGGCAAGCTCAAGGATGAGGAGTTTGTGAACCATTAGTGGTTGTTCAAATGTACTATTAAAGGCAGTGGCAGAATCATTTTGAGAGGTGACTTGGCTGGTGGAGAGGTTATTTTGATTGACTTGTACGGACCTTCCAAATAAGGCTACCCCTTTCTTGCTGTTTTACTTTCTTTTACTGATCCGTCCAGGATTGTGTTCAATAGCCAAGGGTAGCTGAGGAGTTTGCGAACAGGCTGAGTGGAGATTTAGGGGGTCTGGGTGCTTTGGGGGATCCTGAATAGTTGTGGAGTGCCTTCAAGACCACTGTCCTTGATGTTGCCGGTGGATGTCTTGGCACTCACCGAAGGGCAAAGAAGAATTTTGTCTGTCAAGGGACACTGGATACCAGTGACCAGAGTCGCAAGGCAAGGCTTGATGGCAGAGCTGAGCTGTTCAGGAAGTTGAGGCATAAAACTGTACGTGCGCTGAGAGTGAACAAGGAGGCCTATGTGTGAGGAATCTTTGAGGGGGTAGAGCATCACCTGTGGTCAAGTGATTCTCGTTCTGCTTACAGGGGAATTCATGCATTGCGTTGCTCCAAGCCCGTCCCTCAGTGTACTGCAGTTAGAGCGGAGGGTGGTGGGCTCTTGACAGAGGAGTCCGAGGTGAAGGCTCGCTGGGCTGGTTACTTTGAGCAGCTGTACCAGGCTGATCCCCAGCTTGGTGATGGGATGTCACGGGGTTACTATCCCTATTGCTGACCTCCAATCAACCGTGATTCACCTTCGTTTGTGAGAACACAGGCTGCGGTGAACCGGTGAAATGGGTAAAAGCTCCTGGGCTGTGGCATCCATGCTGAACTTCTCAAGGCTGGTGGAAATACTGTACTTGTGTCATTGCATGCAGTTCTGTGCTCTGCCTGGAACACAGGCATCAATCCCAACTGACTGGAAGAGGGGCCTTATTGTCCTCTCTAGAAAGGGAAAGGCGATGCCAGGACTGCAACAACTACGCAGGGGTGACACTGCTCTCATTGCTGGACAAGAAAGTCTTTGCTCGGATAATTCTTGATAGGGTTTTGCCCCATCTGCTTGACCTCAAGCGTCCAGAGCCGTCAGCTTTACACCAAAGAGGTCAACGATTGACCGTATCCTTGCTCTTCCGGTCCTCACCGAACGCAGATGAGAGTTTCGGCAGGAGCTGCTTGCAGCCTATGTTGATCACTGCAAAGCGTTCGATTCAGTGAATCAGGATACTCTCTGGAGGATTCTTGGTCTTCGTGGGGTGGCACCAGAACTGATAAATCTGATGTCTGAACTATACTCTGGAACTGAGAGTGCTGTGAGATGTGGTGGTACCATCTCCGACTTATTTGCAGTTGTTACTGGAGTTTGTCAGGGGTGTGTAATGTACCCCACATTTTTCAGCGCTTGTATTGATTGGATTCTGTGCAGGATGTCGGAGAGATCAATCTACGGTGCATCGTTTGGGAATGTCAAGATCTCTGAACTTGATTTCGCAGATGTTGCAGTGATGTTTGTGGAGACTGGATATTCTTTTGGGGGCCCTCGAGGTGCTGAATGAGGAGTCTGAGCCGCTGGGATTATGGGTTTTCTGGCTCAAAACTAAGATCCAGGCTTTCAATGACATCTTGGATGCTGCTATCCTGTCTGTACCTGTTTGTGGTGAGATGTTGAGGTCACTGAGTAGATTCATTTACCTTGGCAGTGGAATTCATGTCTCTGCCGGTGAGCCAGAGTCCAACAGACATCTGGGTCAGGCCTGGGGAGTTATGGATCAGGACGGGCGCGAGGTACCTGTGGCGGAGGACGAAAGTCCGAGTCTTCAGTTCATTTGGTGCTTCAGTCTTGCTCCTATGGATGTTGAAGACTTTGGACTCTGACCAGGGATCTGAGATGGAGACTTAATTCCTTTTGTTACAGGTCTCTTCGGAGAATCCTTGGCTATTGCTGGTCGGACATTGTGTCCAACGAGCGGTTGCTGAGAGAGACTCAAATGAGATTTGCTACCTGCATAGTCCGTGAGCATCTGTTGCGGCTCTATGGACATGTGGCTCATTTTCCTGACGCTGATCCTGCTCACCAGATTCTCTCAGTGAGGGAGCCTCGTGTGTCGAGAAGACCAATGGGCCGACCACGTTCCTCGTGGTTGCAGCAGGTTGATCAGCATCTCAAGGAGATGGTAATGGGCCAGGCATCTGCCTTTGGGATGGCCAGACGGAGGCCCCTGGAATACCGGTGGAAAGTGAATGCAGTGATGCGCTGCTCTGGCACCTGCTCCCATACCTGACCTGACCTGACAATGTGGCATTTTGAAAAAAGGGGGCAAATTATTCCCAATTGGAATATGTATCTGTACTATAAATGTGAAATTGTATGCAGTTTGTTTTTTCTTTTTTTACTGTATGCTTCAAAAACTTTTTAAAAAACTGCTGAACCAATCCAACCAAGTTTTGCATTTTGTCGAAAGGTACCCCAAGTATGGTTTCTGTCTGGGGGGAGGGGGTGGGGGTTCAGGGGTGGATGAACACCCCAATTCTCTCCATGTAAATGTGTATCGTATAGCTATAGCACCATCCGGTGGGATCCGGTATTACAGAACGTCATCTTATTTAAAGAAAGTTTAAGCAACTTAACAATATACATTACGGTGATGTTGAAATATAAGTGAGAATGACTCCAAATTTTCAGAATGTTTAATTCTTGTCATTTTAAGTGGAGATTCAAACCAAAGCATCCAACACTGAGCTTTGCAGCGAAACAGAAGTGATTTTTGCTCACACCATATATAAGCAGCAAGGATGGTTGATTAAAACAATGTTGGCTAACTTCCAAGCATATGGAAGATGACCTCAGGCAAATGATCGGGTGACAAGAACAGAATGTTTGTGAAGTACAACACACCTTTTGATTAAACCCATTAGCAAAGTCTGGTAATATATAGACATGTAAGTTGTTTGTATAAGATGAAAAACCTTTCGGAATGTTAAACAAATATAGGTGTGCTGGTGGTTTTCGTCTTTGGAATCCACTTAATTTATCTGAAGTAATTACCTTGGTTGGAGTTGCATTTTTCCTTTGTAAGTGAACAAAAATTTACAGCATTTTGCATTTCAATAGTTTGTGGTATACGATGGATATATAATTATATATATATGTACAGGGTGGCCTGAAAGTCACTTACCCCTTCTCAGTGAAACATTGTTCTTAACTCTTTTAATATACAGTTTTATTGTACAGTACTTACAATAATTAATTTGTCATTGTATCTCGTATGTGCTCCACATTCTTCTGAGTCAGTGTTTCCGCATACCATAGCAGCGAGGGGCGAGGCAGAGGAAGGACGGAGAAGTGCGAGAAATTTCAGGGTTAAGTAACTTTCGGCTACCCGTGTATGTTTATTATATATATATATAATATATATATATATTGTTACGAATTCACGCCGCCGCGTGTGAACGGGCGCTTTCCACTAATAGTACCGCTCGCCCACCGATGGACAATTCAGTCGTGACCTTCCAGAGCAACGCCGAACCCTGTCACGGGTGGTCTTACCTACCACGGCCTAGCCAATTTTCTACCCGCGCAGAATAGGGTCAACGCCGAATCTCGATATACCTAAGTACCTGCGCGGTAGCCTACCGGGAGACCGTACCTCGGCGCAGTCAGCTTGACATGAACCGCCCAACGGTTCTTCGTTCTGCAGTGATAACCGAGGGTATTATCGCCCGACCTCGCCGGATCCGATTCTATTTAAGTATTTAACAACCCCAAATATTATTCCGAGATGTAATATGCTTCCAATGGGGAGAAAAGACATGACGAACGGGACATTCACACAAACACATTTATTTCAATACACATATACAGTCAATTATGCAGGTATGGAAGCAATTAAAGCGAAAGCACTACAACGACTATAAGCAATTTATGTACAGCCACTTAACAGTTTACTTCACAAGACACGGCGCACCAACATTCATTCGAAAGCAAAACCCCAAGAAAAAGACCACCCCCATCGACAGGGGGGTCAGACGGGCCGTGGCCTTATGGCGTGGGACTTGGCAGACCGAACAAATCCCACGAGACCGTTGCAGGTTACCTGCACCCTCGTGGTGCGATGGTGGCGAGTCGCGGAGTCCGTCCCCCACAGCAGCTAGAACAGCCGCGCTGAGCTCGGCCTTTCACGAGCCGCGAGCTCTCTCCGCGCTCTCCACACGGATGCGCAGGCTTGCGCGCCAGAGCTGGCAAAGCGCGCCTCCCGTCCGTCCCTGGTGCCACGAAGAAGTTGAGCACCACCACGAAAAAACCACACACGAAAAAACCACACCAGCTCACGAGCTGCCACCACGAAGGAAAAAAACACCGATCTGCCACCACGAAGAAAAAAAACCACGAGCTCATGAGCTGCACCACAAGGAAAAAAACCACGAGCTCACGAGCTGCCACCACGAAGGAAAAAAACCACAGCTGCCAACCTGCGTCCTGCACGCCCTTTATTGCTCACCCACCACACCCTCCGCTCTCGCCCCGCCCTCCTTCCAGAACCTCGGGAACCTTCCAGAAAAGGGGCTGCCCTCTCGCCCCCTCCCCGCGCGCCTCGCGGGGCGAGAGATAACAAGAATTGGCACAGTCCAGGAGAATCAGGCGGGAAAATCCACGCCCATCGGAATCCTCTGGTTTCCTTCGCTTCGTCGAGACGGTTTACATTAACGGAGAGGCCGTGGTTTGGCGTGTGGAGCCGCCCGAAGCGGTGTCGAGAGCGACGTTGGTTGTGTGATTTGGCTGTGGTGATGGTGGCTGGTTGGCGTTGTGGTTTGAGGTTGAAATGTGGTGGTCCAAAATAACGATAGGAAAAGAAAAACACTATCTCAAAGAATCACAGCCCTGTGACACGAAAATTCCCATTAAACAACGTGGGAAATCTAACTGAACACAGACTTATCATCTAATCTAACTACGGACCTTTATGGTGTTCTGCGAATTTCCACAGCCGTAACTATATATATATATATATATATTGGTACTCATGGGACCTCCTGTGAGCAAACATGCCTGATGTAAGGCAGATGCCATCAAGTTAAAGTGGAATCCAATTTACTTGTCTCGTTTTCTTCCGCCAAGACAGCCTGGTCTTGTTAGGTAAGTGAATGCAAAATGGATTGAATCCTGGAGAAGCCTGGGAAAGGCTGAATCCAAATTGGTCTCACATAGGCTAGCCAGTCTCTGGATCACTTTGTTGTTTTAATCACATCCCAAATTCGGTTCCAAACTGCTCTCCACTTCCCAGCAATGGTTAGAATGCTGAATCACCCAACCGCAGGCACTCGTTTTAAAGCGCTCTCGAGCCTGGGATTTGGTGCGTGGGTGAGTATTCACCGTGGTATGTTTGCACTGTGGTTTATGGGAAATGTTGGCAGCTTTAACAAGATGGTGGTCATTTTGGTTCATCTTTTCAAAGTGTCCCTCCAGCATCCAGATTGAAGATGTGCCGATTGAATCAAAAGACTGGAAGCGGTGGCGGATTGGGGGGACGGCGGGGGGGGGGGGAAGGGTGATCACAGAGTAAAGAAAAAAAGTTGGAAATTTTATGAACATCAATTGTGTATCCATTAATTATCAATTTGGGGGATCATAAATAAGCAGGAAAACCAAAGTAGTTAGACCTACAAATTTGCCATATTATCTGAAGCTTGTTAGAATTTTTATTTTATTTTAAATAATGTATCCACCAGCACCATGGTCGTCCAACATTGCATCAATGATTTCTGATGACTTTTGTAAATCAGAGATAACTTTTTTTCTCTCTTATAAATATAGAATAATTTATTCGTATAAAATACTTGATTCAAAATATGTTGCACTGGCTTTTAGCAACAATCTACATTATGTTGAGGGTGTTTCGTATTTGACCTGGACTTTTGTTATCCGCACGCATTTTGAGAAAAACGGGACGATATTGTAATCGGCTCTGTCTGTCTGTGTGTCGCTCTGTCTGTCTGCCTGTCTCTCTGTCACGCTATCTCTTCCTAACTCCTCCTAAACGGGTCGGCAGAAATTAACCAAACTTGGTAGTTATGATCAACAAATGGCAAGAAGGTGCAAGAGAAGTGTCATTTGGGGTGGGGTCAAAGGTCAAATAACGATTACGGGCACATTTTAAATCATTTTAAAATTAAACTTTGTTTATCAATCAACATTGGGGGATGCATGAAATATGTAACGATGTTTTGGATTTGACCGGTTCATTCCCCAGGATGACTTAGGGTCACAGGGGTCAAAACGGGGGAGAAATTTTTTTTAACTCAAAATTTGATATTGGGTCAAATCCTGGTGGAACGTTTTGCCATCTTTCAACTTTGCTTTAGGTGGGAAGTGTGGGGAACGCCATCGACTTCGCTCCAGTTCACACTTGCATTAAGCTTGTATGTATTTTATAAAAAGGATACTGATGTTTTTTCTTTATGCTTAAAGCTTCGAATACATTTGTTCCTTTGGATGTTAGCCTTTGTTGTAAATATGTGGGAAAAATTACGTGCCCAGACCAGGAATCGAACCCAGGTCCTCTGGAAAACCGTACCAGTGCTCTGCCTGCCATCTGAGCTATCTGGGTGACCCACAGGCTGGACACGCAATTCTCCCACATGCAGATGCCACTCTTTCCCTTGCTGTTTCCAGGAAACTTGCTGCCAGCAAAAGGAGCAGCAAGGGCCTGCCCCGAGAGGGGCCAATTCCATGACTGCTATTATTCACCACGGGGGGAAATACAAATATATATGTATGTATATATTATTATATATATATATATATATATATATATATATATTATATATAATATATATATATATATATATAGCCTGGTGTTGGCGCAGTGGTTAGGGCAGCGGCTTGGGACCAAAAGGTCCTGAGTTCAAGCCCCGTTGGCCACTGAATTAATACACCAGGGGTTGACTCAGCCTGTCATCCTTCCGAGGTCGGCGAAATGAGTACCAGTATACTGCCGTGTATACCCCGGTAAAATAGGTGTACCATATCCCTGTGTCTAAGAGGCGACCAGGGTTGCGTCAGGAAGGGCATCCGCGTAAAACAGTGCCAAATCACTATGTGGATCATACAGATGATCCGCTGTGGCGACCCTAACGGAGCAGCCGAAAGAAGAAGAAGAAGAATATATATATATATATATATATATAATATAATAATATATATATATATATATATATTAACACACACATGGGGAAAAAACCAACATTTTTCCCATATATGTGATATATATATATATATGTATATATATATATTCACTTTCATTTATAAATGTGTGGAGCAAGTTTAACACATTAATAGCCTGGTTCTTCAAAAATTTCGAAACCCCCATCCTTCAGGCTCAATAATGTGGATGCCCTTGATAAGTTGTCATGACCAAACTGTGCAACCAATGGTCTGAATTTCAACAAACTTGATGTTTTAGTTTACTCAACATTTCAGACTTATTTACTGTTTTAATTTCTTTGCTATCCTAATTGCCATTGTCTTGATTTGCAGAACATGTATTTTATGGGTATTGCTTACTATCAATATCTAGATGTCCCTCAAAAGTTATTATCTGGTTACATTACTCGGCCTTTTATAAGCAGGTTCTTATTTTTTCTTTTTTTGTTGTCTTTTGTAAAAATGAGGAAAATTTTATTTTACAAGAACACCTCACTGAATTTTTTTTTTTTTTTCGTTCAGTACCAGTTCACCAAATTAAAAATACTTAATCCAGGCCCCCATGCATCCTGATGACTACGGCAAACACTCCCGTTAATATTATCAATTACAGGATTGATCACTTCCATTAGGATCCTTTGGATCTCACTGTGTGTTTCCTTTCAGCTGCCCTTGAGTTGAGGGATTGTGTTATATTCTCTCAAATACCCAAATGGAAATAAATTAGGTTGACTAGTCAGGGAATATTGTGACCATTGACTTTTTTTTTTCCTCCGGTGATTCAACAATTGATCTCCCATGCCAAAAACTCCAGTGTTGTGGCAGTTATGTTGGGCGTAGCACCATTCATTCTAGAAAGTATGCTGTGTTTTGCATGGAGACTTCTCCAAGTGCTGTCTGACTTCCTAGACCTTGTCTGGGTTTCTGGCAGGTACAGGCTGATCACTATGGCCTTTGTTCTGGTTTGTGATGCTTCAATTTGCTCGCTATTTCTTTACAAGACATACAATTTACCTGTTAGGATGTCTCTTTGGAAAAAAAAAAAGGATGTCCCAGATTGGGTTTATTAACTTGGTTGATGTCCTGTGTGGTATCAGAATGCTTTCGGAGTCGCAAGGCAGTGCAAACCGATCGGCATTGGCCTTGTTAATTCTGCTATCTGCGAAGTAACCATTTCACGTTTTTACAGCTCGCTTCCGACGAGTTAACGGTCGTGGTGCGGGGCTGTAAACGCGAATATATACATATGTATAGAAATTTTTTTTTTTTTAGAAATGACATGCATGAAATGTTACACATTTGTATGGACCACGCTGTGTGCATCTGTGTGTGTGCATGCATAGCAGATTTTTGTTACTGCGATAATTTGTGAACTGCTGGAAGGATTTTGACCAAACCTGGTGCAAGGATGAAATGCTAATATTTTTGGGTTCAGAAGGTCAAAGGTCTATGGTCATGTGACCTTTAATTGAAAATCATTGTTCCCACAATAACTTGTGAACCACAGAAGGGATTTCAACCAAACTTGGCACAAGTATGGACTGTGATACAAAGATGAACAGATTCAATTTTGGGTCCAAAAGGTGAAAGGTCATTTGCCCTTTGACAATTATTTTGCAGATCATAACTCGAGTTAGAAGCATCTAATGTTTTCACTCTTCTACATCTCTCTTTTAGCTCACCTGGAACGTAGTTCTGGGGAGCTTGTGGGATCGTGTGCCGTCTGTCCATCCACAAATACTTTCAACTTCTTTTCTGAAACTGCACATACGATTTCGATTAAACTTTACCACAACCATCACCCTGCATGTACCAAATTTTGGTCATGGCATTAAAAAAAATCAGGCTGTAAGGGGGGGTCTTCAGGTGTTGCCCCCCAAAATATGTATTTGCTTTCTTCTCAGAAACTACACATGCAATTCCTATGAAACTTGACTACAACCTTCATCACCTGTGATGTACCAAAGTTTGTTCACACCATTAAAAATATTGCGCTCTAAGGAGGACTACGGTGGCATTGCCCCCCAAAATATGTACTTGCTTTCTTCTCGGAAGCTGTGGTCAAGTTTCATCGTAATTGTGTGCGTCACCCATGATATACCAAAGTTTGTTCACACCATTAAAAAATAATTGGCATCTAAGTTATCTGAGGGGGATTGCCCCAAAATTTGTATTTGCTTTCTTCTCTGAAACCACACATAACACACAATTTCGATGAAACTTAAGCACAACCTTCATCACCCATGATATACTGTACCAAAGTTTGTTCATGCTATTTTAAAAATCGGGGTCGAAGGGGCTATACGGGTGAAGGAGGGGTTAGGTTCTTATGAGGGGTGAGGTTCTTAGGAGGTTTCCCCTCCAAAACAGGTATTTGCTGTAACATTAGTTCATTGGTACATTTCGCTGATTCTGTCCCACGTTGTCTTCCTCCTTAGTATCATTATTCTACCAGGTGAGCGCCCAGGGGTATTGCCCCACTTTTTTTTAATTCTTTCTCTCTTTTTCTTTTTCTCTTTATTTTTCTCTTTGTCTTTCTCTTTCATTTTTCATGTGACCTTCAATTGAAATCAAACCTAACAGTGGATTAACATCTAAATGGGCAGAGGCATATCCATTGAAGCATTCACGTCAACGTTTTCTTTCTTTCTATGCAAGTATGTATCCACATACGTGGATATAGATGATATATTGGCTTATCTGGAATTGGAATTCCAGATAAGGTATTGTCATCATGCACTGTCTGTCCATCCATCTCCTATTTTGACTTCTCCTGCCAAACCGCTGGACCGATCCAGCTGAAATTTGGCAGCAAGGTTCCGCTCCTGACTTTTAACGGGGATTGCAAAGCTCGTTCCAGTCACTGACTTTAAGGAGGTCAAAATAGGTGGACTTGGTGAATTCCTTCAAAACCTTCTTCTCCAGACCCACCAGTCAGAATGCCACCATATTGAGTTAAAATATTAGGTCAGGGCCCAGATAAGCACAGGTCCATGGTCCTATTTTTCATGCATGTTGCAATTAAAGTGTGGATTAAACTTAATACAGTAGCTTCATTGTAAGAGCCTGGTGCAAACACTTTTCTTGCTGTACTATTCTGGCCACCTGCAGAAAAGAAGGTTATAGGATCAACCAACTATTGTAACATCCATCCATCGATATTGTCGTGTCCACGTCGATTAAGACCGATGCTGGATGGATTTTTTTTGTATACATTGTCGAGGTTGGTATGAGAGCTAACACTCAGAACATATAACAAGGGGAACAAGAGAGGAGAATGGTGGGAGAGGGAAGCAAAAAACAGGAGGAACAGAGACATTAGGAGATCTGTGGAAGGGAGAGGAGATGGGGCGGCGTACACGGGGTAAATAAGATGGACATTACAGGGACTTTCAGGAAGGAAAGCAGGGATTTGAAGGAGGTGGTTTGGGTGGATTAACGGGGTAGAAATATCATGGTTTTTCAATGGGGAAGATATGAGATGGTGGAGAACAGCTGTTTTGAAACTGGAGGGAAGACTGGATTGAAGAGAGTGTGGGAGTTTGTTTAGAGGTGGAAAAAAGAGGAATGAAAGAGTGAGGTGAGCAGTGATTCTTGATTTTGGCAGTTTCATCAGAAGGGGGTTGTGGCAAACCTTGAGTACCCTGGGAAATATAGGGGAAAAGCACAGACAGAGCGGGGGGGGGGGGCAAGGCCGAGAGGAGAGACGGTCAAAGATAGAGAGACCACGACCTGCCTGCGGTGAGAGAGTGAGAACCAAAAGACTCAGCTTATCGGAGATAAAAAAAAAATGATCCTAAAAGCCTTAATTTCTCCAGCTTGAGTCGAGCTAGGTGTGAGGCAGGAGCACCAGCCCAGGGGGAGAGCAGTACTCCAACAGGCTGTGGATGAAAGCTTTGTATGAGGGTGGGGCTCAGGTGTGCCGAGAGAGCTGACTTGTGCGACTGCAGATGGAGGATGCCCAGTCGGAGAATGGCTTTGGAGGGCAGCTTGGAAATGTGGCTTTCCCAGGAAAGATCATGGCATATCGTGAGACCTAGAAGCTTGAATGACAGGACTTATTAGAGGATTGTTGAGAAAGTAGATTGGGGTGGGGGGGGGGGGGACTTCTTTAAGAGGAATGTTGAGAAAGTGGTGGGGGGGGGGACTTCTTAGAGGAATTGTTGAGAAAGTGAGGGGGGCGGGACTTCTTTAAGAGGAATGTTGAGAAAGTAGGTGGGGGGGAGGGGGGGGATTTAAGATGGTCTTGGAGAGACACAGTGAGAGTAAGAGATTTATTCAGGATTAAAAAGCTAACCCAGCTTGTGATTTTATCCAGGTCTGCAGAGTGAGAGAGGATGGCCTGATCAGAAGGATGAGAGATAGTACGGCAGGGGTGGCATCATGAGCAAATGATAAAGAGGATTTCCAGAGAGTTGAGAGATCATCTGATGACAACCAGAAAAAGCACAGGCGCCTAGGACACTGCCTTGGGGAATTCCTGCCTGGACAGGAAGAGGAGATGAGAGAATTCCATTAAGACCATGTGTTGACTGCGACAGGAGAGGAAGTCCACGAGCCATGATTAGGATATGCCTTGGATACCATAAGAAGAGTTCGTGACCATAGCAGGGTGCCAGACCATATCAAAAGCTCACGATATATCTAGCGAGTTGAGCTGCTGATCTCGTGTCTGGCATTGAGGACCTCCATTCATTGTTAGGAAAGCAGAAGCAGCATGCCCAGGGTAGAGTGACATGGTCTGAATCCAAATTGCTGATCGGAAATCAAGCCATTGGCAAAGAGGAAGCATTTAATGTCTGAAGCGATGATGGATTCCATAACCTTGCTGATGATTGGGAGAAGGCTGATTGGTCTGCAGTTGCAGGGATCTGTTTTTGCAACTTTTTATGCAGAGTGGTAATGTTTGTTAATTTCCAAGTAGATGGCAGATGACTTTGAGCAAATGAGCAGGTGAATGGAACAGAGAGAGGGTGAGCAAGAGCAGCAGAGCAGGTTTTTAGGACACGTGGGTTGATGCTTTCTGGTCCGGTTGCAGAATCAGAGTTGAGGTTTGACAGCAAACTCTCCACCTTGTCGGGAGAAAAGGCCACATATTCCAGGAACAGCTGGGTGCCACTGGGTAAGGTAGGTACAGAAAGTGATGCGTTTGGGACACAAGACTTTGAAGGAAACACGGAGTTTAGGCATTCAGCCTTTTCACGGGCAGTGTCAGCTGTGCAGCCATTTGAGGTAAGGGAGGGGATGGAGGGAGAACATACACCAGAAACAGACTTAACTAGACACCACCAGGATTTGGAGGAGGGAGAGAGGTTTGAGAGTTCAGACTTTAGATTAGAAAGATGTTGTTTCCGAGCTCTCCTGAGGGTAGACACACATTTGTTCTGAGCTTTGTGGAAGGAACTGAGATTGCCTTCAGTTGGATTTGCCTTCCATGAGGTGAAGGGAAGTTGTTTCAGGCCAACTGCCTTGCTACAGGCTTCAGTGTACCATGGGCGGGAGGAAGGGTATGACAACTGAAGACAAGATGGTATAAATCTGTGCATGAAAGAGGGTAAAATTCTTTGTAAAAATTCCCAGGATGAGTTAATGTTGGAGAAAGTAGAAAGGGGAGACCAGTCTAGAAGGTTGACGGCTGCTTGAAGTCTCTGCCAGTCAGCCTGAGTGAAATGTCAGACTCGTCTGCGCTGAGGTGGTTCTCTAATAATGCCCAGAGAGATGTCCACTCTGACAGGTACATGGTCAGATGAACTGATTGGAGCAGAGGAAGAACAGTAGATATTTGCAGGGAAATTGGTCAAAACCAAATCCAGAAGAGATGGAGTACCGTTGACTGAGATCCACGTCGGGAATTTGACAGATTGTGTCGGTCCCAATGAGTCGCAGAAGCCCTTTGCTGAAGTACTGTGGCAGGTGAGAGTGGTATCCACACCCAGACAACTGGCATTATGACAATTGAAATCACCACATATGAGGAAGAGAGAGTTTGGATGAGTGGATAGAAGTTGGTCCTTGTTGGTCCTTGTTTTCGGAGAGCGAGATGTAAATGGAGTCATCACTGTTTGGTGGACGGTGCAACACACAAATAGACCAGAGGTATTCCTGGTGATGTGGTGGAGTGAGGGCAATGCATGGAGAGTGAGGAATAGAGTTTTTGATAAAGTGAGTAACTACACTGCCAGGGCGGGGCTCAGGTCTTTCATTCCAGAGGAGGGAGTAGCCAGCGAGAGATACTGAGGAGTCAGAGACGTCTTGAAGGAGGAAGGTTTCTGTATAGCAGATTATTGTCAATGGCAACCTGCATGGAGAGATGCCAAGTTATAGCGAAGGCCCTGGATGTTTGAGGTCCACACTGTTCAGGAAGAGGGATGGGAAGAGGCTTTGGGTGCAGGAGAGGGGAGGGGATGGGGAGGCTAAGGAGAGGGGAGATCAGGTTAAGCTGTTGACAGTGTGTCGGAGATTGCAGAAGAGCTATGGGAGTGGGCCATAACAGGAGGAGAAGAACAAAAGGCTGGGTGGTGATGGATGAAGCATAATGGGAAGTAATGAGAAGGGGCAGAGGGAAGTAGAAGATTGGAGGAGGAATGAGTTGGAAGAGAGAGGGTAGGGGAAATAGGCAGCGTTGTGGATGTGAGGGGGTGGGGGAGGCAACTTTGAGAAGGGGGAGTGAGGGGGTATTTGAGGGAGAAGGGTGAGGGGGAGCTTTTCAGAAAGGTCAGTGAGAAACTTGGAGGGGAAGAGGGTGAAGTTTGCTTTGAAGAGGGAGGGGAGACGATGAGAGCAGGCACGGCTATGGGGGAGGAGGAAGAGAGGAGAGGTGGGGAGAGGCTGGTAGTGGTATGGTGAAGGTGGAGCGGGCAGGGGAGGAACAAGTTTTGAGGGGGTGGGAAGAGGGGAGGGGAGGTATGATGAGAGGAAATAAAAGAGTATGTTTGAGATGTTGAGGAGTGTATGATTGAGAGAGTGAGATATCTGTAGAAGTTTGGAACGGAGCTCAAGGATGTTTGAACACCATTATATATCATTATAACACCATTATACCTTCTTTATCATTCATCCATTGATCGTGTACCTTCATGTGTGCATTAAAGCTATGGATTTTGGTGGTCCACGGCGAGAGTGGTTTGAAAAGATATGCAAGGCCCTTTTTGACCCAGCGAACAATCTCTTTGTGTCCTTCCAGGACACAAACCAGGCGCTGGTGAGTCTTTATATTTGGCTTTTGTGTGTCGACACAATCAACTTTTGTCACTTATCTTGATTATTCTTGTACACTTTGCTAAACTGGTTTTACAATTGGTTTACTCTTGTATTTGGGAAGTAAGTTTGCATGAGGATGTGGCAATGATCCAAACTTGACCTCTGGCTAATTTTGCTTTGGCTATTGCCTCAAGGTGCATCCGAACCCAGATCACCCAACCCACTTGCAACTCAAGACATTTGAGTTTGCTGGTCGTATCGTTGGCAAATGTCTGTACGAAACGGCACTGGGTGCAACTAGTCGTCAACTGGTTCATGCTCGATTTACACGATCCTTCCTCGCACAGCTCATCGGCCTTCCTATGCATTACCGGGTAACACTATATGGACTCGCTGCCTGTTCAACCTGACATAAAACATTGGGGTGCCATGCTGTTTGTGGCTGTCACTCTGACCCCCTTGTACCTTGTCTTTGTGTGGCATGTTAGGTTGGCTAATCCTTGAACGCTTTCGGATGTTTTTTCTACTATTTTGCAGTACTTTAAGACAGACAACCAAGATTTTTACAAGAGCAAGGTGTCTTACATACTCAACAACGACATCTCCTCAATGGAATTAACCTTCTCTGAAGAAGTGTACTCTGCACAGGGACACCTGGACCAGGTGAGGTCGGCAGTGTGCAGACTGCAGTTGTGTTTATGCAAAGCAACGCAAATGCTTGCGTGCGTGCACAGCGTGTGCGTGTGCTTGCACTTGACATCACCGATCAAATATGTGGATGTTAAACTGAAAACCAAACTTTCATGTTATTGAAAAACATTGCGACACTTCATCCTGATAAAAGTGAGAAAATGGGAATTTATATGAATACAGGAAGCTATTTAGCTTATGCATAACTTGATTACCAGGAAGGAGAAGAGACAGTTCAATAAGGACGCCAATGGATATTGTTGCGGCTCTGCAAAGCCAGTAATCCTCCGAGGCAATGGCACCCAACATATCATGATCTCGAGATGGCTATTTCATTAGTATTTGTTTAGTTAGCCCTTTCAACATGTCTAGTGGGTACATGGGACAAGATGCATTGCGTATAACTATTAGTTAGGTCTTCAACCCCTTATTCTTTAATCTTTTTCAATCACTTTTTATTTCACACACAACCCGGCCATGCATGCACATCAGATCAGTAAGGTTACTTGAGGAGCGTCATGAGGTGCAGCAACCCAGCTCATTTGCACATGCGAGCCTTATTCAAATGGCGCATCATAAACCAACCGACGCTTCACCTCAGACTCTCACCACGCTCACCACGACGCTACAACACTCACTATGATCACTACAAACGCCTCCTAAAATTCCCCACAACAACCTACGCCCGACCTCTTCACCACAAACACCACAACCGTGATCAACCACTTCAACCTCCTCACCACAACTGCCTCAACCACTCCCAACACTTCAACGCCTTCACCACAAACGCCACAGCACTTCCTCTCCCTCACTGCAACCACGACAAACCGCCCCAACCACAGTTAGCTCCCTGGAAGCTCATCCCATTCTCTGGGATGCTGGGGGAACGACGGACATTACGAGCCGGGGTACTTCGGCGTGTAACTTGAAGCGCAAACTTGCGCTGGGGCTCGTTCAATGATGTCTGGGTGGGCCTGGCATTCCGCTAAATATCAATGCTCAAATGGAGTTTAGCGCACATTCATGGCCGGAGAGCACTCCCGAAAACCCTCGGCCAAAGTAAATTACAGAGCTCTGTCACATGGCCAGACTGAAGAGTAACTGAAGCCATTTTCAGCTCTGGAGCCTGGTGGAGCATGGCTACAGCTCGGGGTGACATCCATACACCAATGGAGACGCGTGGAAATGCCTACAGGATCTTTTGATCCACCTTTTGACTCCTTCACTCCGGCTCTATAAAAAGAGAGCAAATCAGAGTCGTTGAATGAGTCTTTTTCGTCCAGAGTCTCTTTCGTCCTCCGTCCAGAGCCTTTGCTGAGCTGAGCATCATCCGAGCTGAGAGGGCAGCGCAACTGAGCGAAGCGAGCAGGGTGGAGCGAGCGTTGCCGTGGTCGTTGCCACGTCATCCCCGGGTCATCGGCGCTCTGATTTGACGGTGTTCCGCAGTCATCCTCGTTAACCATACATTTACAGATTCTCTTACACGTGCCCCGTTAAGCTGTCTTCTCATGCATCTTTTTCTCCATCTGTGCCTCGTCCACTGTGGACACTTGATCTGCAAGAGCATTACTGACTGACTCGCACCTCTCCCACCTCCTCTTCTTGCATCATGCTGCATTACATTTTTGCAACTGCCACTCATGCGCCGTAAACACCCCCCCCCCAAGTTTTCTTCCCTTCTCCCCTTCCTAAGCGATTGGGTTGCATAGGTCCGTCGACCGCGCCCGGTACAACGAGGTCGCCAACACCTCAACTGCCTCTCCTCTTTCTGAACTCTCTTGCTTTCTCGGGTGTGTGTGTGTGTGATGGTGCCTGTAACACATGTAGCATAATATAACATTATAGAAGTTATTATCCGGTTAACTCTGCTCTGTGTCCTCTTTCTTTTTGTAAGTATTTGCATTTATTTTGCCACACCCACAAATTCCTTGCTTTCCCCTGCTGTACATTTTGTGAATCAACCCCCTTTTTAGTGTGCTACATAACTTTCCTCACCTGGCTGTAATAAATTGCTTGTCATAAATGTACCCAGCTTGTTTCGTCTTTTCCTTCATTGGTCCAGCATGGTCTGCATATTAACTTAGTCGGGAAGTTCTACCCTAATAACTTGCTATTATTACCCAGCGCACACTCACTGTATCGCTTGGCAGTAATCCATGTGTGCACTGAGGACACGAGACCCCAATTGACTCAACTGTCCACAGGTAGGGTGTCACGCGAACTAATGTAACCCTGCCCAGATTGGCAGTGCCAATCGGCGTTCGTGGTTGCCTCGTAACCTGCCGGTGCGTGGAGTTATCTGTGCCCGGCGGCCTCAGGACTGGGTGTTCGAGAGGGATCCGAGTGCTTCCTCTCGTGGCAAGCCTCGAACCCCGAGTCTGCAACAATATATTATTGGTGGTTCTTCATACAGCAAAACAAGGAAATGATGCAAGTCTAAAATGAAGAACGAGTCGAACTCGTGAAGATTAGTGTTGATCTGTCAGCCTACAAGTAGAGCAATAGATGAAATCAACAGGATGTTTATTGAGGTATGCTAACTGCCATGGAAAGCAAGGAGAAGCTGACATTTCGGTCGTGAACCCTTCGTCAGAGCAAAAGAGAGACGGGATAGGGGCAAAGGTTGATCTCGGGTGGGAGTGAGTCATAGCTGGATCAGGGGGCAAGGAACTCGTGGGAGTGAAAATTATTTTGACATGAGGCCTACATTTGTTCCAAAAATAATTAATGTTCCTAATTTAGAGAGGCGAAAGTTTCAAAAAAAGATGGGGGGTACTGTTTCACAGCTGATTTGCAACAAAGAAATTGCATTGAGAGTAGCCTGCAATGCCTTCACCAACAACAGGTTTGGCAAGCAGGCTGAGATCTGCTGCTTATGAATAACTATGTGGATCAGATTAAGATTTTATCATTACGTCTGGATTTGAGAAACTCGAGCAATTTTGAAATCCATTTCATCAATAATTTCAAACAGTTACGTTTGCTTTTGTGTTGAGTTCCTTATTCTTTATCTGCACCGCGCATTAACACACTGCACCCTGCCCTCATGTGTTAGCTGCACCGAAAGTGCGTGGAACAGAAAAATTGTTAACATAAATGATGCTTATACAGATCTGGATTAATAATATTGCAACTGTTCCATCAGCAACAGACCCCACGACCCACGTGGCACTAATGCAACCAAAGGAAATCATCGAGCAGAAATAATAAAGCTGTGGGTTTTTTGTCTTCATCGACCAAGTACCGTTGATTGGAATCTCAGAATTGAAGGTCTTTTTTTGAGAGTGACAGTCAGTTTGCATTCCCGACAGCACACAATAATGACAGTGCCTCAAAGTCTCTGAGAAATGCCATGCAGTTTGGCAATAAAGATAGATGACTGTATCTTTGAGTTGGGTTCAGTGGAAAACTCTGATCAAATAATTGTCCAACAAGAGGGAGCTTGTCACGAGATATGCTCAACATCATGATCACCAAGAAGTTAAAGTAAAGTTGTTGCAGATCGGTAAAGCAATGACGACATATCTGACAAATTTTTTTGATTGTATGAATGACGGGTTGAATCGTGGAGTATAATACTTACTGTTTTGTCGATCATACATTAGGCTTGCTAGATGTGGTCTTATTTTTAAATTTTTGGTGGGGTGGGGGGAAGGGAGGTCTATGACCTCTAGTAGTACCGGGTTCATAAGTAGCTACATCTTGGTATGTGTATATACAATTAATGTAGGGCGTTTGTATGTGTTTCAGGCTCTCATGACTGACCCCAGGTATTGAAAGGGATACTAAAATCGGCTTTCAAAACCTGATTATTGTGAGATTATGATCATGTACTCATGTAAATGTGAATTTTAAGTTTGCATCCTCTGATAAATTTTTTTTACCATTAATGGCCATTAAGCATATTCAGCATTTTGAATTTCCAAATTATGTCTGGAATCAGACATGTCCTGCCTTCGGCTGACATAGCACGATAATATTTGTACGTGGACATCGGGGAAAATTTGGAAACGGGGGGGAGGCATATTGACCCCAAATATTTGTGCCTTATTTTGTATATAGTTATCTTAATGTATCAAACCCATTTTCACCGTTGACTTGATAGCCTTACTATTTTGACTTGTCACATTTAAACTCTCAATCAGGGAATTTAGCCACCGCACAGCACACAATGACCTGCATTTTGATGTATTATAGGATCTTTGACATCCGAAACTGAAATGAAGATGGGTCTGTCAGCTTTTGTAGAGGGGTTTGTCTGACCAGGATGAATTGATGTGATTTTGGTGAAGATCCAAATCTAGATACGATAAATTTTTAAAAAGTGATTCTTCACCATTGAGAGATGGGGCCAAAAATGATAGCATGATATTTCAAAAATTTGTGGACAAGTTGTGACAAAACTAGATGGATGAGTTGGTTAGGTAACAAGAACAAGCCGCTTCGATTTTGGTTTCCGGATCCAGATCTGGCTTACCAGTGGGATACAAAACGTATACTGTTCAGCTTGGCAGAGGTGTGTGCTCTACTAAGTGCCATTGTAGTTGCTTCTGTGCTGAGGAAGGTCAGGCTAAAAAAGCAACTACTCTGAAAAAAGTAAGGAGTTCATTGCATCAATTAAGAAATTCTGGACCCAAGAGGACACCAACTCCCCTCAAAATGTATCGTGAGTAACCGTGGAATGGAATTGTGTGTGTGTGTGTGTGTTGTGTGTTGTGTGTGTGTGTTGTGTGTGTGTGTGTGTGTATATTATATATATATATACAAATGATGGACCCAAACACAAGGCGTTTACCTTGGAAATGCTCAGTCACAGAGGATGATCAATATTACCTGAAAAGGGTCATGTTCACACCTGAAGTTTGCTTTCATGTATCGGGGAAGGTCAATGGGCACAATGTGAGGATCTGGGGCTCTGAAAACAATTTACATGAACATGTTTGAAGGATTCTCCTTCCCACAGATTGAAGACCTGCAACCCGATCTCATTTTCAACAGGACGGCGATCCCCCTCATTGGACCTTAGTCGTTTGAGCCATCCTGAATGAAAAATTTTCAGTCACTGGATTAGCTGAGACAGACCAACCGCCTGGTGCCCATGATCACCATGCACAACACCCCTTGATTTTTGATCCTCGTGGAGGATCTCTAAGTCTTACTCACGTTGTTGTTCTTCATCTTCTTCTTGTGGACTTGTTTGTTTCACAGCCTACAGTTTTCATCGAAACTTCCTGAGACTTGGCATATATATGTAAAAATACCCTGTGCAGACAGTAACCATCTCCGATTTTGAAAATTCCTCCTAGAAACAAAGTTATGACGTCAAAATATCTCCGCTAATGGAAATCGCCTAAAAAATTATCTCCGAAACTAGGCAAGCTCTTTGAATTCTGTTTGCGGGAATCGAACAGGGCATTAGCAGAGATGAATTACCGCACATATGATACATCACTATGACGTCATATCAATTTTTATGACGTCATTCCTTTTTTTTGACATTTTTTGTTTCACAACCCAGAGTTTTCATCGGATCTTCGTGAAACTTGCCATGTATATGCAGAAAGCCCACGCGCAGGCAGTAACCATCTCCGATTTTGAAATTCTTCCTAGAAAAAAAGTTGACGTCATAATATCGCCACTAATGGAAATCGCCGATACCATTATCTCCAAAACTAGGCAAGCTGTTTGAATTTTGTTTGCGGGAATCAAGCCGGGCATTAGCACAGATAATTTATCGCAAACCTGATACATCACAATGACGTCATATTCGTTTTTATGACGTCATCATTAAGAGGATGAGGATCTTAGCTCATTTGAGCTTGTTTTTTTTCTGTGGGGGTTTGTCAAAGATGTCTTATAACACCAAGGTGGCAAACCTGCAGGATCTCCGTTCTCGGATCACTACTGCATGCGCACTGGTGGACGCAAACATTCTGAGCCGAACATGGCAAGAACTCGTGTACCGCCTTCATGTCCTGCGCTTGACAAAACTAAGCTCGCATTGAAGCGTATTGATGGTGTGCACAAAAACTTCATAAGTTTCTATATCCTGTAAACGAAAAGGTATCATTGTATCATTTGTGGTTCTAAATATATGAGCAGCCAAATTTATCCGGGTCTTTTGGAACACTGTGTGTGTGTGTGTGTGTGTTGTGTGGTGTGTTGGTGTATATATATATATATATATATATATATATATATATATATATATATATATATATATTACTGTGTGTGTGTGTGTGTGTTGTGTGTGTTGTGTATATATATGTGTGTATATTGTTACGGTTGTTGAAATTCACAGAACACCATTCTGGTTCCCCGAAGATCAGTTATGTCGATAAGTGTGTGTCCAGAATAGATTTCCCCACCGATGTCTAACGGGAATTATTCGTGAGCCGGGCGTGGCATCTTTGAGGTAGTGTTATTCTTTCCTATCGTTATTTAAACAACATCTCCTCACCACCTTCGCCACAACCGCCAACATCTCCTCACCACCTCCCAACAACCGCCAACATCTCCTCACCACCTTAACCAACACCGCCAACATCTTCCTCACCACCTTCGCCACAACGAACAACATCTCCTCACCTTCATCTCCACACCTTCATCTCCACAAACACCGCCATCTTTTCCCAACAAACACATCAACAAGCGAACAACGTCTCCTCACCTTCATCTCCACAAACGCCGCCATCTTTCCGCCAGCAACGACATCCATAGACGAACGGCATCTCCGCCGACAGACGCGGGGACTCCCTCGTTGGGGCGAGGGCCGGTGATTTCTACCACGTCCGCTTTGTCCGCGTTTGACGGCAAAGATCGGATCAGAATTGACAAAAGGGCGGAGCCAGTGGAGGTGAAGGGTCAGAGGTGAAAGACCAAACACCACCCCCCCCCCCCCCGAACCCAATAAAGGCGGAGCTGAGGCCCCGGAGTAGTCAGTCTGGGTTCGTGGTTGAGTTCGTCGGAGTGGAAGTCGGGGTTGAGGTCGGAGTGGAGCCTGGAGTCCAGCCAAGCCTGCCAGTGCCGTGCAGAATTGTGGGTCAGTGGAGGCAGCCGGAGAGAAGTCGCCAGCCAGACATAACGGTCCGAGGTGATCGGGCCCCGCGACGGTCCGAGCGACGCTGAGGAGTGAGCGGGCTCTTAAGAGAGCATCAACTCTAAAAGAGCAAGGCCCGTTCGCTCCTCTGAGGCGTCGTCGGCTAGGCCCGATCGACCAGGCGCACGCTAGGCCTGGACCAACCGAGCTGCCAATAAACCAGTTGCCGTGTTGACGACGAGACATCGAGGGTCGCCGAACCAGGGCCCAGCGAGTCACCACGAGGGACAGGTAACCTGCACGGTCTCGCGGAGCTCCTTTGGTCTCCACAGCTCCGCGGAACATTAAAGGCCTACGGGCCCTGTTCTTTCTTTTCTTCTGGGTTTTTGCATGGAAGTCTGTGGCGCCTTGTCCGCTAAGTAGAATGTGGTTAAGTGCATGTACATTAGTAAATAACAACGGCTGTCGGTCTTTTGCTCGTGTCTTGTCCTTACCCCCATTGCTTCATTGACTGCATGCGTGTAAAATAAATGTCATTGTTTAATATTCACCTGCTCGTTGCGTCCTTTCTCCATTGAGCTGCCGTAATTGCGTTCGGAATAATAGCTGGTTTTTAATAGCCGATAAGCTAATCGAGTCCGACGGGGCTTGGCGATAATAAACCGCTCGGCAATCGCAAACGGCGCGAGCTGCTTAAAGCGGCTCGTGTCCGTACGGGTCCCCTTGAGGTGTAAATCCCCGGCATTTCTGTCTGCGCGAATACTTAGGTAAATCGACAATTCGGCGATCAACCCTGTCGCGCGTGGACAGAGAGTTGGCTGATTTACGGTGGTTAAAAACATACCCGTAGCTGGATTTCGGCGTTGCATCCGAAAGCTACGACTGGATTGCCACGGTCGGTGGGCGCGCGGCCGCAATTAGCTAAAAGCGGTCATCCGCACGCCGGAGTGGTGAGAATTCACAAAAATATATATATATATATATATATGTATGTTATATATATATAGGTATATGTGTATATATATGTATATATACATATATATATATATATAAATATATATATATGTATATTGTTGTAGATCTCCGCCGCGCCGGCGTGCGGGCAACCGCTTTTAGCTAATTCGCGGCCACACGCGCCCCCGACCGCGGAAATCCAGTCGTAGCTTCCGATCACGCCGAAATCCAGCTATGGTGTGTGTTTTAACCACACGCTAGATCAGCCAACTTTTCTGTCCACGCGCTACAGGGTTGATCGCCGAATTGTCGATGTACCTAATTATTCGCGCAGACAGAAATGCCGGGATTTACACCTCAACGGAGCCTGCACGAAAACGAGCCGCTTTTAAGCAGCTCGTTCCGTTTGCGATTTGCCGAGCGGTTTTATATCGCCAAGTCCCGTCGGACCCGATTATCTTACGGCTATTAAAAGCCAGCTAATATTCCGAATGCAATTACGACAGCTCAATGGAGGAAGGGACGCAACGAGCAGGTGAATATTCCACAAAAGGGGACATTTATTTAGAACACATGCATGCATGCAGTCAAGGCAATGAATGGGGGTAGGGACAAGACGCGAGCAAACAAAAGAACTACAGCCGTTTTATTTATGATTTACACAATCACTTAGTCAGTTCACTACTAAGACAAGGCGCCACAACTTCCATGCAAAGAAAACCACAGAAAGGAAAGGGTAGAACAGGACCCGTAGGCCTTTAATGTTCCGCGGAGCTGTGAAGACCGAAAGAGCTCGCGCGAGACCTGCAGGTTACCTGCACCCTCGTGTGACTCGCTGGATGACCCTCGATGTCTCGCCATCAACACGGCAGCTGGTGTGATGGCGACTCGGTTGGTCCGGGCATCGCCGTGCGGCCTGGTTGATCGGGCCTAGCCGACGAGCCTCAGAGGAGCGAACGGGCCTTGCTCTTTTAGAGTTGATGCTCTTTCAAGAGCCCGCCACTCCTCAGCGTCGCTCGAACGTTATGTCGCTGTCTGGCACTTCTCGCCGGCTGCCTCCACGACCAACAGCCTGCACTGGACTCGACCTCTCCCGGACTCCAAGCTCCGCTGCGCTCCGACAAGCAACAGCCCTGCACCGGACTCGAACCTCTTCCGGACTCCAAGCTCCGCTGCGCTCCGATGAGCAACAGCCCTGCACTGGACTCGAACTGGCGCTCTCCACCCCGACTCCGCTCGACTGACTCCTCTCCTCAACTCGACTCCTGGCGTCTCCTCTCCTCAACCCACTCCCGGCTTGGCGTCCCAGAGCCCTTTCATGGGGTACGGGGGTGCGTTTGGCGCTTTACCTTCGACCTCTCACCCCCGCTGGCTCCGCCCCTTTTGTCATTTTGATCCGATCTCGCCGCCAAACGCGGAGAAGCGGATGGTTGAAATCACCGGCCTCGCCCAACGAGGGAGTCCCCGCGTCTGTCGGTGAGATGCCACTCGTCCGTGGAATGCCGTTGCTGGCAAAAAGATGCGGCATTTGTGGAGATGAAGGTGAGATGATGTTGTCGTTCGTTATGGCGAAGGTGGTGAGATGTTGGCGGTTGTGCGGAGGTGGTGTGGAGATGATGTTGTCGTTTGTTATGGTGAAGGTGTGAGATGTTGGCGGTTGTGGCGAGGTGGTGAGAGGATGATTGTTTGTTTGCCAAAATAAAGATAGCAAAGAATACACTACTCCTAAAGATGCACAGCCCGGCTCACGAATAATCCCCGTTGGACATCGGTGGGAAATCTATCTGGACACACACTTATCGACATAACTGATCTTCGGGGAACCTGAATGGTGTTCTGTGAATTTCCACAACCGTAACAATATAATATATATATATATATATGTATATATATATATATATGATATGTATATATGATATATATATATATATATATATATATATATATATATATATATATATATTATGTTACGAATTCGCGCCCGCGGCGTGCGAACGGCCACGTGACTCGAATCGCAGGCCGCCTCGCCCACCGGACGGACAATTCAGTCGTGACCTCTCGGACTAACGCGGATCCAGTCACGGGTGGGGTTTAACCTCACCACAACCCAGTTCGCATTCTACCGCGCGAGTAGGGTGAATCGCCGAAAGTCGATATACCTAATACTCGCACGGGTAACCTACCGAGGGGTTGTACCCGCCACAGGCCGACTTCGACACGCGCTTAAGCGGCCGTTCCCTGCTAACGGGATAACCGAGCGGGGTTATCGTCGACCTTGACGGTTCCATTAATTATCGGCGTCTCCGCCCACTCAACCCTTTTACGTGAAGCAAGATGGAGACCCAACAAGGAAGGACGCAGCGAAACGCGGGAAAATTCAACAAACAAGCATTTTATTTACACGCACACGGACAAAAAGCACACATATAAACACAAAGCACATATATCAATGGAAGAAACGCAAACAATGACGCAGCTCTACAACCGACAACGCGAACACCGGCAACACTTATACATTCTACTTCACCAGACGCGCCACACACACACACATTACACAACCCAAAAGAAAATGGAAGTCGCGACTTCCCTGAGCGTGTCGAGTCTCTCTCCGACGTCCTCACTCTCAGCTCCGTCGCCTTCCGCCGTCCTCCACCGCCGACGACTCCTCACCGCCCCACACAGAGGCGAGGAAAACCAGAGAGCCTCACTCCACCCGCAGGGAAAAAGACAGAGCGAGATCCTCGCACCTCCTCCGTGTCCGTCCTTATATCGCGGGGCCCCGCCCTCCACTCCGCCCCCGTTTTCGGCTCCACCCTCCTTCCAGAACATGCTGGAACTTCCAGAAGGAGTGGTCTTCCGTCCAATCGGTGACGCTCGCACCGCCGTGGCATTCTTCTCTTCCCTCGCAGGGTGTAATCCACCGCGACGGTGCATTCAGTTCGGGGGAGGGGGGGAACGGGGGCCGCCTGCTTTCCCTCGAAGGCCAGGCCTCTGGCAACCGTGTGCCGAGTCAGAACGCGGTGGTTGTTGTAGTGGTGGCATGGTTGGCGTTGTTGTAGTGGTGGCGTGGTTGGCGTTGTTGTAAGTGTGGCGTGGTGGCGTTGTTGTAGTGGTGGCGTGGTTGGGGTTGAGATGTGGTTGGTTCGAAAATAAAGAAAGAACAGAAAAAACGCCTAACTCAAAGGATCGCACGCCGAATGAATCACATAAATTCCCTCTAAACAACGGGTTTGGGGCTAACTAATACATGTACTTCAGAAATACCTCACCTACGGGACCTGAATGGTGGTTGGGTAATTTCCACAGCCGTAACAATATATATATGTATATATATATTATATATGTATATGTATATTATAATATATATATAATCTTCTCCCCACATTGAATGATGTATATATCAAACCCTTACTATTTTCCTCAGGCTAGAAATTGCCACGCAGTTTAGGGACCCCTCACGGGAGAAGACGACCGAATGTGCCCACATATTGAAATTAGCACATGGACCACACCTCTGAAAGCTGTTGCCTTGTGTTCCTCATGTACCCAGGTGTTTCCATTTTTTTTTGGTCACTATCTGTATATATATTGTTGCGGCCGGGTGTCCGGTGCTCGCCACGATGGGAAGCACTCAAGTTTCTCCTGAACACTCAGTCCTGAGACCGCCGGCAACAGATGACTCTGCAGTCCAACCGGCTGTAGTTCTTACACAGCCGTAGCCGCTTAACTTTGACTACCGGCCTCGCAGGGTTACGCTTCGATGGCTCCCCGATACCTTTCTGTTGGCACGGCAACCTAACTAGAGGTCACACTCTTGGTGCCGCACATGGTGATCTTCCACTGAGCGGAACAGATAGGTGTAGCACCAGCTAACAGAGCAAATCAGGTGGGGTACAACTTCATGTCTAGCTATACTTGTATACCGTGTTGGACCAATGAAGGAAAGGACAACCGAGATAGTTTTGAAATAACAACCAGCAATTATTTATTACACACACATAAGCAAGCAATCATTTTAAAGCAAGTATTTATTGGCAAGAAAGCAAAAGACACAAAAGAGCAGATTTAGCTCAAACACATTCTTTCTTATACAGCCTCATTTACACAAAGGGCACATGGCCATCATTCAGTCTTGGGAGAAGAAGAAGAAAACAAGAATAAAAGAAAAGAAAAGTTTGGAGTGTGGGGTCGACTCCTTTTCTCTCAGCTCGCACAGTCTAATGAGGCTGCACCTATCCAGATATACTGGGGAATGGGGGGTAAAGGATGGGGAAGATGGGCAGTGGCGATGCGGTGTGATGGGACATGCAGCCTCAGCTCGCTCCGTTTCTGCTGGGCCCCCGTATAGAGCAGCCCCCCACTAACCAAACCAAGTTCTGGGCTTTTTATATTGCCTTCCTTTGCACCATGGGCTCCCTCCCTCTCTTCACACACTCAGCGCACACACACCTCTGCCCCTCATGGGACGAGCTTTTTGGCATCTCTGTCCATCCACTGCCCTAGATTCTTCCTTTTTCTCTCAATCTGGCTTTCCCGTCTCGGCTCGTGCGAGTCTCTTCCTCATTGGTCCATATCCGATGTGAGCAGGTCCACAATGCAGCTTGTGGGAAACTGCCGCTGTTACTGAGGGAATTTCCAACGTAGCCCTGCCATGACCTTGGTGCACGAAAGACACTGTGGACACCCTCTCGCCCCTCCCTCACATGCAAATCCCCTCTGTACAGTGCTCCACCGCATCCTGCCTGCGAGATGGGCCACACCCCACCATGTTATGGGAAAGCGTTTCACTTCGTGCCACGAACATGCATGTGAGAATGAACACAGTCCCATGCGGTGAAGGAAATCTGATCGGCCCAAAGGATTAATGACCACAGACAGATCAAATGTGTCCAATTAAACAATATGCTAATGGAGAGGGACGCAGCAGGACCAATGGATGACCGAACGGCTGTGGGGTTGAAAGAGGGATTGTTGAAATGAGGTTTGGTGGAGGGGGTTATTGAGGGATCGTTGAAAGGAGCAGAGGAGGGGAAAATAGATCAATGGGTAGTGAAAGTAGTGGGGGGTCGGGGGGGAGAGACAGAGACATCACTGGGAAAATATGAACTAATCTCAACGCATGCTACCCAAAAAACTCTTCGGCAAGGGGCCAAGGACTATCTACACATAGACTAAAGAAATAACTAATCCTCGGGTCTCATTTGTGTCCATGTATACTCAGTGAACGTGAAGGTTTCATCATGAAATGAATGGATGATTATGATGGTGATGCTTTAAAAAAAAAAAACGTCACTGGATGAATGGCAACGAGTGCACAAATGCTTTTGGAACATGTTGGGATTTTCTTATTGACTTTACTCTGCTAAAATATAATTGGCATTGTCTACTTCTTGGCATCTCATTATTTTTGATGCTTCAGTCAATCTTGTGTGTATTCAATATTTATTCAAATTAGCCATCTAAAATTGTGATGAGAACCATGCTTGTTTTGCAGGTGGTGGATCTTATTCAATGTGGGTCTACTATTCCTGTGACGAATGACAATAAATACTTTTACCTGAACCAGCTGGCCCAATATCGGCTGGCCACGAAAGTGCGTGTCGAGGTCGAGTCGTTCCTCAAAGGTGTGTGTGCAGAGCCTGGATTTCGGTGGTGAGACAATGCCGCATAGGCCTTGGACGATAGGTTTTGTCTGAGAATGTATTTGCCCATTAATGCTTTTGCTTTATTTTTGGGACACAAGGAAAATGTGCTTTAATGTCAATATATATTGACTCTTTGTTACAAGAAATATGTTCATCAGGAAAAGTACTTGGCTTAAAATTTCACATGTATAGAGGCTGCTACTGCTGCTGCTCCCATAACCCACTGGGGACATCATGGCACCCAAGACTAATTGCTCATGAACACTTGCATCACTGCAAATTTAGCCAGGATTGGTCACTGCTCCATCACAGGGTGTTGTGGAAGATGCCTTTAACCACAGCAGGAATTTATAATGTGGACAGGGTAATAGCACATAACAGGGTGCTCTTTTACAAGGATGGTACAGCATGCCTTGTACCACCCCAAACGATGTTGTATCGATTGATGCAAACACTGTCTATGAAGCACCAGGATGTCAGTTTGTAGCTAAAATGGGGATTGAACTCTGCTAAGCTTTCAGCCCACATATTTCAATTATGGATGTGAAATTTTGAATAATAGATTGCCCAAAAGGAGTACTGGGCATGAATGTGAAAATAAATATTCTGCTGTGTTTTTAGGCAATCCATTCTGAATCTCATTAGGCAACCTTGTTGGGAAATCTTTTGTCTCCTTCATTATCTTTGAAATCGAGTAGTTCATGAACTTTGCGGATTAAAAAGGATGATTTAATGAATTAAGCCCTTGAAATTGGAATAAATTTAGAATAATGACTGCTGCACAGCTTGGTATTTTGATAGTTTGTGATGCTTGTAACCAAATGTTATACTCTCATTAAGCAGCTACCATGAATTACTCTTTTTGGTCATTGGAAGTACATTGTTACAGCTGGGATTTAACCAAATAGGAAATTGGCCTTCCAGCTCAGGTTCCACAATCGATAACTGTATTATATGTACTCAGTGGGACTAACGACTGATTATTATTAACTCATCCAAGAGGTTGGATTTGTAGTTGGTGTCATAACAATTAAAGGTGCACAGGAAAGCGTTGCCAGTTTGTTGTGGTATTACAAGTGGACAACAGCGATGCTTTTTGTTTAAATGTTCAATTATTGTTATATTTCCCCCTCATTTACCCCCAACCCCAACACCCCCTCCATCACATTCAGTCAAAACATTTCTTCCTGTCAATGCTCTCACTTGATGTCATTTTCAGGGCTGAACGACCTAGTTCCAGAAAATCTACTCATCATCTTCGATGAGAACGAACTGGAGGTGCACACATTTATGCTGTTATCATATTTGTATAAAAGGTCCATCATAAGAGCTCACAGGTTATTGTGGTTGTACGAGTACATTGAGGTTCGGAGTGATTGTATATATGAGTGGGTGAGGAAGCCTATTCTTTGATTTTTTAATATATTTTTTATACAATTCAATTCCTTGAGCCAATTGTTCCAAAATTTGTTGTAATACATTATTTTTACACGCGGAAGGTCAACGCCACAATATAAACTTTCAATCCTTAATCAAATTGAAATAAAAAACATGAAATAATGGCGTTTTGGCCGAGTGGGGCAGAGCTTTTCGGCAATCGAATCCATTACATTTTATTATTTATATTCCGTATCCAGAGTGAAAATGAATATAAAAAAGTTCCACGATCATTAAATCAATGTTAAAACGAAAAATAAAGCCCTCTCGCCGATCGCGCATCATACGTCGTGTGCGTTGGAGGAGCGGAGCTTGGCTTACGGATTGGCCCTTTCGCATCGTAGTCAAAGGTGAATTATATATACAGTATATATAAGCTTCATTGTCTTCAATTATTTTCCAGAAGCAATGCTGCGAAAGGAGAGACATTTACTTGGCCAGATATACATCTTCATTCAAGCAAAGAAAGAAAGCAGACATTCAAGAAACAGTGACATCAGACTCCTCTCCATCATGACACTGCGAAATGTGCAAAAATGCGTAACACAATATAGATAGACAACAGCCTGCTCGACAACACGAGATTGAAGAGAAACCAATCTCAAACGAGAAAATGAGGCAACTTGGCCCAACATGGCCGTGGTGCACTTCTGGGTTAATTAACTCATCTGGAATGTAGTTCTGGGGAGCTTATGAGATTGCATGTCATCAGTCCGTCCACAAATACTTGCAACTTCTTCTCTGAAACTACACACACGATTTCAATTAAACTACCACAACGTTCATCACCATGTATGTACCAAAGTTTGTTCATGGCATTAAAAAATTGGGGTCTGAGGGATCTACGGAGGTGGTTTATTGGGGGGGGAGGTTGCCCCTTAAAGAGGTATTTGCTTTCTTCTCAGAAACAACACACACAATTCCAATGAAACTTGACTGCAAGCTTCATCATCCATGATGTACCAAAGTTGTTCAGGGCATTAAAAAAAAATTAGGGGCCAAGGAGGTGTAAGGGAGGGGTTTCCCCCCAAAATATGTATTTGCTTTCTTCTCAGAAACGACACACACAATTTAGATGAAACTTGACCACAACTTTCATTACCCGTGATGTATCAAAGATTGTTCACGCTCTTTCAAAAATCGGGGTCAAAGGAGATTTATGGGGATGGAGGGGGTTGCCCCTCAAAATCTGTATTTGCTATAATATTGGTTCATTGGTACATTTTGCTGATTCCGTCTCACGTTGACTTCCTCCACCTTATCATTATTCTCCCAGGTGAGTGCCCAGGAGTATTGCCCCTATTTTTTTGCTGCAGCTTTAAACATCAATCTTCTTGATGGTTTACAGAAGACTAAATAACCCGATCTTGATCAGGTGACCCAACTTGTTTACAATATAAACAACAATGGTAACACCGTCACTTCTCCCGATATCTCCTCACTGCTTTACTCGGTTCCTTTCTTCATTTCTTTTTCTGAATTTTAATTTGTCAATTTATCCCTCCTAACCATTTGCGTGCACACCAAATAAGCACAAGGACAATTTCAAGGTCGACGTGGCCTCTTTATCTCCACCACTTGAAGGTGAAGGAGGTTATGGTTTCACCACTTTCTGACTGTCTGTGTGTTTGTCTGTGTACAGGATATCTCAAAAAGTTGTAGATGGATCGGATGAAATTTGGTGGACAGGTTTGTGTGTGACAAGGACGAACTGGTTAAATGTTGGTGAAGATCGGATCCGGATCAGACTACTCTAATTTTTTAAAAGTGATTCTTCACTATTGAGAAATAGGGCTAAACTGATATTTAGCACGTATCTCAAATGTTGTGTACGGATTTGGACGAAACTGGTGGATACGTTGGGTGTGTGGCAAGGCCGATTGATTCGATTTTGGTGAAGATCCGGATCAGGATCTGGATACGAGAATTATTTAATTTTTGAAGTGATTCTTCACCATTGAGAGATAGGGCCAAAACGATCTAGTACTGTATAGCATTATTTCAAAAATGTATTGGGCCGATATGTTTTCGTGGATCAGGCATTACGTGGCGGGGTATGCGCTCTACCGAGTCCCTTCTAGTTTTTTGTTTCACATGCAAAAATAATAGTTTAGTGCTGAAAGTTCGTGCAATGACTTTTGTTACATTGAGTAAGTTAAAAAGGAAGCGACACTAACCCTAGTCAAATAATTCTGGGTAAAAGTGTGTGGCCGCCAATATACACGAGTGCTGTGAAATAGAGGTGTATCATTAAGTTCCTTGTGAAGAAGAATATCAAACTAGTGGGAACTCACAGGAGACATTCTGCACAATTTGGCGATGTACGTCTTTCACTTAGTTGTGTTTAAATGGTGAAGTGAGTTTATAAAATGGCCATGAATTGGTGAGCGATCTTGAGCATCCTTGCAACAAACTTCTGTCACTAAGCAAACCGTGAATGTGTTGAACAGAACTTCAGGAAGCAGTGTAGGATAGGGATGTTTGGAGAAATCTGATCACGGATGTCACCAAAAGTTGGCCATGACTTGATGGAACTAAATAACTATAATGTAAGGTGGGTACCATGGGACCTCACTTTTATCCCAATACAATTGGTGTGGCCATTGCAACAATGCTCTTGTGATGCTATTGGAGGGAGGGAGAAGATATGAAGAAAATTGTGAAATGTGATGAGACTTGGGTCGATAATTTCGTGCTACAGTCAAAGCGAGCCAGCATGGAGTGGAGGCATTCTTTGTCCCGGCCACTACAAAAAAAATTTAAGGTTCAGCCATAGGCCGGAAAGCTTGAGGCAATAGTTTTGGGACCTTAGCAGTTTGATTTGTGAGGCATCTATTGAAGATGGGAAAACAATTGATGCACAAAAACAACAATTAGAGTTCAGAGAACACCTTACCCCACCCAGTGTTTAAGTGTTTAATTCAATTAAAATAAAATAATGATTTTCATGGTCGTATAAAAAAAATTCCGGAAGTTTAGCGCCGTTTATGCAATGTTTTGTACACCACCTTATTTAACGTGTCCAAGTACTGTTAAACAGAAGGGTTTTGAAACTGGCAAAAAGGGGATTTGTGTGATTATACAGTATTCAAGTATATAATTTAATTGAAATAAAATACTTTCATGGTTATAGGAAAAAAAAAATCTGTAAGTTTACCGCTATTGATGGCAGTGTTTTATACACCACCTAATTTAACATGTTACATTAGTTATTCGTTCCTGCTTGTGTTCAGGGCTGAATGCCAAAAGTAATGGGCGTTATATTCTTTATGATGTCTTTAAAAACAGTAAGTTTCCTGCTTGGAATGATTTTCAATTTTGTTTGACTGCCAAACAGGCAGACAGAGTAAAAAAAAATCAAAAAAAAAATCTCACTCTTCTCTGCACATGTGTGATCAGGATAAATTCAGAGCCAAGATACTGCTAAACTACAGGTTCGTTTTCCGATTCATGTTCAAAAGATAACGTTCGATTAAAATCAAGTTGTTCCTCGATCATAAAATGTCATTTGTAGATGGACGGACGGACGGGAACCAATTGCTTAACCCCGTTGTTCACTTCGTGTGCATGGGGTAGCCAGGTTGCCGGCACTAGTTATGCAATGTAGTGTGAAAAGCAGTTCACAGTTGGGGGCCAGGTATGTTGTCTCAAGGTGTGACTTTACTGCATAATAATGCTCACCACTCATATGGCAAATATGACCACTGCTTGTTTAAGAAATTTGTTGGGAAGTTGGTAATCATCCATCATACAGGCCAGACTTGCCACCACAGTACGGGTGTGTATGTTTAGCAGTGGAATAATTTGATAAGTATTTGAAGATTCGTAAGCTCCCTGTAGTTTTGATTTTTCTCGAATAAAAAAAAAAGTCGTCGTCAACCTTGAACTCTCCTCTTGCATGGCCTTCTCCTGGGCCTGTTAACCCCTTACCTCTGTCACATTGTCGCACTACTTTTGTGATGTACCTTGACATGGAACGTCTTTACTTTATGGCATCTTGATTACAACTGTTAAAATAACTTTCTGCACATCTTTAGTGCTGCTTCATCTTTGGTCATAAACCACATCCTGCTTTGCTTTGTGTTCTTCTTCTTTTGTATGCAGCACATGGCTGTGGGTAGCATCATTTGTTGGGGATGCAGCTGTGCTGCTGACGCAGTGCTCCCTGGTATGTGAAAGCAGGAATTTAGAATTCAGCCAGGGTGCCGGCATTAGCTCACCACTCTTTGTGAAGGAACCCCCTGGATGTTTAAAATCCACCAACTAATCAATCCGAGGGACAGCATACACATTGATGAATGGCCCTGTCTTCGAAACACCAGTCTGACAATTTATAGTTGGTCCAACATTTGAACCCAGGCGAGACGGCTCAGAGGTGAATGTGCGTACCGCTAGGCTATCCTGCCCACCCTTTGGTGTGTGTGTGTGTTTGTGTGCTTGTGCTGCACATACTGGACACGTACATTTCACACTTCACCGCATGATTTGTATGAATGGACTAGATTTCGGTCATAAGTTTTGATCAATAGAAATATGGCTTCAGCTATAACCTGTGAATTACAATTTGAGTCTGGAGAAAGTGACATAGAGAAGTGCAGCTGATTTTGTATGTGTTCTGGGTAAATTAAATACAACTGTCATCCAATTCCTCCACAGCTGCTGATGTGTGGAATGGGCAGCATTGATGTTGAGGACTTTCAGAAGCACACTGTTGTTCAGAGTTACAGTAACTACTTCATGAAGAAGGTGAATTATATATGGGTAAACTGCTTGGTTCAAATCCCGTACACTGTGTTGATTTGGCTATTGTCCCGTGTCCTCGTTTCGTATGTGGTATACGTGTTAGGAGAGGAGGAAACAGCACTGCAAGTAGATTGGGAAAACTAGGGAAGGGTTAATGTAGATAGAAAAGATCATGGGAAGGGATGGAGGGTGAATTGAGATGTTTATTATGTGTGTATGTATGTATGTATGTATGTTCATAAGCACCGTTTCAGCAGTGTGTTCTTCACTATTTATCCTGTATGCAATACAAAATTTACAAAGTGCGCTTCATTCTTCATCTTCACTTAACAGTTCTCTGCCCATATTGATATTTTATTTATTTACAATTGGAAAGTATAGGAGAATGGTACGATCCAAAGTCAGTGAGAATGACCTCCTACAACAAGGGAAGGGAGTAAGAGTGAACCCTTATGCTGTTGCTTTTGCAACAGCAATGAAATAAATAGCAAAATAAGTGGTGACAAATTGAATGACTAAATAAATGTAAAGTTTGTGTTGGTGAATTGTAAAACACAAACAGTTGAAATTAAGTGTGCTGTAACAGAAATGGCATTTCTTATTGGACAAATGGGTTGAAGGAAATGTATTTAAATCCAAGTCCCAGCTCTATCACTTGCGTCGATATTTGTTCGAGGTAAAATTTTCGTTTGAGAGCATCCATTTCAAGGTAAATCTGATAAGACAAAAACTGTAAGGCAAACTATGTTTCCATGTGAATACAAAGATGCTTCAAGGTCTGCAGGAGTACTGAACTTAATCAGGTGAAGGTGTGGTGAAGGCTTTGTTTACACCATGAAGGGCAACACATTGGGCTTCACAATGCTCCAGCAATTATGGAATGGGTTGAGAGTGCAAATATAGAGTTTTAGATGCTATAAATAAACATCGTCCAAGTACAGGAGCAGCTCAGATCTGTCACTGTCATCACCTTGATTTACCATGACATGTCATTTTTCTTTTGTTATAAATAATTTGGATGCTGGTCCTTTCTAAAAATGCATATATACCTAATGTCCTGTTTGGGTTCTATTTCCTTATTATACTCGTTTACCTCATCATTTCTGTAATTGATAATGCAAAAAATTATGTTAATGTGACGCAGGTGGGATGGGCCAAATAGACTTCCTGTGTCCAAGTGTCTGTTCATGTTGTCCATGTCTCAGCTGTTAATCAGTCATGTCCATTCCTTTGTGATTGTGATTGATGTGGTTAATGTGTTCATGTGCATGGTGGTTGTGCATCGAGTAATGTGTGGTCATGTCTAATGATGCAGGTAATGCCTTGGTTTTGGACCGTGGTGGCCAGCCTCACACAAGAAGAGCTTGCGCGGTTGCTCCAGTTCAGCACAGGGTCCTCTCAGCTTCCTCCAGGAGGTTTTTTGGAGCTCACTCCAACGTTCCAAATTATTGCCTCAACATCTCATGGTACTCTTCCGACTGCACATACTTGGTGAGGGCTTACTATGTCAACTGAATGTATACATGCGTTTTGTTGTGTTGTTTTATTTTAATTTTTTGCACAAGCGAGAATTTCTTCACATTACTTTGTACTGAGATTGGTTTGATGTTTACTCATCTCTGTTGATTAGTTTTATTTTATTTTTAGTTCCTCTTGCTTCAATTTCTGCTCATTTTTATTCTTTTTATCACGTCATTCTGCCTCCCTCCTTCTTCCCCACTAGTTTCAACCAACTGTGCCTCCCCACTTACGACTCTTGCCAAGAGCTGCACAAAATGCTCAAAATTGCCATCACTGAGGGCAGTGAAGGATTTGGTTATGTCTGATTACTTCTTCACTTGAATATGTAAGATCTGGTCCTAAGACTAGCTGGTGGAGCTTTCACACGAGAAATTATCGCCAGAGTTGGACACTTGATTGTTTCGGGCATGACTTTGTGTTATTACTTGTAACGGGGTTCATCGTTTTCTTGCCTCCGTATGCAAATCAAACTCAGGACTTTACCAGCTTGCACTCACCATTTGACTCGTGCTCGAGCAATATCTGTCACGATAATCAATGTTCTAATCACCAAGTTTGAGCCATACCAGCAGTGTATATATTTATTATAAACCACATTTGTACAAAGGTTTTATTTTTTTATTATTGTAGGTTCCTACATATGCTTTCTTTAATTATCCGACTTTTGCATTACATCAAGACTGCTGCAGTTATATTGATGCATTTTACATTGGCGGATGATATCGGGAGAGGATTTGAGGTTTGAGCTTTATGATTGAGGCCTTGGTTTCATTTTCGGAAACCAGCCTCCCATTTCGCCTTTGTACTCTTATAGTATTTGTAATACTTAAGCAGTCATGACAAAATTATACATGACTAACTTAGGCCTCGGTGAATGTGTGAAATTCCAGGGAATGGAACAGAATTGAATAAACACAGCATAAATTAAGCTCAAAAGCATCTTTGTTGTTAATTGTGAAAAAAGTAATTGTTTATTTTTTTTCTCCTCTACTATGTCCCAAAATGAAAGCATTTGCTCTAATATCTTTTGTGTGATTTTGCCTGCTTGCAGTGCAGAAAAAAACTCGTGCATTGACATTTCATTTTCAATTGTTCATGTTCATAACTGTAGATGCATTGCATAAAAAGGAAGGACATCTACCTTTACATTGCATTTCAAACAGGACATGATGAACAACTTTACACAGAACACGAGGTTATTTTTCTGGGGGTGAAGTCGAGGCTGTTATAAAGGCCACCACGTGAAGCGATGGTTAAATTAATCTGTCTTTTGTAGATGAGTTGCAATTCTAATTTGAATATGAACATTGGAAGTGAAACCCACCTTTGTTCACATACATACAGTCGTGGCTACAAATATTGGCACCCTTGCACTTTTTTTCAAATAACTCACAATTTTCTCGAAAAATAAGTTGAAATTGACAAAAGCATTTGGTCTCCACAATTCTTTGTTTCACTGTTAATATTGTTACGGTTGTGGAAATTCACAGAGCACCATTCAGGCTTCCCAGAGATCAGTTATGTCGATAAGTGTGTGTTCAGATAGATTTCCCCACCGATGTCTAAAGGGAATTAGTCGTGTAACCGGGCTGTGATCTTTGAGGTAGTGTTTTTCTTTTGCTATCTTTATTTTGGATCTCAACTCCACAGCCACCTTGCACAACAACCACCTTCTCCACAACCGCATCTCAACAACCACAGCCACCTTCTCCACAACCGCCTTCAACAACAACCACCCTTACACCACAACGAATCCTCCGCGCCATCTCCTCAACCACCATCCTCCCACAACCATAACAAAACCGACAGCTCGCCTCACCCTTCTCCTTTCTTTTTCTTTATATCCATTGCGCCGCCGCCCACTTTTCTCTTCGGCCCAGCCACCGGCAGTTCCCCCGAACGCATCGCCGCCGACAGCGCAAGGTCCCTGTTCGGCACGGCGGGCCGAGGGATTTCCACAACCGTCCCGCTGGGCTCGGTGATCTCCGTGCAACGTCCGCTGTTTCTCGCATGATTGCCCGACATCGGATCAAAAGATCCGAAAGGGCGGAGCCAGCGGGGGGTCAGAGGTCGGAGGGGAGAGATCAAACCTCGCCTCACGGACTCCATATAAAGGCGCGCAGAGACGCCAAGCGAGTGGTTGAAGGCGGAGAGGAGTTGAAGTCGGAGTCCAGTTGAAGTCGGGGTTCAGTTGAAGTCGGTGGAGAGTCGGTCTGCGGCCTGTGAGGAGTCGCATGGTGAGCAGGCAGTCGGGATCGTCGCAGCGGAGCCGCTGGAGCGCAGCCGCCGTGCGTGCCGAAAAGACTGGTGGGTCTCTGGAAGCGCAGCCGGTAGAGAGTCGCAACCAGCGGCTAATACGGTCCAAGGTGACGGGGCCGGGACAGTCCAACGACGCTGAGGATGGGCGGGCTCTTAGGAGAGCACAACTTCTAAAAGCAAAGGCCGTGTTTCGCTCTGAGGTTTGTCACTAGGCCCTGCTCGACTCGGGCCACGACGAGGCCTGGCCGAGCCGCGGTCCACGCACTGCATGTGGAGCAGCCGTCAAGGACCCATCGAGTCACTCAGAAGGTGACAGGTAGCCTGTCGGTCTCTCGGAGCTTTTGCGGTCTCCACGGCTCCGTGAACTATAAAGACCCAAGAGGTCCAGTTCTCGCCCTCGCCTTTCCTGGGGTTTTCTTTGAATGAATGTTGTGGCGCCGTGTCTGTCAAGTAGTAAACTGCTAAGTGACGAGAGAGATTGAACAGCCCAAATAAATGTAGAGTCCGAAATGGGCGCAGCGGTGGGAGGCGTGGTGTATGACACTCCCCCCCCTCTTCCGTCAAAATACTCCCCGGTCCAGCGAAGCCGCCACACCGAGGCGATTCGCTTCGCCGGAGTCGCTGATTCAGCGAGTGGGGGAAATGTTGATGCAGATGATGCAAGCATAATGAGTGGGGACATGAAACGACAAAATGGATACAATGCAAAGGAAATGAAGGAATAAAACGAATGAATGAAATGAAAACGAATGA
>CM068952.1:94172980-94192306 GCA_035128595.1 Eptatretus atami
AGGAAATGAAAAACGAAATAAATACAAATGCGTGTAAAATGGATGAGAATATGCAAACGCTGTGGGGTGAAATGCAGGACATGGGGCTGAATCTCCAGGCAGGGCAGGAGGCACTAAAGGAAGCAAAAGACAAAATGGCAGAAGATATCGATGCGATACGGAAGGAGGTGAACGAGTTGAAAGGGAGTATAGAAGGTGTGGGGTCCGCGATGGAGGCGGGTGAGGAAGAAATGACGGAAAAAATAAGAATGATTGGACAGGGGATGGAAAAAGTACAAGAAGGACAAGAGCAACTAAAGGGGGAAATAAAGATGAACACAATGGCGATAGGACAATTAAAAGAAAGCCAGGAAGAAACGGAAATAATAAACGAAGTGACGGAGAAATTAAAGGAGGTAGAGGTGACGACGACGGAGACGCAGGAATTAAAAGAAACTAAAGACGAACACACACACATGGAGTTAGCGAGGGACAATGAGGGTGAGCTGGCGGAATGTGTCGTGACCCGGTACAAGCAGCAGGAGAGCCTTCTTCAGGAACGAGGGGAGGGAATATTCCCCCTTGAAGCGGATCGCGACCAGGTGAGTCCGGTCGAGCTTTGCGAGTTAGAGGGGGCGAGTGCTGTGAATGGGTACACACGGAGCTTGGGGGGTGTGAAGGCCCCGGGACCCCTTGTGGTAGCGCAAATCCCCAGTGTGATTGTCCCGGTATGTGTGTTTACGAGTATGGCGAAATGTGTGCTGAAACGCGCGCATAGCGTGGGTGAAAGGCGTTGTGTGAAAGAAACTGCGTGTGTGGAAGAAGCACGATGTGAGGAAGAAACAGCGTGTGTGAGTGAAATGGCGAGCGTGAGTGAAAAGGTGTGTGTGAGAGAAGCACCGTGTGTGAGAAAAAGCGCGTGTGTGAGGGAAACACCTAGTGTGGAAGGAACAGCGTGTGTGGTTTCGAAATGTGTGAGCATCATGGCACGCTAGAGTGCGTGCATTGAATGGCGACGACGACGGGACAAGATGGACAAAGGCCGAGTAGCGGCCGTAGCTGTTTCGGGGACCGGGCCGGATTTGCACGGCAGCGCGCGCGGGGTCCGTGCTGTGCTTCGCACGAGGCAGCCGCGTGCGCGCCTACGCGAGTGAAATCCGGTCCAGAAACACACGCGGTGGATGTTAGCCGATCCCGCGGACGGACAGAAGCGAGGCTGGATTATGAATTTGGAACGGATGTGTTCTCCAGGCGACAGGGAGTGTGGTGGTGTAAAGCTCCATGTGGTGCGCGAGCGTTCTGTTGAGAGCGTACGAAGCGTTACGGACGGGCGAGCACATGTGTCGTGGGGGGAACCTTCGAAAAGCGAGGCTTGCTTGGGATGGCAGGGTGACGTCGTGGCAGCCCCGTATGGTGGAATCCGGCGGGTGGAATCCTGCCGGATGGTACGTCCGAAAGGGGACGGTGGCGAAGCGGAAAGTGCAATACGTCACGGGGAAAGAGCGCGGGTTGCGAGTTGCCGGCTTGGTGCGCATGAAAAAAGAAAAAGAAGCAGCTCGGTTCCGGGTGCAGGATTCCCAGGCAGGGGTAGGAAGACCCCCTGATAGGGCGGGCAGGAAGGCTAGTTAGGGAAGGGTTAGCTTTAAGGTTAGACCGGCTTCATGGGGCAGGGATACAGTAAGTCCTCATGGAGCCCGTGGAATGGAATAGTTAGAGGGTATTTTTAGTTTAGATTTAGGAATGGAACAATGATATTTGGAGACAAGGAAGACTTTGGATGTCGTAGAGGGGAGTAGCTTAGCTACGTGGTTAAAAAGGAATGTGTAACTAGTTTAAGGGATGACGGGGGAGAGAGGTAGTTAGGGGATGCGTCAGCAGAATGGAGTGATCAGCGTGTGAAAGATGAGATTTAAAGAGTGGAAAGGTACTTGGATGATGAGTGAGGCGCGGGCCTGAGTGTATGGAGCGAATGTGGTATGCATGGTGCGATGAGTGATTGGGGGGAGAGTGATTCACACAAGGGACCCCCGGTCATTGTAAGTGAGATAGTGGGTAGTCAATTGACAAAAATGGAGGTCGTTTTTTGGCTGTTGGTGGGAATGTAGGTGAACCCGTTTTGGAGGGTTGCAGGGACCTGTTGAACGGCTGGGAGGTGGCTGCGAACGGTGAGTATCGCTTAGTGGGTACCGGGCACCGGGGCCTAAGTCGGCGCGGTAGCCAAGGGTCCCAAGGGGCCGGGATAGCGTAGTGGGACGGGTGGGACGCCATGATGCGGGGCCCGTGGGCCAATAGCCACGTAGGGCAGTGTCGTGGGCACGGGATACCGGGGAAGGGCCGTGGTGCCAAGCTGCACGTGAGCTCAAGCGGAGTAGCCAGGGAGGGCATCCCAAATTTTAGGGGCTGGTAAGGCTGCGGAGGCAGTTGCAGGGCCGAGAGGTGCATCGTTGGAGAATCGGCAGAGGGTAGTTCCTGCCAAGGGAGGCCACGCGTCCCACCATGAAACCGTCAGCAAGGGCACGACACAAATTTGAGGGCAAGGCAAAAATTGTGAGGACACAAAAAGGCGACGGGAATCTTGGTTGGTAGAACCAGATAGATTAAGCGACAGGCTTCTTTTGCAAAGCCGGGGTAGTTTAGGTGTAATAAATGTTAGGGCTAGATAAGAAGTGTCCCTCCGCACATCCATCCTTTTGGTGTTGGGGACCGATGGACCCACTTTGGGTTGGATCGCCTAGATCTGACAGGAGGCCATTCTTGAGGCTTAATTGGTCAAGACAGGAGCTAGCTTTTTTCCCCTTTAAATTCATCAAGAAAAAAGGGGAACATAGGGGTTTGGGAGTAAGGCTAGGATGACGAATGGTTGCCGGACAGAGACTTAAAGGGGGTTGGGAGACGAATTTATAGGGGAAATAAAAAATAAAATAAAAAAAAAAAGTTGGGGCTAAATTTGTGTTATGCAACTAGGGGAGTGGGTGTGGACAGAGACAGGCAAGGCGATAGGCTTGGAGGGAGACAGTAGGGTAGGTCCGAGCCCGCTCAGACCGGTCGGCACCACCGCACTCCTCCACACACTCCAGAACGAGAAACAAGAGGGCCGGCCAGCCTTCAACCTGCCGGCCTGGCTTTTGCTACAACGGCCTGATGCAGGCTCCGTGCCTTGTCTGCCATGCCTCTGCTTTGAGACCCCTGCTTGTCTGCTGCCTCTGTCTGACCCACTGCCTGCTAGCCCTGGTTTGCCCGCATTGCATCATTACCATGTGCGCCAGGATCATCGCCGCGCTGCAGGGACTGCCTGTAGGCAGCTGACACCACGGAACTGCATTGGGCCAGACCCGTGCACCACCGTGTTTGGTATATCCAATCCTCCGTGTCAATTTTCTTGTGTTGCCCTTGAGTCAGTGCCCTCCAGTGTTCTGCAGGGACTGGCCCCCGCAGGCAGCCGCACACGGGGACTGCATTGGTGCAGCCCGTGCACCGTTTAATATTCACTGCTGAGCTCCATCTTCAAGGGGGAGGCCTAGACTCGGAATGGGGCAGCGCGGCAATTCCTGTTTACCAACTGCATTTGTTTGCATGAGCCAGAGACTGCATTTGGGCAGCCTGCTCCTGCTTGAAATGGCCTGTGGGATAGGCGCATAGCCGCCGGGTTGGGGTGAGTTGCCTTCAGCAGCTGAAGACAATGAAAAGGTTTTGTGTAGACAATCGGGGCCTTTATGAACAGGCCGCCGAGACATCGACCTTCAGCTGCGGGGGCGCTCACCTCAAATAACGTTGACATTGCTATGTGCCTTTTTCCCACAGAGTCCATCAGTCTGGCTGATTAGTGTCAATTTTTATGGAAGTTAGGTTAAGGTAAATTGTAACATGAAGTTTGCTCCGCCCCTGCATGTGTGGTCTTAAGCGCCGGCATTTATCTAAGTCGTCTGCATGAGTTGAGTTTGTTTTGTTAGTGACTCAGCCCGTAGGTTTTTAACTTTTGGGAATACGGATACCAATGTGCCCCAGGGATCCGAAGATAATCGTACTAGGAGAACTTTACACATGAAAAGCACACGAAATTTGACGACTCGGGACGAGTCTGTAAAAGGGGAGGGGGTAGTGTTACGGTTGTGGAAATTCACAGAACACCATATCGGGCTTCAGAGAATCAGTTATGTCGATAAGTCTGTGTTTAGATAGATTTCACCGATGTCTAAAGGGAATTATTCGTGATAACCGGGCTGTGATCTTGAGGTAGTGTTCTTTCTTTTGCTATTTATTTTGGAATCAACCCCCATAGCCACTTCACAACAACCACCTTCTCACAACTGCATCTCACAACCAAGCACCTTCTCCACACCGCCTTAGAACAACAACCACCCTTCTCACTATCGCGGCTTCACAACACTTCACCAACGAATCTCCTCGCCATCTCTAAACCACATCTCTCACACAAAACAAACACGAACGGCATAGCCTCCCTTCATCTCCATTGCACCGCTCTTTGTGCCAATCCACGTCGAGTTCCCCACGAATGGCAAATCGCTGCGAAGACGCAAGGGTTTCTGTTAGGACGGGGGCCGGTGATTCCACAAACGTCCGCGTGGGCTGGTGATCTCTTGCAACGTCGCGCTTTTCCTTTGCATGACTTGCAATTGGGATCAAAAGATCCGAAAGGGCGGAGCCAGCGGGGGTCAGAGGTCGGAGGGGAGAGATCAACAACCTCGCCTCACGGACTCCATATAAAGTTGCGCAGAGACGCAAGCGAGTGGTTGAAGGCGGAGAGGAGTTGAAGTCGGATTCCAGTTTGAAGTCCGGGTTCAGTTGAAGTGGTGGGAGTCGGTCTGCAGCCTGTAAGGAGTCGCAATGGTGAGGCAGGAGTTGGGAATCGTACGCAGCGGAGCTGGAGCGGCACATGCCGTGCGTGCCGAACTGTGGGTCGCTGGAGCGCAGCCGGAGAGGAGTCGCCAACCAGCGGCAACGTCCGAGGTGATGGGCCCCGGACAGTCGACGACGCTGAGGGACGGGCGGGCTCTTAGAGCAGCATCAATCTAAAAGAGCAAAGGCGCGTTCGGTCTCTGAGCGTTGTCGACTAGGCGCCATTCGACCGGCGCCGCACGACTAGCCTGGGCCGAGCCGCGGTCACGCCAGACTGCCGTGTGGACGGGGTCGAGGAGCGCTCAGCGAGTCAACCCACGAAGTGACAGGTAGCATGCCTCGTCTTCTCACGAGCTTTTGGCGGTCCTCCATCGGCTCCGTGAATATAAAGACCACAGAGGTCCCTTCTCGCTTGAACCTATTCCTGGGGTTTTATTTGGAACATGAATGTTGTGGCAACGTTCTGTCAAGTAGTAATTCTGCTAAGATGATTGTGTAGAACGGTTGTGTTTCTTCTTTGTCGTGCTTTTGTTGATTGCAATTGCTTTTCTTTTGCTGTTGCATAAATGCATGCGTGTTTGCTTGAATTCATAATTGCAATGCGTGTTTTGCCTCGCCTAACTTGTATATTGCATTGCTGCATAACGTGCTATAATAAATAAAATGGTCTTGTGTGAATGTACCTGCTAGTTGCCGTCCCTTCCTAAATTGAACTCGCATTATTAAGTGCGGGATATTTAGCGGGCTTTTAAAAGCCGATAAGAGATCGGGTCGACGGGTTTGGCGACTAATCCCGCTCGCCAATCGCAAACGGAGCGAGCTCTTAAAGCGGCTCGTTTCGTAGCTTTCCGTCGAGGTACAATCTCTCGTAGTCTGCCGCTTTAGGTGGATTATCGGGGGTAGCAAAAGATGAGGATTTGATGGGGGCATGATAGTGGTGGTGAACAGCTGTTTTTGAAGGCCTGGAGGGAAAGAATGGGATTCGAATAGAGTGAGGGAGTTTATTCCAAAGGTGGGAAAAAAGAGGAATGAAAGAGTGAAGGTGAGCAGTGATTCGTGATTTGGTAGTTTTACCAGAAGGGGGTTGTTTGGCAACCCGCTGAGCTTAGCGCCTGCGGAAATGGTGGTGGGGACATCGCAGAGAGAGGCAGGGGGGCGAGGCTGGAGGAGACGGTAGAAGAGAGAAAGACCAAACCGACCAGCCTGCGGTGATGAGTAAGAGCCGCAAAGACTCACCTCATTGCGGAGATGCAATGAATCCGAAATGCTTTGGTTTACAGCGTGAAGCCGAGAAGGTGGAGGCAGGAGCACAGCCAGAGGGGAGAGCAGTACTCATCAGCTGTGGACAAAAGATTTCGTAAGTGGTCACGAGCTCAGGTGGGCGAGGAAGGCTTTGCAACGAGGGGGGAGGGATTCCCATCGCGACTGGCTTTGGAGGGAGGTTTGAAATGTGGCATTCCCAGGAAGGTCATCGGCAGAATAGTGAAGACCGCAGAAGCTTGAAAGAAAGGCTTTCTTCCAGAGGATGTTGAGCAAAGTGATGGGGGGGGTTCTCTACGGTCTTTCGGAGAGACGAGTGAGAGTGTGAATTTGTCCGGATTGAAAGACATGTTCACGTGTTGGACATTTGTGATTTATCCAGATCTGCAGTGAGGGAAGAAGCCTGTGCTTGAGCCGGTCTGAGGGCATCGAACGATTGTCGGCAGAGGGTGGAGTCATAGCAACAAGAGATATGGAGGATTTTTCCAGGTTGGAGATACTCATATGATGAAACCAGAAAAAGAACAAGGGCCCGAATCTACTTGAGGAACTCAGCTGGGAACAGGAAGAGGGGATGAAAGAATCCCATTTAGGGCAACTTGACTGGCGACAGAGAGGAGATCTGCGAGCCCTGAGTGGAGATGGCCTTGGATACCATAGGAAGAGGTTGGTGAGGGCAGGGAGAATGCAGACTGTGTCAAAAGCACGTGATATGTCAGGGATATCGCTTCGGATCTTCTGTCTGGCTTGAGGACTCATCCATTGTTGGGCAGAGCAGAAGCAGGCATATTCCAGGGTGGAGTGATCCTGGTCTGAACCAAATGATGATCAAGAACAAAGCCATTGGAGAAAGGAAGGATTTATGTCTGAAGCGATGATGGATTCCATAACCTTGCTGATGATTGGGAGAAGCGCCGATTGGACTGTAGTTCAGGATCTGTTTTTGATACTTTTTAATCACGAGGCAGTTAAGCGTTTTGCTGAATTTCCCAAGCGATGGCAGATGACTTGAACAAATGAGAGGGTGAATAGAACAGAGGAGGGTGAGCAAGAGCAGAAGAGCAGGTTTTTAGGACACGTGGGCTGAATGCCGTCTGGACGGTTGCAGAATCTGAGTCGAAGTTTGACAGCAAGCTCTCCATTGGTCAGGAGAAAAGGACAGAGTCCAGGGACAGTTGGGCTGCGACTGGTAGGTGGTAGAGAAAGTGATTGGGGTTTTAAGGACACAGATTTAGCTGCAACACCGAGTTTTGGTCTTTCAGCCTTTTACGTGCGGTATCAGATTGCGGCAATTTGAGGTAAGGGAGGATGGAGGGGGAACATACCACCAGAAACAGATTTGATTAGATGCCACCAGGATTTTGGAGGAGGGAAGAGAGGTTTGATGAAATTCAGACTTGAAGCTTCAGAAAGATGTTGTTTTCTGGCTCCCTGTGTGGAAGATACACCACTGTTCCGCGCTTTTATGGAAGGAACTGAGATTACCCTCAGTGTGTTTGTTTCCATTGAGGCAAAGGCAAGTTGTTTCAGGCAACTGCTCGTCACAAGCTTCAAGTGAACCAAGGGCGGGAGGAAGGGTAGACAACTGAAGACGAGAGGGGGTATCTTGTGCTGAGGGAGAGCAAAGTTTTCTTTTTGAAACGAAATTCCGCAGGATGAGTTGATGTTGGAGAAATAAGCGATAGGAGACCAGTCTATAAGTTTGTGGCTGCTTGGAGACCCTGCCAGTTGAGCTTGAGTGAAATGCAGACTCACGGCACTGAGGTGGTTCTACTGATAATGCCAGAGAAGATTTGTCACTTTGAACAAGGACGTGGTAGAAGAAACCGATTGGAGCGGAGAAGAGCAGCAGATATTGTCAGGGAAATTTGTCAAAATCAGATTCAGAAGAGATGGAGTAGCTCTATCCCGCAACCCTTTTTAATAGTTATTAAGATATACTCGCTGCGGCCGGGCACGGGGGGGCCCCGCAACCAACAGTAAAACACCCTAACATTGGTTAGATCCGGGTCGGGAAAGTTGACCGATTGAGTCGTCCAATGAGTCGCACAAAGCTTTTGCTGAATATGCAGGTGAGAGAGGTACACACATAGCAACTGGATGATGAAATTGATTGCCACATATGAAGGAAGGGATAGAAAGGGAGAAGGGGTAGTTTTGGATGAGAAGATAGAAGTTGTCGCTGTTTTGGAATGTGAGGTGTAATGGATCATACTGTTAGGTGGACGGTAACAGTAAACATATAACATGAGGTGGGAGTGGAGAAGCCGTACCAGAGGTATTCTGGGGGGTGTGGGGGAGTGAGGGAGTGATGGGAGTGAGGAATAGAGTCTTTGATGAAGGGCACTCATACACCAGGACGAGGCTAGGTCTGTAGACCGAGGAGGGAGTAACCAGGGGAGAACTTGGGAGTCAACACTCTTGGGGAGGAAAGTTTTGTTCGATTCAAGATTATGTTGGTTTGTCAGTGCAAACTGTGTGGAAAGATCGAAAGGTTTTAGCGAAGGCCTGATATTTGAGGTAACACTTATGAAGAGGGAGGGGGAGGAGGCTTTCGGTGCAGGGGGTGGGGGGGGGGAGGGTAGGACTAAGGGGAGAGGAGGGGGGTAAGGAGGGTTTTGAAAGAGTGTGGGGGATTGCAGTATAAGTGGGGAGGGGGCGATGAGGAAGGAGAAAAGCTCTTGGTGCTGGGGGAGAGGGGAACAAGAGAGGGGGCAGAAAGAAGGCGTTGAGGATTGAGGAGGTGAGTGAAGAGATGGAGGTGAGAGGGCGTGGAAGGAGGCAGCTTTTTTGTGGATGAGAGGGGGGGGGAACTTTGAGAAGGAATGAGTGAGGGGCGAATGCTTGGGAGAAGGTGAGGGGGGGAGTTTTGAGAAAGAGGTGAGAGGGAGGCTTGAGGGAGAAAGTGGGATGGTTGCTTTTGAGAGTGAGGGGTGAGGGGGGTGATTGGCATGAGTTGGAAAAAAAGATGGTTGAATGGAACTCGAATTCATCAGCAAACTGGGGTTTTAAAGTTTTAGGTCAGAGATGCGATTTCACACATTTCTTTGATGATGCAATAAGGCAAATCGGAGAATGGAGAGAAGAAACACTAACGGTTGGATTTTTTTCGGCAACGTATGAAGGAAAGGTCGAATTGATGAGCAGTCTGTAAATAGTAGAAGAGTAGTGCATTATGATCAGTAAGAGTACACACGTGTGAAAGAGGAAGATGAACATTATAAGGATCGTTTTTATTATATTATTATTATTGTTTGAGAGAGTTTTAACAGATTAGGTCAATGGAAGTGTTGTAGAAAATCGTGAGTGAATGGTGAATTTGATCGGTAAACAAGGGGGTCTAAACGGATCACGTGGTGATGGTTACAGGAAAGACACAGATTATTATTTTTTGATGTATTTTTGAGAACAGGTACGATTTGGGAATGGAAGCGTTGTAGATCAGAAGAAACGTGAAGGTATGCTGAAGAGTGTAAATTCGTAGAACAAAGATGGGTGTGCGCAAGAGAAGAAGAAGAGGAAGAAGAAGAAGAAGAAATCGGACTCGTAGATATGCAAGGGAAAGGTAGTGGTTTTATTATTATTATTATTATTTTTATTTAAGCTAGAAATAGAGTGATAAGTTGGGAGGGATGGGGGACGTTAGGAAAGTGGGGAGATGAAATTGAGTATGGGGAGAAAATACAATAAACACGATCGTACACCCGAGGGAACAAAGGTGCCTCAGCCCAGTAAGACAAGGTGCAAATCTTCACAAAATAGCACGATTTTTTAAAACAAAACGAACTAGAAACACAGTAACATCCAGGTGAGAAAATAAAAGTTAAAAACGGGACAGATAAAGACGGAAACTTAATCTTTGAGATCGACAGCAGAGAGCCATGAAGGAGACTGCCGACGCTCCAAACAGAACGGAGATCAAACCTAAGGTGAGTCATATTTGAACCAATAAGGTTAAAGATCATATTACTGTTTGAATCAGAAAAGTTTAAAATCTCAAGTCTTTTTGCTTTTTGTCGTTGTAGCTATCTCTTTGGGATTTTAACTTTGTGAAATTATCACAATTCAGCGGGTAAACCTTAATTTTGTATACTTAGTGCTAATGGTGGTTTTAGTTATGCATTGTATGTCAGAGCTAACTCTTTCAAAATCATTATTGGGTCTTGAACAATTTTTGGTTGGTAAACATTTTTCCACTGACAGGCGAATAGGTGAAATGGCACCCTTTTTAAGCGAAGTATACACCCGCATACTGTATCCAGAACGTTTGGACCTAGAAGGTTGTGTGAACCTCGAAATGGTTAGGAATGGCCAATTATGGGGGATCGTAATTACATTTCCATGCTCCAAAATCAATGGTTTTTAAAGATATTTGCAAAAATGATTTAACATGTACCGGACTTCAATTATTCATAATGTTCTTCTTCTTTTGTTCAATACTTGATTCCTGAAAGGTTAATTACTGACATCTGAAGATTCTAGGTGGGAATAATCTGCATTAAAAAAGATTACAATTAACCTATTATTTCTATTGTTGTAGGAGGCGCTAGGTGTTTAAGTGTAGAGTTTCTGATGCGTATTCTACCTGGATCCTGCTTGCTGTTACTATAACATGGTATTGATTTCATTGTAGTTGAATTGCACATTAAATCATCTTGAACAAGTTTTTGAATAATAACTGGTATCTAACAATTTTACGAAAAAAAAATTTTTTTACAGGAAACTTTAGTGGTTTCAAGTCGCAGCCGAGGGGTTTTTGAATGGGTTCATGCGTTATATGCAACATGTTCCAGGAAAAAGTTAACAGGTAAATTTTCAGATGTAATGCATCAAACCCTATTTTGGCTAAAAACTGATGAACAATACTTCCTTAACTCACAATGTTATGGATGAAAAGTGTGTACTTATATGTGTGTATAAGCATGCTTGTGAAAATTAAATCTTTGGTACCTTTGGACAAGGTAGATGGACCTATTATATTCAGCTCAACAATCCATTCAGCACTGGATCAGACTTCACAAAATCTTACTGAGTGATAATACCGGAGGTTGTTGAGGATTACTTGAATCCTGAAACTGTTGGAAGAGTTATCAAAGAGTTTGTTGGACAGATTTCGGATAAGGAGAAACACCTCATGACACCATACCTCTAACGGCAAGCTGTTTTCGTGAAGCATTGCTTCATCAACGTACCAGGAAGAAATGATTGCAAAAAAGATGCTGCAGAAACGTTAGTAATGATTATGCAGAGAAGAGGGGTACAACATACTAGAGCTCCTGAAGTATGAATTGACAGCAATCAGTTCCTCACCATCTGAATGTAAAGATGGCATCAATTGAAGAAGCCGATAAAGCACTTATGAGCGAAACTAGTCATCAACTTTCCAGAGGAGAAAAGGAATGTCAAATGTGATGCTCATGACGATAGTGGACTTCATGGACTTGTGGCGAAACTCCAATGCAAAGATGGGCCTTGAACATTTGGGCAATTGGCTGAGAGTCTTTCAAAGATCTTGCTAAAGGTTCTAGTCACAAGAATAGAATTATTTTTGATGTTTAAAATCTCAAATCAAGCAATGGAACGTGCACAGAGAAGTTCTTCTGAAGAATCATTATCATATTAGGCATAACTAGAAATCGACTCCTGTCGTCTTGATATGTTTTTGGAGCTCAATGTTGACAAAGTAAGGTGGCAGGAGTATGTCTTCAGTGGATGCTGCAATGTGTGTCAAGAAAGGAATTATTTTGGGGAGATATGGGGGTGAATGTGGAAACTGTTAGCTGGCATGATTTAACACAGATAGAGAGCTTCAAGCACCAAGAAGAAGCCGATGCAGAATCATGTTCATATTAATGATGGTGTTGTGAAACGGGGCTCATCAGTCTTGGTTGACTCACCTGAACAGTGTTTTGTAAACTCATCTTCACCTCAAAAACCTGGCAATAAAAGCGTTTGTAAGCTTGGTAACGGAAAACAAGAAAACTGTAACCAGTCACTGTTAGTTGATCACTGACAACAATTTGGTTGTGTCTCCAGCATTCATGCACTTAGCGGGTGTGACAGTCACAAGGTGGGATCCAACTGTCTGGGCAATAGAAAGATCCATGGATTCTCCAATGGAAGGGTTTGGTGTAAGAGGAATGTCACCACAGATGATAAGTAATAGCTGAAAATTCCTTGTGTCTGATTACAGAAGACGACTGTTCACATTCGAAGTATCGTTGGGGCAGTACCACATCCAAGAAGAGCTGACTCAACAGCTGTGTGCTGTTCTTCAACGTACGAGAACACACATAGCGAGCATGATGCTGCAGTGTAAGTGTGGTTAAACTCCAAATTGCAGTCACAAACCAGATCAGCAGTATGGTTATAAGCACAGATGTTGAATTAACTGTGATACTGCCAGTACGTTGAGGCGATGACTGCCCCTCCATGCAAAATGTCCAACTCATGTATGATAGACGTGCACTTGAGCAAGAGGATGAACTAAATGTGTGGTGTTTTGTGGCTGTAGTAAAGCAAAAGTGTAAGAAATCCATAATTAACTCTAAAATATGGCAATGTGCAATTAACAGGTAATATATAAAGGGTCAGAATGGTGGTACATGTGAATCAGTTTTTTTGGCAAATATATCTTTAAAACATTGACTTTTGGACATGGATGTATTACTGACCCCATCAATGTGGCCATTCGAACATTTTGAGTTGTCAAACAACCTTTAGGTCAAAGGTTCTGGAGAATACAGTAATGGGGGTGGTAGTACTTCGCTTAAAAGGGGCGTGGCCCATTTTCACCTATTTGCCGTCAGTGGCAAATGTGTTTACAACCAAAATTGTTCAATGACCTTCAATAGATGATTTTGAAGAGTTTTTAGCTTGGATACAAGTGATCCAAACCAATGAGCTACTCTGTACCAACTTATATTCCTGGGTTTATTGCATGTATGAAACCTGTGCTGAAAGAACAATTTTGTTTTGCAATGGTCGCTGTTGAGCTGTGCCATTCCAAATTGCATTATTTTTCTCCGCTGAAGGGGATTGAGCCCAGTAACCTAGCAATGAGTGGACTTCAATTAATGACGTTGTGTTGTGCTTGTTTCGTACAATTTTTTTCAAAGCGTTTTGTTTGCTCTGTACTGTGATGTGGAAATGCTTCTTAAGAAGTTTTCCACAATGCATTTCAAAATAAGACTGCTAGCCTTGGATTATTGCAAAGCAAAACCTTTTGTGATTGCCAACAAAACAAAGCAGTAAGAAAATTTTTTAAAAAATCGTATAACATAAATTGAAGGGTGAGGTAAGGGAAGATATCGTATGTTGCAGAGGTAGAGTCTTATGTCCATACAGACGTCATCTAGTATATGGAGTGTGTGAGCAATTTGTATGTGTTTTGAACAACATTTCATCGTCAACATTGCAAGCCTTCTTTCATTCTGAAGAAGGTTAACCTCATCCTGAAGGAAATGATAAATCGGGCCTTATGTGTTCAATCTGAATTAAAGGAGTTAAGAAAAATACATTTGTAAGTTTTCTGTGAAAAACTACATATCAAATTTAGAGAATATCTTTTATTTATCAAGAATAAAAGTTTAAAAAAAATAATAATAAAATCAGTATCCCACAATTTAACCAAGTGAACAAATCATTGTCGATGGATGCTGCAGATTGTTTAAGCTCAGTGAAACTGGTGCAGAAAGTTTGCATTTTGTGCGATATTGAATGGTTGAGTTGTCGATCTATTGCTCAGCTCTTTTTAAGTGGTTTGGCTTTCACGGTTAGGTGGCTGGCTTGGGAATTGGGTCTGAGTTTGAGCTTGTTTTTTTTTAAACCGTTGATCTAACACCAGGGGGTTGATCACCTGTATCTTCCGAGTTCGGCGATTGAGTAACCAGCGTAGGGGAATAAGGCATTTGGGTACTGCGTCGGCATGGTGACCCGCTAAACTGTACTTTCATGAAACTGCCTCGGCAGCCCTATGCTTTATGGTGCAAAATAGTGGTGTTATTATATTATTTATAAAGTATAAGAAGCATTTTTAAAAATGCAAATGATGGGGGTAGGGATCGCAATGCCAAAGGTTGCAAACAGGTAGGGGTTGCTGGGGGGATTTGGGAAAAAATAAAATGCCAATGGGGTTTTAAATACCCCCGACATCCATGTTTTTCTTTTTTGATGTAATATAAGTTGTGAGGAATCTGTTTTATAGGAGTCATAGTACAAGTACAATGTATACACATCCAATATGAGATAGATAATGCAAACCAAAGGAAAAATTGTGTTTTAAAATCAATTAAAAATGATAGATTGTATCTATAAGCAAGTTGGTGTCTGTCTCTTGTTTTGTCTGACAGATCGATACATTCAGCTTGTTACTTCTCATATTCAAATAAACTGACAGAAGGGAATAGAAGGGATCACATATCGGGAAGCTGTAGCGACTTAATTTGCCCCTCCCCAAGGAGTTTTTTCTCATTGTTAAGTGTTTATAATTGTTTGTGGGGTTTCGTGGGGCACCCATAACGGAAGTAAAAAAAATATAACAAGCACGTTGATTACTTTTTTTAACAGTCGTACTGCTGTTTAAACTAAATGAAAGGGGAAACCACGTTTTTGAGGATTATGCTGATCGGTCCCACACCTAAGGGCCCGAGCCGATATCTAACTGTAACATATACCAGAGAGGATAAATACATGACCTTCTGCTGCTTCGTAGGGAGTGGGTGTTCACCATGTGTGTTAAAAATGAAATTCTCCATTTTGTAAGTGATATGTTACATAGTACACTTTGAATTAGTTGGACATACAAGCGATCAAAGTCCACGCCTGCATAAAGACTATAAAAGTCAAGCTGTGATGCTAGTTGTGATGCTATGCTCAGGGAGGATCGAATAAAACATATGAGAAGCATATCAAAGTCTTCAGATAGTAAAGGAGTCCATGTGGGTCAATTGCAGCCAAATTCATCCGCCGGCATGAATTATAGGCCCAGCTGAAAACCCTGAGGAGGATACATGGAACTGACACTGTTTTCAATCGAAAGGCATGAAGGAAGAAAGCCAAACTCTCCAAGCGATGTCGTACGTGATAGGACATGATATAAGAGTCTTAGTGATCACGAGTTGAAAGTATGGGTGAGATTCAAAAACTCTGCTGGGGAGAGGGAAAGTCAGCAAGAGGTTAAATGGGCGTGACCATCCATTGAGACATTTGCACCGTCCTACTTTTTTTCCATGCTTTCTTACTTGAGTCTCTAATCTAAGTATTTTAAAAATAGAAAGAAAGTGATTTGTGGTTACCAAAACATGCTGAAGCAGTATGACACACTGTTCCTCAACCAGTTTTGACACCATGGGCCTAAATGTTTAGCACGATTGTCATCTGAATGTTTAAACAATTATCGTTACACAAGCATATTTTTTATCTTCCAAATTCCTTATTTGACTTGTATTCATTCATTAATTTGGTTCCTTGCATCTGTTTATGGTTACAGTTGTGCCCTGGAGGTATGGGTCAAGAAACTTAGGGCAAAAATAATTCTGTACAAAAATAGAGGCCATCGAGTAGCTGAAATGAGGGGGCAGCAGTTCACAGACTGACAGTGAATCAAAGGATAGGCTGACAAAATTGGGAGGTCGCCAATTAATGGAGTTCGAAAAGGAGGGGGAAAGAGAAGGTGTACCAACACTGTATGTGCTAATAGCAGACCGGAACTTGACCTCTTGCAAAGAGATTTACAGCCAGGAATTTGAAAAGCATAATTCAACCATTCAGAGGAGCAAGTGGGAGAAGTGGACAAGTTGAAGTGGGGAGTCATACTCCATGGTATTAATGATGAAGGCCTGTAGACTGAAATTTGGAATTTGGCAGAGGGTTTGACACCAATGGCCCACTCTTTAAGCCTATGTTGACACTATCCCAGCAAATGCTAACAGATGGACAGCCAGTTAATCTCTCAAAAATGAAGCGTACTTATTTATTTAACTCACCTGCAATTATAGTTCCGGGCAGCTTATGCGATGGAGATTTGTTCATGATCTCTGTCTGTCACACACTTTGCAATTTGTGAAACTAACCGATTTCAATGAAACTTGAACAATTTCATCCCGGATGTCAAGTTTTTCACGGAATTAAAAAAAAAATCGGTCCGAAGGGTCGACAGGGGTTTCCCAAAATAGGTATTTGCTTTTCTCCAAAACCCACACAAATATTTCTGGAACTGGATGGATTCGGATTTCAGCCGCTATCCACAACTCAAATCCATCAGCACAGGCCAGTGAACCTTATTCAAAAAAAAAAGAAAAAGAAAGACCAGATAAAAAAATATGATGAGTCTGGCTGCCAGACATGCATCTGATCAGTTGAAATTTAAACGTGTATTCCATAGTACTAGATCATAATTTGTGAAGTTTTTATGTCGATTATTATCGCGGTTCAGAGAAACGTATTTAATAATTTTTCTTATTCAAGTGACCTCTGGTGAAAATTTTTTCTCAGTGAACAAGCAGGTTTTGAGAAAACACTAAAGTTCTGTGTGGGCAAACAGACAGACGGACAAAGGGTAATCCCAGCAAGGATAATTGCTCAGGTGTACCATTCACCTTAAAATCAACAAAGTTTAATTGGCCTGCCATGTGTTAAATTGTATTGATTGATTATTTCTGTAAAAATCAGCTGTTCTGTAGGTTTCCTCATGCTGGGTAGTGCATTTTAAGCAAAAACTCAAATGACCACGAGCTTTCAAAGGCTCCGGGATAAAGGTTGTGGTCAGGTAAGATCAGGGTATGCGGTATAAAATATTTCAAAGGCCTGAATATCTTGGAACACAGTCAAGACATCATTAAAGTGGAATGCATATGGTCACAAGACCGCGAGATAGCTATCCTCAAAACTGGGTGACAAGCAAGGACGAACTGATCAGAAGAGGCATAGGAGGCCAATGGAAATTTTTGCCTTGGTGTGGTAGAGATCAGAGGCAAAGTTTATGGAGACTGGTCACTGTGTGGTATGTGACAACAATATCAAGCACTTCACAAGTCTGGCCTGTACAGTAGGGTGGCAAGAAGGAAGCCATTATAAAAAGCCACTTGAGTGGGCCACATTTGAGGTGTGCAAAAAACCATTCCGAGATTCTGAAGCCATGTGGCAAAATGTTTTGTGGCCTGACGAACGAGGAGATGAACTTTTTGACCGAAATGCAAACGTACTTTGGTGTAAACCCAACACAGCACTCACCAAGAAACCATCATACTGTGAAGCATTATGATGGAGCATCATGTATGGGGATGTTTTCATCAGCCAGGGACTGGGGCACTTGGGTCAGGATAGAAGGGAAAAATGGATTGGAGCAAATATAGAAAAATCTGAGGAAAATCTGCTTCTCTGCAGAAACCTGAATTTTGATGGAAATTCACCTTTCGCATGACAAACGACCGAAGCAACGCCAAAAGTCCATTGGAATGGCTAAGGAAAAGATAATGTCCTTGAGTGGCCCAGTCAGAGCCCTGAAACTAAACAATTGGAATCTGTGCATGACTTGAGGATTGCTTCACGCAACTTGACTGTTAGTTGAACATGTTAGGTGCATAAAAATGGTAAATATTGCCCAATCAAGGTGTGCAAAGTTTGGGGAGACCTAATTCCAAAGACTCACAAGTGTAGTGCTATTTAAGGTGCTTCACCAAGTATTAACTCAGGTGGGGACCTTATGCAACAAGATTATTCTAGTTTGTATTTTTCATTAATTTTCTGAAATTTGTGGCATTTATTTTTCACTTGGAAGTTGTGGTTGCGAGTGCAAATAAAGGTGGAAAAAGTCTGCTTTAATGCAAGTTTAATTCCAAGCTATCTATACTGATAAAAGGTGTGTGGTGCGTGGTGCGTGTGTGTGGTGTCCTCCATAACTGCTCAACATGAAAAACCTAGCAGCCTGAAACTTGAATGCATACTAAGAAAATCCAAGGAAGTGGGGGGGTAAGAAAAAAAGGTGGAAAAAAAATTGGGTTTTTTTGGGGGTTGTTTTTGGGGGGTTTTTTTTTTATTAAACACTCCTCTTGAAGATAATTAATGCCTTATTTAATTATATCCTTGTCAGGGGATATGGCACCTCGCACTCTGGTCTTAAGGCGTTTCCTGGGGTACCTCGCTAGTCTGAGGCTGCGCTATGTGTATTTGGCCTGCTCAGCATGCTTTTGACTTGGAACAGGCTAGATTTCTTTAATGATAAAGTTAATTTTTTTCACTTTCTTCCATTATCGAATGCCTGTTCATCATAGCTAGAATCGCTGGGCTATATTGAATGCTTGTAACACTGGAGATGCCAGGTGTTTTTGCTTTATTAATTTTGCGTATATGAATCACCGAGGAATTCTAAACAGCCATTATTAGAATGTAAGCTCAGATTTTGAAGTATCCAGCAGTTCCACTCGAAAAAGTGTTGATTTGCCAATTCGATATTGCCACGGGTGTTTCGGGTGGGATACGTTGAGAATTGGGCATTGGTAATGGGCTTAGCCAAGCGCAGGCATTCTGTTGGATTTCTTAAGTGCTTAAGGCCAATTACTAGACTGGTAAGTCCGTTTGTGTCCGATTGCGGGGAATGTACAGATCAAGGTATGTTTCTCACAGGGTAAGGTAGTATACAGCAACACTGACGTTGGTACTTTGGGTAGTTTGATCTGGGATAACGTGACTCTCCAGTGGGTGTGAGATGGACACTGCAAGTTGGGCTGTTAGGGGATAGAGAGTGGCGAGTAAAGGTTTCATCGCTGTAATCTTTATGGAGGGTTCCATGCTGTTTCTAAGCAAGTTGGTTTCAGATTTGCTTTGGGAAAGTTATAATGTTTCTCTTTGTGATTTCCATAGCAAAATATTATTTGAATAACGCGGATTTCAAGCTGTTTGCAGATGAACACGTTCGTAGATTATCGAGCCAATTGTTTTTCCACCATCACACTCGCTGTTTATAAAGAATAATGTTTGTGATCATATCTTAGAAACGTGCTATTTAAATGTGGTTGTTTTTGGTGAAGCTATCCAGTTTCTACTGTTGATCATAGTCTGTGTGATAATCCCTGACTCAACTGCGATTCCGAAAAATGACTGATATCGTGTTGTGTGTGTGTGTGGTGTGTGTGTGTGGTTGGTGTGTGTGTGTGTGTGTGTGTGTGTGTGTGTGTTGTGTGTGTTTGTGTTTGTTCACAAAAGCATAACATATTCTCTTCTGATTATCCC
>CM068952.1:94192916-94210212 GCA_035128595.1 Eptatretus atami
GTCAAATTGACAAAATGGAGGTCGTTTTGCTGTTGGTGGGAATGTAGGTTCGAAACCCGTTTGGAGGGGTGCAGGAGACCTGTTGACGGCTGGGAGCGTGGCTGCGAACGGTGAGTATCGCTTAGTGGGTACCCCGGGCACCGGGCTGCCTAAGTCGGCGCGGTAGCCAAGGGTCCCAAGGGGCCGGGATAGCGTAGTGGGACGGGTGGGACGCCATGATGCGGGGCCCGTGGGCCAATAGCCACGTAGGGCAGTGTCGTGGGCACGGGATACCGGGGAAGGGCCGTGGTGCCAAGCTGCACGTGAGCTCAAGCGGAGTAGCCAGGGAGGGCATCCCAAATTTTAGGGGCTGGTAAGGCTGCGGAGGCAGTTGCAGGGCCGAGAGGTGCATCGTTGGAGAATCGGCAGAGGGTAGTTCCTGCCAAGGGAGGCCACGCGTCCCACCATGAAACCGTCAGCAAGGGCACGACACAAATTTGAGGGCAAGGCAAAAATTGTGAGGACACAAAAAGGCGACGGGAATCTTGGTTGGTAGAACCAGATAGATTAAGCGACAGGCTTCTTTTGCAAAGCCGGGGTAGTTTAGGTGTAATAAATGTTAGGGCTAGATAAGAAGTGTCCCTCCGCACATCCATCCTTTTGGTGTTGGGGACCGATGGACCCACTTTGGGTTGGATCGCCTAGATCTGACAGGAGGCCATTCTTGAGGCTTAATTGGTCAAGACAGGAGCTAGCTTTTTTCCCCTTTAAATTCATCAAGAAAAAAGGGGAACATAGGGGTTTGGGAGTAAGGCTAGGATGACGAATGGTTGCCGGACAGAGACTTAAAGGGGGTTGGGAGACGAATTTATAGGGGAAATAAAAAATAAAATAAAAAAAAAAAGTTGGGGCTAAATTTGTGTTATGCAACTAGGGGAGTGGGTGTGGACAGAGACAGGCAAGGCGATAGGCTTGGAGGGAGACAGTAGGGTAGGTCCGAGCCCGCTCAGACCGGTCGGCACCACCGCACTCCTCCACACACTCCAGAACGAGAAACAAGAGGGCCGGCCAGCCTTCAACCTGCCGGCCTGGCTTTTGCTACAACGGCCTGATGCAGGCTCCGTGCCTTGTCTGCCATGCCTCTGCTTTGAGACCCCTGCTTGTCTGCTGCCTCTGTCTGACCCACTGCCTGCTAGCCCTGGTTTGCCCGCATTGCATCATTACCATGTGCGCCAGGATCATCGCCGCGCTGCAGGGACTGCCTGTAGGCAGCTGACACCACGGAACTGCATTGGGCCAGACCCGTGCACCACCGTGTTTGGTATATCCAATCCTCCGTGTCAATTTTCTTGTGTTGCCCTTGAGTCAGTGCCCTCCAGTGTTCTGCAGGGACTGGCCCCCGCAGGCAGCCGCACACGGGGACTGCATTGGTGCAGCCCGTGCACCGTTTAATATTCACTGCTGAGCTCCATCTTCAAGGGGGAGGCCTAGACTCGGAATGGGGCAGCGCGGCAATTCCTGTTTACCAACTGCATTTGTTTGCATGAGCCAGAGACTGCATTTGGGCAGCCTGCTCCTGCTTGAAATGGCCTGTGGGATAGGCGCATAGCCGCCGGGTTGGGGTGAGTTGCCTTCAGCAGCTGAAGACAATGAAAAGGTTTTGTGTAGACAATCGGGGCCTTTATGAACAGGCCGCCGAGACATCGACCTTCAGCTGCGGGGGCGCTCACCTCAAATAACGTTGACATTGCTATGTGCCTTTTTCCCACAGAGTCCATCAGTCTGGCTGATTAGTGTCAATTTTTATGGAAGTTAGGTTAAGGTAAATTGTAACATGAAGTTTGCTCCGCCCCTGCATGTGTGGTCTTAAGCGCCGGCATTTATCTAAGTCGTCTGCATGAGTTGAGTTTGTTTTGTTAGTGACTCAGCCCGTAGGTTTTTAACTTTTGGGAATACGGATACCAATGTGCCCCAGGGATCCGAAGATAATCGTACTAGGAGAACTTTACACATGAAAAGCACACGAAATTTGACGACTCGGGACGAGTCTGTAAAAGGGGAGGGGGTAGTGTTACGGTTGTGGAAATTCACAGAACACCATATCGGGCTTCAGAGAATCAGTTATGTCGATAAGTCTGTGTTTAGATAGATTTCACCGATGTCTAAAGGGAATTATTCGTGATAACCGGGCTGTGATCTTGAGGTAGTGTTCTTTCTTTTGCTATTTATTTTGGAATCAACCCCCATAGCCACTTCACAACAACCACCTTCTCACAACTGCATCTCACAACCAAGCACCTTCTCCACACCGCCTTAGAACAACAACCACCCTTCTCACTATCGCGGCTTCACAACACTTCACCAACGAATCTCCTCGCCATCTCTAAACCACATCTCTCACACAAAACAAACACGAACGGCATAGCCTCCCTTCATCTCCATTGCACCGCTCTTTGTGCCAATCCACGTCGAGTTCCCCACGAATGGCAAATCGCTGCGAAGACGCAAGGGTTTCTGTTAGGACGGGGGCCGGTGATTCCACAAACGTCCGCGTGGGCTGGTGATCTCTTGCAACGTCGCGCTTTTCCTTTGCATGACTTGCAATTGGGATCAAAAGATCCGAAAGGGCGGAGCCAGCGGGGGTCAGAGGTCGGAGGGGAGAGATCAACAACCTCGCCTCACGGACTCCATATAAAGTTGCGCAGAGACGCAAGCGAGTGGTTGAAGGCGGAGAGGAGTTGAAGTCGGATTCCAGTTTGAAGTCCGGGTTCAGTTGAAGTGGTGGGAGTCGGTCTGCAGCCTGTAAGGAGTCGCAATGGTGAGGCAGGAGTTGGGAATCGTACGCAGCGGAGCTGGAGCGGCACATGCCGTGCGTGCCGAACTGTGGGTCGCTGGAGCGCAGCCGGAGAGGAGTCGCCAACCAGCGGCAACGTCCGAGGTGATGGGCCCCGGACAGTCGACGACGCTGAGGGACGGGCGGGCTCTTAGAGCAGCATCAATCTAAAAGAGCAAAGGCGCGTTCGGTCTCTGAGCGTTGTCGACTAGGCGCCATTCGACCGGCGCCGCACGACTAGCCTGGGCCGAGCCGCGGTCACGCCAGACTGCCGTGTGGACGGGGTCGAGGAGCGCTCAGCGAGTCAACCCACGAAGTGACAGGTAGCATGCCTCGTCTTCTCACGAGCTTTTGGCGGTCCTCCATCGGCTCCGTGAATATAAAGACCACAGAGGTCCCTTCTCGCTTGAACCTATTCCTGGGGTTTTATTTGGAACATGAATGTTGTGGCAACGTTCTGTCAAGTAGTAATTCTGCTAAGATGATTGTGTAGAACGGTTGTGTTTCTTCTTTGTCGTGCTTTTGTTGATTGCAATTGCTTTTCTTTTGCTGTTGCATAAATGCATGCGTGTTTGCTTGAATTCATAATTGCAATGCGTGTTTTGCCTCGCCTAACTTGTATATTGCATTGCTGCATAACGTGCTATAATAAATAAAATGGTCTTGTGTGAATGTACCTGCTAGTTGCCGTCCCTTCCTAAATTGAACTCGCATTATTAAGTGCGGGATATTTAGCGGGCTTTTAAAAGCCGATAAGAGATCGGGTCGACGGGTTTGGCGACTAATCCCGCTCGCCAATCGCAAACGGAGCGAGCTCTTAAAGCGGCTCGTTTCGTAGCTTTCCGTCGAGGTACAATCTCTCGTAGTCTGCCGCTTTAGGTGGATTATCGGGGGTAGCAAAAGATGAGGATTTGATGGGGGCATGATAGTGGTGGTGAACAGCTGTTTTTGAAGGCCTGGAGGGAAAGAATGGGATTCGAATAGAGTGAGGGAGTTTATTCCAAAGGTGGGAAAAAAGAGGAATGAAAGAGTGAAGGTGAGCAGTGATTCGTGATTTGGTAGTTTTACCAGAAGGGGGTTGTTTGGCAACCCGCTGAGCTTAGCGCCTGCGGAAATGGTGGTGGGGACATCGCAGAGAGAGGCAGGGGGGCGAGGCTGGAGGAGACGGTAGAAGAGAGAAAGACCAAACCGACCAGCCTGCGGTGATGAGTAAGAGCCGCAAAGACTCACCTCATTGCGGAGATGCAATGAATCCGAAATGCTTTGGTTTACAGCGTGAAGCCGAGAAGGTGGAGGCAGGAGCACAGCCAGAGGGGAGAGCAGTACTCATCAGCTGTGGACAAAAGATTTCGTAAGTGGTCACGAGCTCAGGTGGGCGAGGAAGGCTTTGCAACGAGGGGGGAGGGATTCCCATCGCGACTGGCTTTGGAGGGAGGTTTGAAATGTGGCATTCCCAGGAAGGTCATCGGCAGAATAGTGAAGACCGCAGAAGCTTGAAAGAAAGGCTTTCTTCCAGAGGATGTTGAGCAAAGTGATGGGGGGGGTTCTCTACGGTCTTTCGGAGAGACGAGTGAGAGTGTGAATTTGTCCGGATTGAAAGACATGTTCACGTGTTGGACATTTGTGATTTATCCAGATCTGCAGTGAGGGAAGAAGCCTGTGCTTGAGCCGGTCTGAGGGCATCGAACGATTGTCGGCAGAGGGTGGAGTCATAGCAACAAGAGATATGGAGGATTTTTCCAGGTTGGAGATACTCATATGATGAAACCAGAAAAAGAACAAGGGCCCGAATCTACTTGAGGAACTCAGCTGGGAACAGGAAGAGGGGATGAAAGAATCCCATTTAGGGCAACTTGACTGGCGACAGAGAGGAGATCTGCGAGCCCTGAGTGGAGATGGCCTTGGATACCATAGGAAGAGGTTGGTGAGGGCAGGGAGAATGCAGACTGTGTCAAAAGCACGTGATATGTCAGGGATATCGCTTCGGATCTTCTGTCTGGCTTGAGGACTCATCCATTGTTGGGCAGAGCAGAAGCAGGCATATTCCAGGGTGGAGTGATCCTGGTCTGAACCAAATGATGATCAAGAACAAAGCCATTGGAGAAAGGAAGGATTTATGTCTGAAGCGATGATGGATTCCATAACCTTGCTGATGATTGGGAGAAGCGCCGATTGGACTGTAGTTCAGGATCTGTTTTTGATACTTTTTAATCACGAGGCAGTTAAGCGTTTTGCTGAATTTCCCAAGCGATGGCAGATGACTTGAACAAATGAGAGGGTGAATAGAACAGAGGAGGGTGAGCAAGAGCAGAAGAGCAGGTTTTTAGGACACGTGGGCTGAATGCCGTCTGGACGGTTGCAGAATCTGAGTCGAAGTTTGACAGCAAGCTCTCCATTGGTCAGGAGAAAAGGACAGAGTCCAGGGACAGTTGGGCTGCGACTGGTAGGTGGTAGAGAAAGTGATTGGGGTTTTAAGGACACAGATTTAGCTGCAACACCGAGTTTTGGTCTTTCAGCCTTTTACGTGCGGTATCAGATTGCGGCAATTTGAGGTAAGGGAGGATGGAGGGGGAACATACCACCAGAAACAGATTTGATTAGATGCCACCAGGATTTTGGAGGAGGGAAGAGAGGTTTGATGAAATTCAGACTTGAAGCTTCAGAAAGATGTTGTTTTCTGGCTCCCTGTGTGGAAGATACACCACTGTTCCGCGCTTTTATGGAAGGAACTGAGATTACCCTCAGTGTGTTTGTTTCCATTGAGGCAAAGGCAAGTTGTTTCAGGCAACTGCTCGTCACAAGCTTCAAGTGAACCAAGGGCGGGAGGAAGGGTAGACAACTGAAGACGAGAGGGGGTATCTTGTGCTGAGGGAGAGCAAAGTTTTCTTTTTGAAACGAAATTCCGCAGGATGAGTTGATGTTGGAGAAATAAGCGATAGGAGACCAGTCTATAAGTTTGTGGCTGCTTGGAGACCCTGCCAGTTGAGCTTGAGTGAAATGCAGACTCACGGCACTGAGGTGGTTCTACTGATAATGCCAGAGAAGATTTGTCACTTTGAACAAGGACGTGGTAGAAGAAACCGATTGGAGCGGAGAAGAGCAGCAGATATTGTCAGGGAAATTTGTCAAAATCAGATTCAGAAGAGATGGAGTAGCTCTATCCCGCAACCCTTTTTAATAGTTATTAAGATATACTCGCTGCGGCCGGGCACGGGGGGGCCCCGCAACCAACAGTAAAACACCCTAACATTGGTTAGATCCGGGTCGGGAAAGTTGACCGATTGAGTCGTCCAATGAGTCGCACAAAGCTTTTGCTGAATATGCAGGTGAGAGAGGTACACACATAGCAACTGGATGATGAAATTGATTGCCACATATGAAGGAAGGGATAGAAAGGGAGAAGGGGTAGTTTTGGATGAGAAGATAGAAGTTGTCGCTGTTTTGGAATGTGAGGTGTAATGGATCATACTGTTAGGTGGACGGTAACAGTAAACATATAACATGAGGTGGGAGTGGAGAAGCCGTACCAGAGGTATTCTGGGGGGTGTGGGGGAGTGAGGGAGTGATGGGAGTGAGGAATAGAGTCTTTGATGAAGGGCACTCATACACCAGGACGAGGCTAGGTCTGTAGACCGAGGAGGGAGTAACCAGGGGAGAACTTGGGAGTCAACACTCTTGGGGAGGAAAGTTTTGTTCGATTCAAGATTATGTTGGTTTGTCAGTGCAAACTGTGTGGAAAGATCGAAAGGTTTTAGCGAAGGCCTGATATTTGAGGTAACACTTATGAAGAGGGAGGGGGAGGAGGCTTTCGGTGCAGGGGGTGGGGGGGGGGAGGGTAGGACTAAGGGGAGAGGAGGGGGGTAAGGAGGGTTTTGAAAGAGTGTGGGGGATTGCAGTATAAGTGGGGAGGGGGCGATGAGGAAGGAGAAAAGCTCTTGGTGCTGGGGGAGAGGGGAACAAGAGAGGGGGCAGAAAGAAGGCGTTGAGGATTGAGGAGGTGAGTGAAGAGATGGAGGTGAGAGGGCGTGGAAGGAGGCAGCTTTTTTGTGGATGAGAGGGGGGGGGAACTTTGAGAAGGAATGAGTGAGGGGCGAATGCTTGGGAGAAGGTGAGGGGGGGAGTTTTGAGAAAGAGGTGAGAGGGAGGCTTGAGGGAGAAAGTGGGATGGTTGCTTTTGAGAGTGAGGGGTGAGGGGGGTGATTGGCATGAGTTGGAAAAAAAGATGGTTGAATGGAACTCGAATTCATCAGCAAACTGGGGTTTTAAAGTTTTAGGTCAGAGATGCGATTTCACACATTTCTTTGATGATGCAATAAGGCAAATCGGAGAATGGAGAGAAGAAACACTAACGGTTGGATTTTTTTCGGCAACGTATGAAGGAAAGGTCGAATTGATGAGCAGTCTGTAAATAGTAGAAGAGTAGTGCATTATGATCAGTAAGAGTACACACGTGTGAAAGAGGAAGATGAACATTATAAGGATCGTTTTTATTATATTATTATTATTGTTTGAGAGAGTTTTAACAGATTAGGTCAATGGAAGTGTTGTAGAAAATCGTGAGTGAATGGTGAATTTGATCGGTAAACAAGGGGGTCTAAACGGATCACGTGGTGATGGTTACAGGAAAGACACAGATTATTATTTTTTGATGTATTTTTGAGAACAGGTACGATTTGGGAATGGAAGCGTTGTAGATCAGAAGAAACGTGAAGGTATGCTGAAGAGTGTAAATTCGTAGAACAAAGATGGGTGTGCGCAAGAGAAGAAGAAGAGGAAGAAGAAGAAGAAGAAATCGGACTCGTAGATATGCAAGGGAAAGGTAGTGGTTTTATTATTATTATTATTATTTTTATTTAAGCTAGAAATAGAGTGATAAGTTGGGAGGGATGGGGGACGTTAGGAAAGTGGGGAGATGAAATTGAGTATGGGGAGAAAATACAATAAACACGATCGTACACCCGAGGGAACAAAGGTGCCTCAGCCCAGTAAGACAAGGTGCAAATCTTCACAAAATAGCACGATTTTTTAAAACAAAACGAACTAGAAACACAGTAACATCCAGGTGAGAAAATAAAAGTTAAAAACGGGACAGATAAAGACGGAAACTTAATCTTTGAGATCGACAGCAGAGAGCCATGAAGGAGACTGCCGACGCTCCAAACAGAACGGAGATCAAACCTAAGGTGAGTCATATTTGAACCAATAAGGTTAAAGATCATATTACTGTTTGAATCAGAAAAGTTTAAAATCTCAAGTCTTTTTGCTTTTTGTCGTTGTAGCTATCTCTTTGGGATTTTAACTTTGTGAAATTATCACAATTCAGCGGGTAAACCTTAATTTTGTATACTTAGTGCTAATGGTGGTTTTAGTTATGCATTGTATGTCAGAGCTAACTCTTTCAAAATCATTATTGGGTCTTGAACAATTTTTGGTTGGTAAACATTTTTCCACTGACAGGCGAATAGGTGAAATGGCACCCTTTTTAAGCGAAGTATACACCCGCATACTGTATCCAGAACGTTTGGACCTAGAAGGTTGTGTGAACCTCGAAATGGTTAGGAATGGCCAATTATGGGGGATCGTAATTACATTTCCATGCTCCAAAATCAATGGTTTTTAAAGATATTTGCAAAAATGATTTAACATGTACCGGACTTCAATTATTCATAATGTTCTTCTTCTTTTGTTCAATACTTGATTCCTGAAAGGTTAATTACTGACATCTGAAGATTCTAGGTGGGAATAATCTGCATTAAAAAAGATTACAATTAACCTATTATTTCTATTGTTGTAGGAGGCGCTAGGTGTTTAAGTGTAGAGTTTCTGATGCGTATTCTACCTGGATCCTGCTTGCTGTTACTATAACATGGTATTGATTTCATTGTAGTTGAATTGCACATTAAATCATCTTGAACAAGTTTTTGAATAATAACTGGTATCTAACAATTTTACGAAAAAAAAATTTTTTTACAGGAAACTTTAGTGGTTTCAAGTCGCAGCCGAGGGGTTTTTGAATGGGTTCATGCGTTATATGCAACATGTTCCAGGAAAAAGTTAACAGGTAAATTTTCAGATGTAATGCATCAAACCCTATTTTGGCTAAAAACTGATGAACAATACTTCCTTAACTCACAATGTTATGGATGAAAAGTGTGTACTTATATGTGTGTATAAGCATGCTTGTGAAAATTAAATCTTTGGTACCTTTGGACAAGGTAGATGGACCTATTATATTCAGCTCAACAATCCATTCAGCACTGGATCAGACTTCACAAAATCTTACTGAGTGATAATACCGGAGGTTGTTGAGGATTACTTGAATCCTGAAACTGTTGGAAGAGTTATCAAAGAGTTTGTTGGACAGATTTCGGATAAGGAGAAACACCTCATGACACCATACCTCTAACGGCAAGCTGTTTTCGTGAAGCATTGCTTCATCAACGTACCAGGAAGAAATGATTGCAAAAAAGATGCTGCAGAAACGTTAGTAATGATTATGCAGAGAAGAGGGGTACAACATACTAGAGCTCCTGAAGTATGAATTGACAGCAATCAGTTCCTCACCATCTGAATGTAAAGATGGCATCAATTGAAGAAGCCGATAAAGCACTTATGAGCGAAACTAGTCATCAACTTTCCAGAGGAGAAAAGGAATGTCAAATGTGATGCTCATGACGATAGTGGACTTCATGGACTTGTGGCGAAACTCCAATGCAAAGATGGGCCTTGAACATTTGGGCAATTGGCTGAGAGTCTTTCAAAGATCTTGCTAAAGGTTCTAGTCACAAGAATAGAATTATTTTTGATGTTTAAAATCTCAAATCAAGCAATGGAACGTGCACAGAGAAGTTCTTCTGAAGAATCATTATCATATTAGGCATAACTAGAAATCGACTCCTGTCGTCTTGATATGTTTTTGGAGCTCAATGTTGACAAAGTAAGGTGGCAGGAGTATGTCTTCAGTGGATGCTGCAATGTGTGTCAAGAAAGGAATTATTTTGGGGAGATATGGGGGTGAATGTGGAAACTGTTAGCTGGCATGATTTAACACAGATAGAGAGCTTCAAGCACCAAGAAGAAGCCGATGCAGAATCATGTTCATATTAATGATGGTGTTGTGAAACGGGGCTCATCAGTCTTGGTTGACTCACCTGAACAGTGTTTTGTAAACTCATCTTCACCTCAAAAACCTGGCAATAAAAGCGTTTGTAAGCTTGGTAACGGAAAACAAGAAAACTGTAACCAGTCACTGTTAGTTGATCACTGACAACAATTTGGTTGTGTCTCCAGCATTCATGCACTTAGCGGGTGTGACAGTCACAAGGTGGGATCCAACTGTCTGGGCAATAGAAAGATCCATGGATTCTCCAATGGAAGGGTTTGGTGTAAGAGGAATGTCACCACAGATGATAAGTAATAGCTGAAAATTCCTTGTGTCTGATTACAGAAGACGACTGTTCACATTCGAAGTATCGTTGGGGCAGTACCACATCCAAGAAGAGCTGACTCAACAGCTGTGTGCTGTTCTTCAACGTACGAGAACACACATAGCGAGCATGATGCTGCAGTGTAAGTGTGGTTAAACTCCAAATTGCAGTCACAAACCAGATCAGCAGTATGGTTATAAGCACAGATGTTGAATTAACTGTGATACTGCCAGTACGTTGAGGCGATGACTGCCCCTCCATGCAAAATGTCCAACTCATGTATGATAGACGTGCACTTGAGCAAGAGGATGAACTAAATGTGTGGTGTTTTGTGGCTGTAGTAAAGCAAAAGTGTAAGAAATCCATAATTAACTCTAAAATATGGCAATGTGCAATTAACAGGTAATATATAAAGGGTCAGAATGGTGGTACATGTGAATCAGTTTTTTTGGCAAATATATCTTTAAAACATTGACTTTTGGACATGGATGTATTACTGACCCCATCAATGTGGCCATTCGAACATTTTGAGTTGTCAAACAACCTTTAGGTCAAAGGTTCTGGAGAATACAGTAATGGGGGTGGTAGTACTTCGCTTAAAAGGGGCGTGGCCCATTTTCACCTATTTGCCGTCAGTGGCAAATGTGTTTACAACCAAAATTGTTCAATGACCTTCAATAGATGATTTTGAAGAGTTTTTAGCTTGGATACAAGTGATCCAAACCAATGAGCTACTCTGTACCAACTTATATTCCTGGGTTTATTGCATGTATGAAACCTGTGCTGAAAGAACAATTTTGTTTTGCAATGGTCGCTGTTGAGCTGTGCCATTCCAAATTGCATTATTTTTCTCCGCTGAAGGGGATTGAGCCCAGTAACCTAGCAATGAGTGGACTTCAATTAATGACGTTGTGTTGTGCTTGTTTCGTACAATTTTTTTCAAAGCGTTTTGTTTGCTCTGTACTGTGATGTGGAAATGCTTCTTAAGAAGTTTTCCACAATGCATTTCAAAATAAGACTGCTAGCCTTGGATTATTGCAAAGCAAAACCTTTTGTGATTGCCAACAAAACAAAGCAGTAAGAAAATTTTTTAAAAAATCGTATAACATAAATTGAAGGGTGAGGTAAGGGAAGATATCGTATGTTGCAGAGGTAGAGTCTTATGTCCATACAGACGTCATCTAGTATATGGAGTGTGTGAGCAATTTGTATGTGTTTTGAACAACATTTCATCGTCAACATTGCAAGCCTTCTTTCATTCTGAAGAAGGTTAACCTCATCCTGAAGGAAATGATAAATCGGGCCTTATGTGTTCAATCTGAATTAAAGGAGTTAAGAAAAATACATTTGTAAGTTTTCTGTGAAAAACTACATATCAAATTTAGAGAATATCTTTTATTTATCAAGAATAAAAGTTTAAAAAAAATAATAATAAAATCAGTATCCCACAATTTAACCAAGTGAACAAATCATTGTCGATGGATGCTGCAGATTGTTTAAGCTCAGTGAAACTGGTGCAGAAAGTTTGCATTTTGTGCGATATTGAATGGTTGAGTTGTCGATCTATTGCTCAGCTCTTTTTAAGTGGTTTGGCTTTCACGGTTAGGTGGCTGGCTTGGGAATTGGGTCTGAGTTTGAGCTTGTTTTTTTTTAAACCGTTGATCTAACACCAGGGGGTTGATCACCTGTATCTTCCGAGTTCGGCGATTGAGTAACCAGCGTAGGGGAATAAGGCATTTGGGTACTGCGTCGGCATGGTGACCCGCTAAACTGTACTTTCATGAAACTGCCTCGGCAGCCCTATGCTTTATGGTGCAAAATAGTGGTGTTATTATATTATTTATAAAGTATAAGAAGCATTTTTAAAAATGCAAATGATGGGGGTAGGGATCGCAATGCCAAAGGTTGCAAACAGGTAGGGGTTGCTGGGGGGATTTGGGAAAAAATAAAATGCCAATGGGGTTTTAAATACCCCCGACATCCATGTTTTTCTTTTTTGATGTAATATAAGTTGTGAGGAATCTGTTTTATAGGAGTCATAGTACAAGTACAATGTATACACATCCAATATGAGATAGATAATGCAAACCAAAGGAAAAATTGTGTTTTAAAATCAATTAAAAATGATAGATTGTATCTATAAGCAAGTTGGTGTCTGTCTCTTGTTTTGTCTGACAGATCGATACATTCAGCTTGTTACTTCTCATATTCAAATAAACTGACAGAAGGGAATAGAAGGGATCACATATCGGGAAGCTGTAGCGACTTAATTTGCCCCTCCCCAAGGAGTTTTTTCTCATTGTTAAGTGTTTATAATTGTTTGTGGGGTTTCGTGGGGCACCCATAACGGAAGTAAAAAAAATATAACAAGCACGTTGATTACTTTTTTTAACAGTCGTACTGCTGTTTAAACTAAATGAAAGGGGAAACCACGTTTTTGAGGATTATGCTGATCGGTCCCACACCTAAGGGCCCGAGCCGATATCTAACTGTAACATATACCAGAGAGGATAAATACATGACCTTCTGCTGCTTCGTAGGGAGTGGGTGTTCACCATGTGTGTTAAAAATGAAATTCTCCATTTTGTAAGTGATATGTTACATAGTACACTTTGAATTAGTTGGACATACAAGCGATCAAAGTCCACGCCTGCATAAAGACTATAAAAGTCAAGCTGTGATGCTAGTTGTGATGCTATGCTCAGGGAGGATCGAATAAAACATATGAGAAGCATATCAAAGTCTTCAGATAGTAAAGGAGTCCATGTGGGTCAATTGCAGCCAAATTCATCCGCCGGCATGAATTATAGGCCCAGCTGAAAACCCTGAGGAGGATACATGGAACTGACACTGTTTTCAATCGAAAGGCATGAAGGAAGAAAGCCAAACTCTCCAAGCGATGTCGTACGTGATAGGACATGATATAAGAGTCTTAGTGATCACGAGTTGAAAGTATGGGTGAGATTCAAAAACTCTGCTGGGGAGAGGGAAAGTCAGCAAGAGGTTAAATGGGCGTGACCATCCATTGAGACATTTGCACCGTCCTACTTTTTTTCCATGCTTTCTTACTTGAGTCTCTAATCTAAGTATTTTAAAAATAGAAAGAAAGTGATTTGTGGTTACCAAAACATGCTGAAGCAGTATGACACACTGTTCCTCAACCAGTTTTGACACCATGGGCCTAAATGTTTAGCACGATTGTCATCTGAATGTTTAAACAATTATCGTTACACAAGCATATTTTTTATCTTCCAAATTCCTTATTTGACTTGTATTCATTCATTAATTTGGTTCCTTGCATCTGTTTATGGTTACAGTTGTGCCCTGGAGGTATGGGTCAAGAAACTTAGGGCAAAAATAATTCTGTACAAAAATAGAGGCCATCGAGTAGCTGAAATGAGGGGGCAGCAGTTCACAGACTGACAGTGAATCAAAGGATAGGCTGACAAAATTGGGAGGTCGCCAATTAATGGAGTTCGAAAAGGAGGGGGAAAGAGAAGGTGTACCAACACTGTATGTGCTAATAGCAGACCGGAACTTGACCTCTTGCAAAGAGATTTACAGCCAGGAATTTGAAAAGCATAATTCAACCATTCAGAGGAGCAAGTGGGAGAAGTGGACAAGTTGAAGTGGGGAGTCATACTCCATGGTATTAATGATGAAGGCCTGTAGACTGAAATTTGGAATTTGGCAGAGGGTTTGACACCAATGGCCCACTCTTTAAGCCTATGTTGACACTATCCCAGCAAATGCTAACAGATGGACAGCCAGTTAATCTCTCAAAAATGAAGCGTACTTATTTATTTAACTCACCTGCAATTATAGTTCCGGGCAGCTTATGCGATGGAGATTTGTTCATGATCTCTGTCTGTCACACACTTTGCAATTTGTGAAACTAACCGATTTCAATGAAACTTGAACAATTTCATCCCGGATGTCAAGTTTTTCACGGAATTAAAAAAAAAATCGGTCCGAAGGGTCGACAGGGGTTTCCCAAAATAGGTATTTGCTTTTCTCCAAAACCCACACAAATATTTCTGGAACTGGATGGATTCGGATTTCAGCCGCTATCCACAACTCAAATCCATCAGCACAGGCCAGTGAACCTTATTCAAAAAAAAAAGAAAAAGAAAGACCAGATAAAAAAATATGATGAGTCTGGCTGCCAGACATGCATCTGATCAGTTGAAATTTAAACGTGTATTCCATAGTACTAGATCATAATTTGTGAAGTTTTTATGTCGATTATTATCGCGGTTCAGAGAAACGTATTTAATAATTTTTCTTATTCAAGTGACCTCTGGTGAAAATTTTTTCTCAGTGAACAAGCAGGTTTTGAGAAAACACTAAAGTTCTGTGTGGGCAAACAGACAGACGGACAAAGGGTAATCCCAGCAAGGATAATTGCTCAGGTGTACCATTCACCTTAAAATCAACAAAGTTTAATTGGCCTGCCATGTGTTAAATTGTATTGATTGATTATTTCTGTAAAAATCAGCTGTTCTGTAGGTTTCCTCATGCTGGGTAGTGCATTTTAAGCAAAAACTCAAATGACCACGAGCTTTCAAAGGCTCCGGGATAAAGGTTGTGGTCAGGTAAGATCAGGGTATGCGGTATAAAATATTTCAAAGGCCTGAATATCTTGGAACACAGTCAAGACATCATTAAAGTGGAATGCATATGGTCACAAGACCGCGAGATAGCTATCCTCAAAACTGGGTGACAAGCAAGGACGAACTGATCAGAAGAGGCATAGGAGGCCAATGGAAATTTTTGCCTTGGTGTGGTAGAGATCAGAGGCAAAGTTTATGGAGACTGGTCACTGTGTGGTATGTGACAACAATATCAAGCACTTCACAAGTCTGGCCTGTACAGTAGGGTGGCAAGAAGGAAGCCATTATAAAAAGCCACTTGAGTGGGCCACATTTGAGGTGTGCAAAAAACCATTCCGAGATTCTGAAGCCATGTGGCAAAATGTTTTGTGGCCTGACGAACGAGGAGATGAACTTTTTGACCGAAATGCAAACGTACTTTGGTGTAAACCCAACACAGCACTCACCAAGAAACCATCATACTGTGAAGCATTATGATGGAGCATCATGTATGGGGATGTTTTCATCAGCCAGGGACTGGGGCACTTGGGTCAGGATAGAAGGGAAAAATGGATTGGAGCAAATATAGAAAAATCTGAGGAAAATCTGCTTCTCTGCAGAAACCTGAATTTTGATGGAAATTCACCTTTCGCATGACAAACGACCGAAGCAACGCCAAAAGTCCATTGGAATGGCTAAGGAAAAGATAATGTCCTTGAGTGGCCCAGTCAGAGCCCTGAAACTAAACAATTGGAATCTGTGCATGACTTGAGGATTGCTTCACGCAACTTGACTGTTAGTTGAACATGTTAGGTGCATAAAAATGGTAAATATTGCCCAATCAAGGTGTGCAAAGTTTGGGGAGACCTAATTCCAAAGACTCACAAGTGTAGTGCTATTTAAGGTGCTTCACCAAGTATTAACTCAGGTGGGGACCTTATGCAACAAGATTATTCTAGTTTGTATTTTTCATTAATTTTCTGAAATTTGTGGCATTTATTTTTCACTTGGAAGTTGTGGTTGCGAGTGCAAATAAAGGTGGAAAAAGTCTGCTTTAATGCAAGTTTAATTCCAAGCTATCTATACTGATAAAAGGTGTGTGGTGCGTGGTGCGTGTGTGTGGTGTCCTCCATAACTGCTCAACATGAAAAACCTAGCAGCCTGAAACTTGAATGCATACTAAGAAAATCCAAGGAAGTGGGGGGGTAAGAAAAAAAGGTGGAAAAAAAATTGGGTTTTTTTGGGGGTTGTTTTTGGGGGGTTTTTTTTTTATTAAACACTCCTCTTGAAGATAATTAATGCCTTATTTAATTATATCCTTGTCAGGGGATATGGCACCTCGCACTCTGGTCTTAAGGCGTTTCCTGGGGTACCTCGCTAGTCTGAGGCTGCGCTATGTGTATTTGGCCTGCTCAGCATGCTTTTGACTTGGAACAGGCTAGATTTCTTTAATGATAAAGTTAATTTTTTTCACTTTCTTCCATTATCGAATGCCTGTTCATCATAGCTAGAATCGCTGGGCTATATTGAATGCTTGTAACACTGGAGATGCCAGGTGTTTTTGCTTTATTAATTTTGCGTATATGAATCACCGAGGAATTCTAAACAGCCATTATTAGAATGTAAGCTCAGATTTTGAAGTATCCAGCAGTTCCACTCGAAAAAGTGTTGATTTGCCAATTCGATATTGCCACGGGTGTTTCGGGTGGGATACGTTGAGAATTGGGCATTGGTAATGGGCTTAGCCAAGCGCAGGCATTCTGTTGGATTTCTTAAGTGCTTAAGGCCAATTACTAGACTGGTAAGTCCGTTTGTGTCCGATTGCGGGGAATGTACAGATCAAGGTATGTTTCTCACAGGGTAAGGTAGTATACAGCAACACTGACGTTGGTACTTTGGGTAGTTTGATCTGGGATAACGTGACTCTCCAGTGGGTGTGAGATGGACACTGCAAGTTGGGCTGTTAGGGGATAGAGAGTGGCGAGTAAAGGTTTCATCGCTGTAATCTTTATGGAGGGTTCCATGCTGTTTCTAAGCAAGTTGGTTTCAGATTTGCTTTGGGAAAGTTATAATGTTTCTCTTTGTGATTTCCATAGCAAAATATTATTTGAATAACGCGGATTTCAAGCTGTTTGCAGATGAACACGTTCGTAGATTATCGAGCCAATTGTTTTTCCACCATCACACTCGCTGTTTATAAAGAATAATGTTTGTGATCATATCTTAGAAACGTGCTATTTAAATGTGGTTGTTTTTGGTGAAGCTATCCAGTTTCTACTGTTGATCATAGTCTGTGTGATAATCCCTGACTCAACTGCGATTCCGAAAAATGACTGATATCGTGTTGTGTGTGTGTGTGGTGTGTGTGTGTGGTTGGTGTGTGTGTGTGTGTGTGTGTGTGTGTGTGTGTTGTGTGTGTTTGTGTTTGTTCACAAAAGCATAACATATTCTCTTCTGATTATCCC
>CM068952.1:94221956-94237488 GCA_035128595.1 Eptatretus atami
CCTGTACAGTAGGGTGGCAAGAAGGAAGCCATTACTCAAAAAAGCCCACCTTGAGTGGGCCACATTTGAGGTGTGCAAAAAACCATTCCGGAGATTCTGAAGCCATGTGGCAAAATGTTTTGTGGCCTGACGAAACCAAGATGGAACTTTTTGACCGAAATGCAAAACGTTACGTTTGGTGTAAACCCAACACAGCACATCACCCAAAGAACACCATCACTACTGTGAAGCATTCTGATGGCAGCATCATGTTATGGGGATGTTTCTCATCAGCAGGGACTGGGGCACTTGTCAGGATAGAAGGGAAAATGGATGGAGCAAAATATAGAAAAATCTGAGGAAAATCTGCTTCCCTCTGCAAGAAACCTGAAATTTTGATGGAAATTCACCTTTCAGCATGACAACGACCCGAAGCACACAGCCAAAAGTCCATTGGAATGGCTAAGGAACAAAAAGATAAATGTCCTTGAGTGGCCCAGTCAGAGCCCTGAACTAAAACAAATTGAAAATCTGTGGCATGACTTGAGGATTGCTTCCCACGCAACTTGACTGAGCTTGAACAGTTAGGTGCATAAAAATGGGTAAATATTGCCCAATCAAGGTGTGCAAAGTTGGTGGAGACCTATCCCAACAGACTCACAGCTGTAAGTGCTATTAAAGGTGCTTCCACCAAGTATTAACTCAGGTGGGTGGACACTTATCCAACCAAGATATTCTAGTTTTGTATTTTTCATTAATTTTCTGAAATTTGTGGCATTTATTTTTCACTTGGAAGTTGTGGATTGCGATGTGCAAATAAAGGTGGAAAAAGTCTGATTTAATGCAGTTTAATTCCAAGCTATCTATACTGATAAAAGGGTGTGTGTGCGTGCGTGCGTGTGTGTGTGTCCTCCATAACGCCTAAACCATAAAACCTAGCAGCCTGAAACTTTGAATGCATACTAAGAAAACTCCAAGGAAGTGTAAGAGTGAAAATTGTGTGTTTGGGTTTATTAAAACACTCCTCTTGAAGATAATTAATGGCCTTATTTAATTATATCCTTCGTCAGGGGATCCATGGCCACCTCGCACTCTGGGGTCTTAAGGCGTTTCCTGGGTAACCTCGCTAGGGTCTGAAGCTGCCATGTGTTTTGGCCTGCTCAGCCATGCTTTGACTTGGAACAGGCCTCAACGATTTCTTAATGATAAAGTTAATTTTTTTCACTTTCTTCACACATTATCGAATGCCTGTTCATCATAGCTACGAATCGCTGGGTATATTGCAATGCTTGTAAACACCTGGAGATGCCAGTGTTCTTTGCTTTATTTAATTTGCGTATATGAATCACCGAGAGAATCTCTTAAACTAAGCATTATTACAAAATGTAAGCTCCAGATTTGAAAGTATCAGCAGTTCCAACTCCGAAAAAAGTGTTGATTTGCCCAATTCGGATATTGCACGGGTGTTTCCGGGTGCATCGTTGGATCGACGGCAATTGGTAATGGCTTGCCAAGCCAGGCATTCTGTTGGATTTCTTAAGTGCTTAAGCCAATTACTAAGCTGTACAGTCCAGTTTGTGTCCCGATCGGGATGTACAGTCGACAGTTACTACAGGGTAGAGGTACGTATACAGCACACACTGACGTGGTACATTTGGGTAGATTTGGATCTGTACGGACTCTCCATGGGTGTGTGGACATGCCATGCCTGTTACGGGTGCCGTGGTGGCAAAGTTTCATCCTGTATCTTATGGAGGTTCCATGCCTGTTTCTAAAGCATTTGGTTATCAGATTTGCTTTGCAAAGGTTATATGTTTCTCTTTGTGAGTTTCATAGCAAAATATATTTGATAACGCCCGATTTCCAAGCTGTTTGCAGTATGAACACGTTCCCTAGATTATCGAGCCAATTTTTTTCCACCCATCACACTCAGCTGTTTATAAAGAATAATGTTTGTGATCATATCCTTGAAACGTCTATTTAAATGTAACGTTGTTTTGGTGAAAGCTACTCAAAGTTTCTATGTTGCATACATTACGTACTGTAGTCGATAATCACAACTGACTCCAACTGCCGATTCCCGAAAAATGACTGATATCTGTGTGTGTGTGTGTGTGTGTGTGTGGTGTGTGTGGTGTGTGTGTGTGTGTGTGTGTGTGTGTGTGTGTTGTGTTTGTTCACAAAGCATAACATATTCTCTCTGATTACTCCCCTACCCCCACAGCTCTTCTCTCTGTCTCTGTCTTGTCTCTGTCTGTCTCTCTGTCTGCTCTCTCTGTCGTCTGTCTGTCTGTCTGTCTGTTCTCTTCTCTCTCTCTCTCTCTCTCTCTCTCTCTCTCTCTCTCTCTCTCTCTCTCCCTCTCTCATGTCCAGATGGTATTTATCTCCAGACATATTTGGATGGAAGTTTGTTTCCGGACAGCTTGGCTCCAGACGCATCCGGGCGGTGTTTGTCACCGAACATGTCCGGACAGGAGTTTATCTCCGGACGCGTATCTCCATATGTCTCTGGACGGTGGTTATGTCTGGGAGTAGTTTGTCTCCAGACAGCTTGGCTCCGGACATGTCCGGGTGGTATTTATGTCCTTGCAGTGTTTATCTCTGGACATGTATCTCCATATGTGTCTGGAAGGTGGTTATGTCTGAGCGGGGTTTGTCTCCAGATGTGTCCAGATGGGAGTTTGTCTCTGGAACTGCCCAGATGTGAGTTTGTCTCCGGACACGTACGGATGTGAGTTTGTCTCCGGACTGTGTTTATCACCGGACATGTCCGGGCGCTGTTTGTCTCTGGGTGGTATTTATAGTGTGACAGGTAGAAAATGGATATCTGACATTATTTTTTTCCCATCTTCAATGTTATTCGATGCAGAATCATTTTGTTGACAGTATGAATCATAATTGACACTCCACCACACGTCTGCCTTACCTTCCTCTCACCTCTCACTGCCTTTCCTCCCTCCCCCTTCCTCCTCTCTCTTTCTGCTTCCTACTCTCTCTTTCTCCTTCCTACTCTCTCTTTCTCCCTCCCTACTCACTCTTTCTCCTTCCTTCCCCTATCTTTCCCCCTCTATCTCCTCACTCTCCCTCCACCCTTCACTATCACCCCCCTCGTTTTTCCCCCCATCTCAGTGTTCCCATCAGCGAAGTGACGGGTGGTATTTGCGAGTAAGGTAATAAAAGGTGAAAAATTTGAAAGGGGGGTAGACTTTCAAAAGGTACTGTGTTTTGAAATTGTCTTTTTTTTTTTGAAGCACACAAGATCCTTGGTTCTGATTTTAATGGGGTTATTCCCCACACAAATAACGGGAAGAGTAAAGCACTACGCTTCGCACAACGGCGGAATGGGAACAAAGAATTGCAATAAATAAATAATTATTTACAAGGCGATGAAATTTAAGGCACCACACACCAGACTCAAGCATGGATGTTGAGGGGAAATGAGAACCGAGTGAGGCCTTAGTTCTTGTTGGGCAATGAAGCAGCCACAAACCCACTACGAAGCAGGCAAGCAGTCACGAACAGGCCGAGCAGGATGAGCAGGACAAGCAGTCATAATGAACCAGGGCAACAGTTATGAACCAGGGAGATGAGGAGAACACAAGCAAGCCCAACAGTTCCTTTCAGGACCCGAACAAAAACTCTCAAGCCCTCTCATCTCTCGTGAGACGATCCAAAACCCTTTTCCTCGGGAGGTGACAAAAATCCTCCCCTCTGTCTTTCCTTTCACGACTCCCCCTTTCAAAGTTCCTCCCCTCTTTTCCAAGGCCCCAACGGCACCCCACCTGGAGTGTTACAGAAGTTTTTTTACATACAGGTCCTTCATGTTAAACCCTGCCTATTGAACAACACATCACCCTTCATATGATGCACATTTAAACAAGACAATTCTTAAGCTACCATTTTCTGACTTAATACAATTAAATGGATAAACTGCCAAAAACATGGAGCATACTAACCGATACATTTCTTACTGCTCCAAGGTGATTCTTACCCCCACCCCCCACACAATTATAAACGAAACAATACTTTCCCTCCATTATGTATTGCTGTAGTTCTGCGAAGCCGGTGCTTCCCCGAGGTGAAAGCACACAATCTATAGCGGTCATGAGGCAGTTATTTAATTTGTATGCGTTTTAGATATCCCTTCCCTTATGTCTAGTGGGTTTATGGGACAATTTGCATTATGTGGGGTTTTAGGCAGGTCTTTAATTCCCATTCTTTATCTATTTTATTTCGCACATACGACCTCTCTATCATGCAAGCATGCAGACCACAGCAAAAAACGGACACTTTACTTCAACCTTCTCCAGGCTCGAACCACAATGCTACAACATTTCTCCAACCACTACAATGCCTTCCTAAAAATCCCCACATCGTCGGACCACATCACAAACTCTCTTACACTCATCATCGACGCCACAATCTCAACGACCGCCATCACTATCACAAACTCACTACACTACAATCGCTACGCTACACCACCGCAACCATCGCTCAACCACCATCACAAATGATGTTCACTAGCTTCCTCTGGACCAGCATGGAGACGGGGGGGGGGGGGGAGTGCTCGTATCATTATAGATACTCATGTCTGGACGTTCTGGCATCTAGCTTGAAGTGCAAGATGGCGTCGGATCGCATTCAATGTCATGTGGTTAGCCCGATTGTTCCACTCAATTACAGCCCTCTTTGAGTGTCCGGCGTGTGTTTGTGGCCGAAGAGCGCCACCAGGTACCTCACCCCATGTTAACCTCGGAGCTCCAGAGCGACTGAGGCCATTTCCGGTGACAAATCCTTGCCTGGGCGGGGCCAAAGCCATGGTAAACGTCCGTGCACCAATGGGGGCACGGGGAAACACCCATAGCATGCCTGTTTCGCCTCCCAAACTCCGCCCCCGCTGGGGGATTACAAAAGAGCCCTGTTCTCTGGTTCGCTCTCTCTTGTCTGGCCCACTCTCACTTCTCTTCTCCTTGGGGTCACAGAGTGTAGCGGAATGAACGAGACGAACAGAACGGGACGGTTCATGGCTCGGCGCTCTCTCTCACCTGGCTCATTCACTTCTCCTCTCCACAGCTCATCTGGTTCTCTGGTCTGTTTTTCTCCCTGTGGCTTGTTGGGTGCTGTACGGAACAAGCGGAGCTTGCGGTGATGGAGTGGAGCCGAGTCCACCAGAGAGCCAGGCACCAGACAGAGTGCAGTTTACCCGATTAGCATTTACATGTACAGACCTCTTTACACTTCACGTTAGGACTATCCTCTTGCACTTTCTTTGCTTCATTTCCAACCCCCCACCCCCGACCCACACCTTTACATTTTCTTCTTCACACATCCCTGCAGCTCACCATATGGCACCGTACCTCATCACACCTCCTCCAATCCTGCACTGTAGATGCTATCAGTTTTTCTCCCTCCTCCCCCTCCTAAAGTGATTGGGAAGTGTGGGTCATTGGCCATGCCAGGTATCAAAGAGGTCAAAAACACCTCATCTTTTCTCATCTCTCTTGCTCTCTATCTTTCCTCAGGTGTAATTCTGATGGTGCCTGTCATAGAGTAAGTTGAGATTGTATAAGATTAGGATCGAAGTTAGCTCTGTACTGTCCTCTTTTGTACATTCCTCTTTTCTTTGCTGCACCTCATCAATCCTTGCTTTCCCCTGCTGTACATATTGGTGTGTATTAAAATCTTTGCTTATTGTTCCACATGCCTTTCCTCACCCTCGCTTTAATAATAAATTGCTTTTTATAAATGTACCCAGTTCATTGCGTCCTTTCCTCCAATGGTCCAGCATAGTCCACACGTAGTACAGCTGGGAAGTTTTACCCCACCGATTGGCTCTTTGTAGCCGGTGTGTACTTGGCAGCTCTACTTGGCTGCACTTCATCAGGTAAGTTAACGCGAGTATGCATCGAGGGCAACAGAGAACCCCCTTTGTGTGGCCAACCACAGGTAGGATAACCTTGCCAGGATTGGCGATACCAATCGGCGCTCATGGTTGATTAGAAACCAGCCAGCCCGCAGAGTTATCCTTGCTCAGTGGCCTCAGGACCGTGAGTTCAGGAGGAACTTGAGTGCTTACCTTCGTGGCGAAAAATGAACCCCGGATCCGTAACAATATATATGATCACCTGCTCTTCCAATTAGGAGAAGAACCCAAGTTTTATTGGGTAGAGCTCAGTTTATTGAACCTTGTATTGATTAACCAGAACGACAACATAGATAAATTATGTACGTGCTGCACAGTTAGGCACTAATGATCACTGTGTTCTTTCCTTCATTGTGTTCATGCCAGTCTTCTTGGATAGTAGATGGGATTGCTGGTGCTACAATTGAGCTGATTATGAGACTCTTCACACCACTTGGATTGAGTCGATCAGGAAGCCATTGTGCATATGAGTCTGGAAGACACCTGGCATACCATAAAGGCTAAAATGCTACCATCAATTGGAAAACATGTCACAAAAGGGACGATATTGGATACGTGTCTACGTGATAGGGAGGCAGTAATTAGAATTACCAAAAATAGTTTGAAATAAAATGTTATTTAACACAAATAGTTATTTTTATAGTTGAAGTTTTAGGGATGGGTGGGGTATGACTTGAAGAGGAAAGGTGAGTGGAGGACCGAGAGTTGGAGTGGGGAGTAGGGGGGTGGCAGAGAAGGGACAAAGTAGAGTTTGGAAAGGAGAGTTGAAGCTTTGGGGGGAGAGGGGTTGAGGACTTGAAGAAGAAGAAAGGATAAGTGGAAGACAGAGAGTTGGAGGGGGAAAGGGGGGTGGAGAGAAGGGACAGTGGAGTTAGGAAGGGAATGAGACTTTGGGGTGCGGGGGGTGGGGGGGAGGTTGAGGACTTGAAAGGGGAGCTGTGGGATTGGGATGGGGGGGGGGTTGAGGACTTGAAACAGAAGAGAAAGGGAGAGTGGAGGACATAGAGGTTGAGTGGTTGGTGGGGTGGATGGGCAGAGAAGGACAGAGTGGAGTTGGGAAAGGGGGTGAGAGTCTAGGGGTGGGGGTTGAGAACTTGGGTTGGGGACTTGAGGCTCGGGCTATGGGTGAGCACTTGAAGAAGAAAGGGGTTGAGGACTTGAAGTCACGTTTTACATTATGCAGAATTTCCACGGGTCCCAAGCTCTAGCTGCCATTATGCTGCCAAAGGACATTCCCAGCAAATTCCCTCAATATTCCACACTCTTGGTAAGGAATTTGCTCACAACTGCCTGGTGCAACCGAGTTAACCACTAATATCTAATAAACCCGATCCATTTGGATGATTCCTCAAATGATGTTTAATCCCACAAAAATACAGAGCATAGAAACAATATGCGCATTTTCGTCGAGCCAGTAATTTTGAGGGTTTCAAAAAATTACTTAATCAGGTCACAAGAAACTGGATATGAAAGCACAAAAAGTAGGAACAACATTTGGCATTGTATGTGAAAGATACTGCCATGAGAGTCTGGAACTATATGTTTGCATTGAAACAAGAATGAAGAAATCAGTCAGTGATCGACGTGATTAGGATATGGACACCCAGCAGGATTAAAAACAAAACCTGTCAAAGGGTGGAGGAGCTCCTTGTGAGCCAACGGCCATCCATATCTGGTGCCCAACTGTGTATGTGGACGTCCTCCTGCAGTTCTGAAAAAATCTGAAAACCCACTCCATGGGAGTACCTCCTGTGCAACTGCCCTCCGCAGGGTAGCTCACTAGATGATGGGATTGGGGCAAAGCCTTCAGGACCCCCAACCTTTGATGATGGGAGGAAAACCACGGGGTAACCTTCCCGGGTCAGATTGCGGTCGGGGTTGTACTGAGGTGTCGTCCACCAGACGGCGGTCTCCTTGGGTTAACCTGAGGTGGTCCCTTTGGGTGGGTACCTGGAATGTCCTATTCCGAAGAGAGGATGATCACCTGTCTTTGTTATCATCTAAGCTCAAGCGTTTCAACATCAGCATTGCAGCACACTCTGAGGTTTTTCAAGCATGACAACGACCCGAAGCACACAGCCAAAAGTCCATTGGAATGGCTAAGGAACAAAAAGATAAATGTCCTTGAGTGGCCAGTCAGAGCCCTGAACTAAAAACAAATTGAAAATCTGTGGCATGACTTGAGGATGCTTCCACGCAACTTGACTGGCTTGAACAGTTAGGTGCATAAAAATGGTAAATATTGCCCAATCAAGGTGTGCAAAGTTGTGGAACCTATCCCAACAGACTCACAGCTGTAATGCTATTAAAGTGCTTCCACCAAGTATTAACTCAGGTGGTGGACACTTATCCAACCAGATATTCTAGTTTTGTATTTTCATTAATTTTCTGAAATTTGTGGCATTTATTTTTCACTTGGAAGTTGTGGATTGCGATGTGCAAATAAAGGTGGGAAAAGTCTGATTTTAATGCAGTTTAATTCCAAGCTATCTATACTGATAAAAGGGTGTGTGTGCGTGCGTGCTGTGTGTGTGTCTCCATAACGCCTAAACCATAAAAACCTAGCAGCCTGAAACTTTGAATGCATACTAAAGGAAAACTCCAAGAAGTGTAAGAGTGAAATTGTGTGTTTGGTGTTATTAAAACACTCCTCTTGAAGATAATTAATGCCTTATTTAATTATATCCTTCGTCAGGGATCCATGGCCACCTCGCACTCTGGGGTCTTAAGGCGTTTCCTGGGTAACCTCGCTAGGGTCTGAAGCTGCCATGTTGTTTTGGCCTGCTCAGCCATGCTTTGACTTGGAAACAGGCCTCAACGATTTCTTAATGATAAATGTTAATTTTTTCACTTTCTTCACACATTATCGAATGCCTGTTCATCATAGCTACGAATCGCTGGTATATGCAATGCTTGTAAACACCTGGAGATGCCAGTGTTCTTTGCTTTATTTAATTTGCGTATATGAATCACGAGAGAAATCTCTTAAACTAAGCATTATTACAAAATGTAAGCTCCAGATTTGAAAGTATCAGCAGTTCCAACTCCGAAAAAAGTGTTGATTTGCCCAATTCGGATATTGCACGGGTGTTTCCGGGTGCATCGTTGGATCGACGGCAATGGTAATGCTTGCCAAGCCAGGCATTCTGTTGGATTTCTTAAGTGCTTAACCAATTACTAACTGTACAGTCCAGTTTGTGTCCCGATCGGGATGTACAGTCGACAGTTACTACAGGGTAGAGGTACGTATACAGCACACACTGACGTGGTACATTTGGGTAGATTTGGATCTGTACGGACTCTCCATGGGTGTGTGGAATGCCATGCCTGTTACGGGTGCCGTGGTGGCAAAGTTTCATCCTGTATCTTATGGAGGTTCCACATGCCTGTTTCTAAAGCATTTGGTTATCAGATTTGCTTTGCAAGGTTATATGTTTCTCTTTGTGAGTTTCATAGCAAAATATATTGATAACGCCCGATTTCCAAGCTGTTTGCAGTATGAACACGTTCCCTAGATTATCGAGCCAATTTTTCCACCCATCACACTCAGCTGTTTATAAAGATAATGTTTGTGATCATATCCTTGAAACGTCTATTTAAATGTAACCGTTGTTTTGGTGAAAGCTACTCAAAGTTTCTATGTTGCATACATTACGTACTGTAGTCGATAATCACACTGACTCCAACCTGCCGATTCCCGAAAAATGACTGATATCTGTGTGTGTTGTGTGTGTGTGTGTGGTGTGTGTGTGTGTGTGTGTGTGTGTGTGTGTGTGTGTGGTTGTGTTTGTTCACAAAGCATAACATATTCTCTCTGATTACTCCCCTACCCCCACAGCTCGTCTCTCTGTCTTCTGTCTCTGTCTCTGTCTGTCTCTCTGTCTGCCTCTCTCTGTCTGTCTGTCTTCTGTCTGTCTTCTCTCTCTCTCTCTCTCTCTCTCTCTCTCTCTCTCTCTCTCTCTCTCTCTCTCCTCTCTCATGTCCAGATGGTATTTATCTCCAGACATATTTGGATGAAGTTTGTTTCCGGACAGCTTGGCTCCAGACGCATCCGGGCGGTGTTTGTCACCGAACATGTCCGGACAGAGTTTATCTCCGGACGCGTATCTCCATATGTCTCTGGACGGTGGTTATGTCTGGGAGTAGTTTGTCTTCAGACAGCTTGGCTCCGGACATGGTCCGGGTGGTATTTATGTCCTTGCAGTGTTTATTACTCTGGACATGTATCTCCATATGTGTCTGGAAGGTGGTTATGTCTGAGCGGGGTTTGTCTCCAGATGTTCCAGATGGGAGTTTGTCTCTGGAACTGCCCGATGTGAGTTTGTCTCCGGACACGTACGGATGTGAGTTTGTCTCCGGACTGTGTTTATCACCGGACATGTCCGGGCGCTGTTTGTCTCTGGTGGTATTTAAGTGTGACAGGTAGAAAATGGATAATCTGACATTATTTTTTCCCATCTTCAATGTTATTTCGATGCAGAATCATTTTGTTGACAGTATGAATCATAATTGACACTCCACCACACGTCTGCCTTACCTTCCTCTCACCTCTCACTGCCTTTCCTCCCTCCCCTTCCTCCCTCTCTCTTTCTGCTTTCCTACTCTCTCTTTCTCCTTCCTACTCTCTCTTTCTCCCTCCTACTCACTCTTTCTCCTTCCTTCCCCTATCTTTCCCCCTCATCTCCTCACTCTCCTCCACCCTTCACTATCACCCCCTCGTTTTTCCCCCATCTCAGTGTTCCCATCAGCGATAGTGACGGTGGTATTTGCGAGTAAGGTAATAAAAGGTGAAAAATTTGAAAGGGGGTAGACTTTCAAAAGGTACTGTGTTTTGAAATTGTCTTTTTTTTTTTGAAGCACACAAGATCCTTTGTTCTGATTTTAATGGGTTTATTTCCCCACACAAATAACGGGAAGAGTAAAGCACTACGCTTCAGCACAACGGCGGAATGGGGAACAAAGAATTGCAATAAATAAATAATTATTTACAAGGCGATGAAATTTAAGGCACCACACACCAGACTCAAGCATGGATGTTGAGGGGAAATGAGAACCGAGTGAGGCCTTAGTTCTTGTTGGGCAATGAAGCAGCCACAAACCCACTACGAAGCAGGCAAGCAGCACGAACAGGGCCGAGCAGATGAGCAGGACAAAGCAGTCATAATGAACCAGGGCAACAGTTATGAACCAGGGAGATGAGGAGAACACAAGCAAGCCCAACAGTCCTTTCAGGACCCGAACAAAAACTCTCAAGCCCCTCTCATCTCTCGTGAGACGATCCAAAACCCTTTTCTCGGGAGGTGACAAAAATCCTCCCCTCTGTCTTTCCTTTCACGACTCCCCCTTTCAAAGTTCCTCCCCTCTTTTCCAGGCGCCCAACGCACCCCACCTGGAGTGTTAACAGAATTTTTACATACACCTTTCATGTTAAACCCTGCCTATTGAACAACACATCACCCTTCATATGATGCACATTTAAACAAGACAATTCTTAAGCTACCATTTTCTGACTTAATACAATTAAATGGATAAACTGCCAAAAACATGGAGCATACTAACCGATACATTTCTTACTGCTCCAAAGTGATTCTTACCCCCACCCCCCACACAATTATAAACGAAACAATACTTTCCCTCCATTATGTATTGCTGTAGTTCTGCGAAGCCGGTGCTTCCCGAGGTGAAAGCACACAATCTATAGCGGTCATGAGGCAGTTATTAATTTGTATGCGTTTAGATATCCCTTCCCTTATGTCTAGTGGGTTTATGGGACAATTTGCATTATGTGGGGTTTTAGGCAGTCTTTAATTCCCATTCTTATCTATTTTATTCGCACATACGACCTCTCTATCATGCAAGCATGCAGACCACAGCAAAAACGGACACTTTACTTCAACCTTCTCCAGGCTCGAACCACAATGCTACAACATTTCTCAACCACTACAATGCCTTCCTAAAAATCCCCACATCGTCGGACCACATCACAAACTCTCGTTACACTCATCATCGACGCCACAATCTCAACGACCGCCATCACTATCACAAACTCACTACACTACAATCGCTACGCTACACCACCGCAACCATCGCTCAACCACCATCACAAATGATGTTCACTAGCTTCCTCTGGACCAGCAGGAGACGGGGGGGGGGGGGGGAGTGCTCGTATCATTATAGATACTCATGTCTGGACGTTCTGGAATCTAGCTTGAAGTGCAAGATGGCGTCGATGGCATTCAATGTCATGTGGTTAGCCCGATTGTTCCACTCAATAATTACAGCCCTCTTTGAGTGTCCGGCGTGTGTTTGTGGCCGAAGAGCGCCACCAGGTACCTCACCCCATGTTAACCTCGGAGCTCCAGAGCGACTGAGGCCATTTCCGGTGACAAAATCCTTGCCTGGGCGGGGCCAAAACCATGGTAAACGTCCGTGCACCAATGGGGGCACGGGGAAACACCCATAGCATGCCTGTTGCCTCCCAAACTCCGCCCCCGCTGGGGGATTACAAAAGAGCCCTGTTTCTTGGTTCGCTCTCTCTTGTCTGGCCCACTCTCACTTCTCTTTCTCCTTGGGGTCACAGAGGTAGCGAAATGAACGAGACGAACAGAACGGACGGTTCATGGCTCGGCGCTCTCTTCTCACCTGGCTCATTCACTTCTTCCTCTCCACAGCTCATCTGGTTCTCTGGTCTGTTTTTCTTCCCTGTGGCTTGTTGGGGTGTTACGGAACAAGCGGAGCTTGCGGTGATGAGTGGAGCCCGATCCACCAGAGAGCCAGCACCAGACAGAGTGCAGTTTACCCGATTAGCATTACATGTACAGACCTCTTACACTTCACGTTAGGACTATCCTCTTGCACTTTCTTTGCTTCATTTCCAACCCCCCCCCGACCCACACCTTTACATTTTCTTCTTCACACATCCCTGCAGCTCACCATATGGCACCGTACCTCATCACACCTCCTCCAATCCTGCACTGTAGATGCTACTCAGTTTTCTCCCTCCTCCCCTCCTAAAGTGATTGGAAGTGTGGGCATTTGCCATGCCAGGTATCAAAAAGAGGCAAACACCTCATCTTTTTCTCATCTCTCTTGCTCTCTATCTTTCCTCAGGTGTAATTCTGATGGTGCCTGTCATAGAGTAAGTTGAGATTGTATAAGATTAGGATCGAAGTTAGCTCTGTACTGTCCTCTTTTGTAATTCCTCTTTTCTTTGCTGCACCTCATCAATCCTTGCTTTCCCCTGCTGTACATATTATGTGTTGTTATTAAATCTTTGCTTATTGTTCCACATGCCTTTCCTCACCCTCGCTTTAATAATAAATTGCTTTTTATAAATGTACCCAGTTCAGCGTCCTTTCCTCAATGGTCCAGCATAGTCCACACGTAGTACAAGCTGGAAGTTTACCCCACCGATTGGCTCTTTGTAGCCGTGTGTACTTGGCAGCCTACTTGGCTGCACTTCATCAGGTAAGTTAACGCGAGTATGCATCCGAGGGCAAACAAGAACCCCTTTGTGTGGCCAACCACAGGTAGGATAACCTTGCCAGATTTGCGATACCAATCGGCGCTCATGGTTGATTAGAAACCAGCCAGCTCGCGAGTTATCTTGCTCAGTGCCTCAGGACCGTGAGTTCAGGAGGAAACTTGAGTGCTTACCTTCGTGTGCGAAAAATGAACCCGGATCCGTAACAATATATATGATCACCTGCTCTTCCAATTAGGAGAAAACCCAAGTGTTTATTGGTAGAGCTCAGTTTATTGAACCTTGTATTGATTAACCAGAACGACAACATAGATAAATTATGTACGTGCTGCACAGTTAGGCACTAATGATCACTGTTCTTTCTTCTTCATTGTGTTCATGCCAGTCTTCTTGGATAGTAGATGGATTGCTGTGCTACAATTGAGCTGATTATGAGACTCTTCACACCACTTGGATTGAGTCGATCAGGAAGCCATTGTGCATATGAGTCTGGAAGACACCTGGCATACCATAAAGGCTAAATGCTACCATCAATTGGAAACATGTCACAAAAGGGACGATATTGATAGTGTCTACGTGATAGGAGGCAGTAATTAGAATTATCCAAAATAGTTTGAAAATATTGTTATTTAACTACAAATAGTTATTTTTATAGTTGAAGTTTTAGGGATGGGGTTGGTTGATGACTTGAAGAGGAAAGGTTGAGTGGAGGACCGAGAGTTGGAGGTGGGAGTAGGGGGGTGGCAGAGAGGGACAAAGTAGAGTTTGGAAAGAGAGTTGAAGCTTTGGGGGGAGAGGGGTTAGGACTTGAAGAAGAAGAAAGGATAAGTGGAAGACAGAGAGTTGAGGGGGAAAGGGGTGGAGAGAAAGGACAGTGGAGTTAGGAAGGGAATGAGACTTTGGGGTGTCGGGGGTGGGGTGGGGGGGAGTTTGAGGACTTGAAAGGGGAGCTGTGGGATTGGGATGGGGGGGGGTTGAGGACTTGAAACAGAAGAAGAAAGGAAGTGGAGGACATAGAGGTTGAGTGGTTGGTGGGTGGATGGGCAGAGAAGGGACAGAGTGGAGTTGGAAAGGGGGTGAGAGTCTGAGGGGTGGGGGTTGAGAACTTGGGGTTGGGACTTGAGGCTCTGGCATGGGTGAGCACTTGAAGAAGAAAGGGGTTGAGGACTTGAAGTCACGTTTTACATTATGCAGAATTTCCACGGGTCCCAAGCTCTAGCTGCCATTATGCTGCCAAAGGACATTCCCAGCAATTCCCTCAATATTCCACACTCTTGGTAAGGAATTTGCTCACACAACTGCCTGGTGCAACCGAGTTAACCACTAATATCTAATAAACCCGATCCATTTGGATGATTCCTCAAATGATGTTTAATCCCACAAAAATACAGAGCATAGAAAACAATATGCGCATTTTTTCGTCGAGCCAGTAATTTTGAGGGTTTCAAAAAATTACTTAATCAGGTCACAAGAAATGGATATGAAAGCACAAAAAGTAGGAACAACATTTGGGCATTGTATGTGAAAGATACTGCCATGAGAGTCTGGAACTATATGTTTGCATTGAAACAAGAATTAAGAAATCAGTCAGATGATCGACGTGATTAGGATATGGACACCCAGCAGGATTAAAAACAAAACCTGTCAAAGGGTGGAGGAGCTCCTTGTGAGCAACGGCCATCCATATCTGGTGCCCAACTGTGTATGTGGACGTCCTCCTGCAGTTCTGAAAAAATCTGAAAACCCACTCCATGGGAGACCTCCTGTGCAACTGCCCTCCGCAGGGTAGCTCACTAGATGATGGATTGGGGCAAAGCCTTCAGACCCCCAACCTTTGATGATGGGAGGAAACCACGGGGTAACCTTCCCGGGTTAGATTGCGGTCGGGGTTGTACTGAGGGTGTCGTCCACCAGACGGGGTCTCCTGGGTTAACCTGAGGTGGTCCCTTTGGGTGGGTACCTGGAATGTCCTATTCCGAAGAGAGGATGATCACCTGTCTTGTTATCATCTAAGCTCAAGCGTTTCAACATCAGCATTGCAGCACACTCTGAGGTTCAGAGACCTGATTGTGGCGAGATCATGGTGGGTGTTACACCTACTATTGTCTTGGTTGCTCTGATGGTTACCATCCAAGGAGTTGCTGTAG
>CM068952.1:94238760-94252592 GCA_035128595.1 Eptatretus atami
TATATATATATATATATATATACATATATAAATCCCGTTGACCATTCACATTTCCGGTTGAAGACCGAAGACCGAAATGCGCGAAAATACGAGGAAATAATTAAAAGCTTTTGGGCTCGAGGCGCTGGGGGGGGCGGTTGAGGAAGCGAAGTCTCCGACTCCCTGATGAACCGTCGGTCACGGACAGAAGGTTCGTCCTGCCGTTTCTCCATCTCCCGGTCTTCTCTCATCGAACCTGGTCCGTTTATTTATCATTTATTTAATTATTCCTGGTCCGCTGACCGATTCCATTTGTAATCTTTCTCTCAATAACTCATTGCCATCCATCCTTGGGCCCTGTCCGTTCAGACGAGATAACCCGCCGCTGCTGGCCTCGTCGTCCCTCTCTCATCGGTCGGTAGTCGCCGTTGTGAAGTCGGTGACTGTGTGCGAGCTGCTGCAATTCCTGCTGTTCGTGCTTTGCGGCATTAAAGCGACGAAGCCGTGGGTCGCTCGACATGCGGGGGATACCGTGACATGCCCGAGGCTGCAGGTTACATTCATCCGTAACTGCTGCACCTGTACCGATTCAGATCAATGCTCAAAGGCCTACCTTTGCTCGACGTACCAGGCGTTCACATGACTCCAGGCAGGACGGCCGGCTTAATGTTTTATCTGACGGACAAGCTCCTCGAAACGGCTTGAGCAGGCAATGAATGGTTTCCTGGATGGAATTTCTATTTTCTGATGCTTTATAATATTACAGCTCGGTGTATTGTTCGTAATTGTTTAGAATATTTTGTGTTTGATTTTGATTTTTGTTGGTTCACGAGTGCCAGCCAGAGTGACCACTATATTCGTTATGTCTGTGTGTGTCTGTCTGAAGGATGTATGTGTCTGTCTGTCTGTGTGTCTGTCTGCTATGTATGTGTGTCTGTCTGTCTGTCTTCTTGTGTGTCTGTCTGTGTTGCTGTCATTTTTTTAATTTTTTTTTTTTTTTTTTTTCTTTTTTTTTCTTTTTTTTTTTTTTTTTTTTTTTTTTTTTTTTTTTTTTTTCTTTTTTTTTTTTTTTTTTTTTTTTTTTTTTTTTTTTTTTTTTTTTTTTTTTTTTTTTTGTTTTTTTTTTTCTTTTTTTTTTTGGGTACGCGATTGACGTTCCGATCCGGTTGTTTTTTTTTTTTTTTTTTTTGTTTTTGTTTGATTTTTATGTTCTTGTATCTTTATTTGTTTTTTTTTGTCTTTTTTTTTTTTTTTTTTTTTATTTGTTCACCACCCACATGAGTATTTTTTTTTTTTTTTTTTGTCTTTTTTCTTTTTTCTTTTTTTTTTTTTTTTTTTTTTTTTTTGTTTTTTTTTTTTTTTTATGGCAGTACGGAAGCCAACATGACTTTCGCCGGCTGGTGAGCATATGGGACTTGGTGGCAGATTCCGATGCAGTGAGGCTATGTAGAGACGCGATATCGGTTGCTGTAGGTGAAGTGGTGTACGGAGCAGTGCTAGCGTGAGATAGAGACAAGAGTACGGAGAGAAGTCTGCGCTTGTAGATAGCGGCTGGTTATCATTCGCAGTATTGATTCGATAGCCGCAGTGGCTCGGTCACCGGTCAGGATTGATACCGAGCATAACTCCCGTGGACTTTGATCCGATCTTGATGAATTGGTTATGTGTTCGATATCAATGTCTTATTGTGTTTCCCTGTGAGGGCATTGTGGGGAGCCACTCCAAAAAAATATCCTTTTTAGGGGGTAGTCGGATTAAAAATCTATCTTTTCCTGGGGAATTGACTGAATGGAAATGGGTTCTTCTGTATTTGAATAGCAAAATGAATTAATTATCTAAAACTTGTCATCAAAATTGAAAAAATTTTTTTTTCGTCCCAAGGTAAAGGTCACAAGGTCAAAACTTAGAAAATTGCGAATTTGACATAAAAATCATGCGACCGCCAAACTTTGAGAGCTCAGATGACAATTTTTATGCATAATTTGAGGTCATTCCCCACCTAAAGTCTTGAAACATTTTTGCTCTATCTCGACACCTTGCCCGTGGCGCCCCCTTCAAGTTTGTTTTTACGCTGATTTCATCAAAGTATGGATAATCCGAGGAGTGCGAAATGCCATTAGCCTATATGAGGTTAATATTGTTCCTGGAATGTTCCAGAGGAAGTTTTGCCAAAGATCATAATCCTTGACCTTTGACCTTAAGGTCAAATTTTTCAAAGTTGTGGGAATCGAACCGGGTTTTCGACCTTCTTCGACGAACTAACTCCAATAAGCTATAGCACAGTATCCTGTTTCCTTATTTTAATGTCCACAACATTGTTTTGGGACCTTTAAAGGTTATGCAAAGGTCAAATTTTTGAAAGTTGTTGAACGAAACCGGGTTTTCGACATTTTGCAGCTAATAACCTGTCACTCGTACCACATCATGTTGGTCATTTTTATAACTTGGTCAAAAATTATCACATTGTCTCATCCTTGACTTCTGAAACAATCTACATCGATCAAATACCGCTCGTGAACCATCGTCGTCTTCAGACTTGTTTTTTCTTTTACATTTTTCACCAAATGTTTGAAAGTGTTCTCTTGCTAATTTCTTCATTGGTCATTTTGTTGATACCTGATTTTGTTTTTGAGGGAATGGTACCCATCACCTAGTGCCTGTTTCTGTTTACTACAACAAATCCTTTCTGTGAGGTCTGTGGTGTCGTGGTAGTGTACTTCTCTCTGGGCAGTGAAAAGCCGACTGTTCGCTTAACGGTTAAGGTAGTTGGCTTGAGATCTTAGTGTCTTGAGTTTGAGCCCCTGTCGTTCCGTTAAATAACACCAGGTGGGGTTGACTCAGCCTGTCATCCTTCCGAGGTCATCAAAATGAGTACCAGCTTGCTAGTAAAGGGGGCACTGCATCATCGGCACAGTCGCGCTTCCAGAAAATGATTCAACCGGCAGCCACAGGCTGCTTACGAAACAACAACTGAGCAGCATGGTTCGACTCCTGGCCTGACTGTAAACTGTCAGATTGGTGCTTTGCAGACAGGTTCTTTGCATTACGAAGTCAATCGGTTGAACGGTCGTCCCATCTGCTGGTGGATTCGTTGGTGGATGTTGAAGGCCCCATGGTGTTTTTCGCAAAGAGTAAGCGAGTTATCACCGTCACTCTCACCTCTAAGCTGTTAAGCTTGGTTCCAATGTCACCCAGCTATAAGCTGTCATCTGTGTGTTTACCCTCGAACAATTACAAATTCTGCCACTTCCAGGCAATGTCGGGCGGTCTACAAGCGAGTTCTGATGCCATCTAAGCATGTTGCTCGGGTTTCAGTTAACAGTGTTTACAGTATCTTGTAGAAAGGCCGTTTGCAGAAAACTACTACTGAATGATCTTTGGCGCCACGCTGGTAGTTCTCTCTTATTCTTACTTATTCTGATTCTCCTTCTTCTTGTGGCTGCGGGTCAGCCTGGAGCGCGCTCGGGTTAGGAGGAACCAATGAGTATAATCAGAGCGAATATAAATCGCTGGCTCCGAGAGAGCAGACTCGGACATTTGGGTCTCTCTCGCGCAGATAGCGCTCAGCGTAATCGTGATATATTTTTTGTATAACAGCTGTGTGAAACATGCGTACTTAGTGATGATAGCAGCGTGATAGTACGGACATTTAGTCTATGCGAGTTGGACAAAGGACTCGGTCTCAGAGTGTGACAGAGTAAGAGCCGATAAGTCGCTATTGCTCGTAGTCTACTTTTGATACTCTATTGTTGTCTGTGATACTCATCACATAACGGTGGCAAGGGACCTGTCCTTCCTATCTGCTCACCTTAGTGAACGTCGAACATGTGATGAACATAGTACACAGGGACGATTAGCACGGCTGCATATATGCGAGGCACGCAGTGCGAATTGCAAGCGTTTCTGTTTAACGAACATCATATGTGGTGGGCACATAGAACTGTGAATGAATGAGCGAATGCGTGTCTGTGTCCGTGGCAAACTGGTCAGTAACGCGCGGATGCTGTTGATCAAGACCTAGTCGGAGTACGCGGTAGGTTACTGATCGACTTATGCTGCTACGAGTGACTTATGGCTTGTCGTCAATTAACAGTCCTCGTGTCAGAATTCGCAGTCCACTTCTCTACGATCTTTTGTTTTTCTGCGCACCAAGTTCATGACGTTGCATGGCATTATCTAGGAGCAAGTCGTCGCACGGAGTTGATGCCGGGCATAGCATTGCAGTGCCACCACTGCTGCATCACTAGCAAGTGTAGTGCATTTTGATGACCTCTGCGAAGGATGACTCAGCGCCATGAGTCATGCCTGACTCACACTCTGTACTGGTGTTATTGTCTTTGTACTCGGGAACGAACGAGGAAGAAATCATTCAGCTATCTAAGACTACATATAAGCACCTGAAGGCGCGTTGACATCGGATCTGGATACCGATATTGTTGTTGATAATATTATTACTTTAATTTGGTGGATGTTTAGGGAGGCAATTCGTTTTCTTGCCAAAGATGCTTTCTGGCAGGTGTTGTTTGACTGTGGTTTCTCATCTGTTGGCTACCGAAGAGGTTATGACAGGTTTGATGCTCTTGACAAGCCAAATCCTGATTGACGGCGATATTTAGTATTGCGAGGCATTTGTGGGTATTGGAACTTGTACATCCATATCCCGATAATTCGCGATTGGAGACTAAAGACTCTGGATCGCACACAGGAGCCTGCCAAAGGCTGGAGGAAAGGAGGCATGTGCAATGAAAGCATCGACGTTTACGATCCTCATCGGTTCATCATTTGCTTTATTGTCACCGTTTTCAATCTGCATATGAAAACATTGAGTAAGTTCTGCTTCAGAGATTTGCCTTAGCTTTGTGGCGTGTTGGGAATTCAATGCAATTCATGGTGATTATTTAGGTATATTTGAAAAGGTCGTATCGTCGTGCTGTCATCTTTCACTCAGTTTTTATGGTGAGTTTGGTGGTACAAGTGAGGATGTTTGCCCAGAAATATTAGGGATGATATCTTATTGTGGTTTATGACAAGATTTTGAACTATTTTCTTTTTTGTAAGCAGAGCTTTATTGGATTTATTTACTCCACACTGCAAAGGTTGGATGGTAGGTTATGTTTTCAGCCCCTGTTCCTGTTGTCTGTCCGTTGTCTGGAAGCATGATACTCTCAGATAAGGTTATGGACAGGTATTGCGATGATTTAGCTTGTGGAAGGTTGGTGTGTGTGGACGAGGACAATTTGTTTTGTGGATTTTGGTTGAACGGATTCCAAGATACCGATCCGTGAATTAGGTTAATGTTCCTGTGATACTTTCTACCAATTGATTGTACGGTCGAGCCTAAAAATCATCTATATTAGTAACTCTGGCCAACGTATATTTTATCACCTCCGTCTTATCCTGGGAGCAGATTGGTATCGTGTAGGGTTCTTTGTTTCTTCTACCTGTCTGTGTTGTTTGTCTTGTGTTACTTTTTTTTTTTTTTTTTTTTGTGAACACAAGTATATTTCACGGAAAAACTTCCTGGACGTGATTTCGATCAGAAACTTGGTAGTGGGGGGATTTTATGTATGTGTCAAGGATAGCCATATGTAATTTTGGTTCTTGGTCTAATAGTTCTTAGGTATGGCTCGCTATGGCGCTCGATCTTTGTCAACAATATTTGAATTTGTTTGTTGCATCTTCTATCTGTTATTAAGTGATTTCCACCAAAAAAAGCAAAGAGATGCTTTGATTAGAAAAAGAAGGATTAAATTTTTGTTGCACACGTTTTTTCAGAAACATGTATTTTATTTGAAAAATATTGCAGATTTTTTGTTTTTGCAGTTTTCTACATGTTTTTATCGTGATTTCCAACGCCCCCCAAAAATTGTTAGAGAAAAAAAAACCAATTTTCGCAACTTTTTTTTGTAAAAAATTTCGAATTTTATTTTTTTTGCATTTCTTTCACATGCCGTGCAATCTAGTTTAGTTTTATTCGTCGTGGCTTCATAGAGTTCTGATCCCGTTTTGAGAGCTTACAATGGACTAGGATATCAGGTCTTCACCATTAAAGCACTGACCCATGCATATTGCGCGCGCGGGCTCACTTTGCACTCATCGACGGTTCCCTCGGACGTGCTCGCGGATTATTAACAGGAATGGTTTTGGACGGATTGGTAAAACAACATGTGGATGAGGGTCTGAGCAAGGTGAGTAGATATGATTAGGTTTTTTGGTTACATGTACGTTTGATGCAGATGCTCGGCGGCCAGTATGTACGAATGGGGAGTACCACAGTAGCACGTAATCGCGGCTCTAGTGTTCGGCCTGAGTGGGTGGTATAGGCAGGGCTTATGAGGGGCTGTCGTTTTCTAGGTTCGTGTTCATGTTAGTTTGGCCAGCAGAGGGGTTGCGAGACTTATTGCTGTGTGTGTGTGTGTCGTTGTGTGGTGTAGTGTGGTGTGTTTGTGTGTGTGTCGCTCTGATTAACTCCAAAACCTCATAAATCTAGCGCCTGAACTGGACTTGCAGGTACATACGTAAGGAATGGGGCCACGAGGGTGGAAAGTGCAAGCAGTGACAAATTGGTGATAGCATTGGGTTAATTAAAACGACTGAACCTTCAGGCAAAACGATAATTATGTAAGACGGCCTGTATTGTAATATGTATCTCTTTATCAGGTGATCCTCGGCCACCCCTCGCTCTCTGGTATCTTTAAGGCGTTTCTGGTTCCCGTCGCTGGGGAATCTGAAATCCGCCGATGTCTTTTTGGCTGTCAACATGCCTGGACTTGGAAAGGCCACAACAATGTTCTTCACTATTATAAAGTTTTTTTTTCCACTTTCCTACTGTGATTATGTGATGAATGCGACTGTTCCATCATAGCTACGAATCGCTGGGTACTGGCAGTGACTATATAAACGCCTGGAGGACTGTCAGTCGATTCATGGTGTATTCATCGTGCATGCGATAACTCAGGAGATATATGTAAACTAAGGCCGAAGTTCAAAACTTTACACTCAAGATTTGAACTTTAGCAGCAGTACCGACGCTAGAAAATGAAAAGGTGTTCATTTGTCCAATTCAAGATATTGCTTTGGTGTTTCCGGGTGCCTAGTTTTATCGACGGCAAATGGGTAATCATCTTGTCAAGCAGCCGTTCCATTTGGAGTGCTTGCTTGAATGCTGAAGCGCCTTCAAGTCGTAGCGGCACAGTTTGTGCCTCATTGGATGCATAGTCGAAGGTTACTACAAGGTGAGGTACATATACAGCGCACACGAACGCTTCGCGAGACAGGTAATATGGTTAGACTTGATTTGAGGGACTCTCTCGTGGGTGTGTCGGATATGCGTGCAATGTTTGCGGATGCTGTGGTTGGTAAAAGTTTCATCCCTCATCTTACTGGAGGTTTCTATAGTGTTTTCCTTGTCCTCATGACTATTTCTCAACGCACTTTGGTTATCGGGTTTGCTTTACAGAACGTTAAATTTTCTCTTGTGAGTTAAAAGCAAAATAATATTTGAAAATAACACTGATTCTGCTGAGCTGTTTGTGTAATTGATCAATGCTTTCTCTAAATGACCGAGACCAATTTTCTTTCTCACCCCGTCAAGCATGACCATTGGCAGCTAGGTTAATCAGATTACATGTTTATGCACATCTCCCTGAAGACGTCTCATGCAAATCTACGCACTGGAAACGTCTAATTATAAATGCACATTTGTTTTTTGTGAAAGCTCTCAGGGTTTTTTGTGGTGTTTATACAGCATTAGCACTGTCTGTCGGTAATCACACGCTCCAATCTGCGATATCGTGTGTGTGTGTGTGTGTGTGTGTGTGTGTGTGTTGTGTGTGTGTGTGTGTGGTGTTTTTTTTCCATAAAGCTAAAGATTGTTCTGCTACTTCTCTTCTCTCCCTCTCCGCTCTGCGTCTCCGGCTCTCTCTCATCCTTGCTCTCTCTCATCTTGCTCTCTCTCTCTCTCGTCTCTCTCATCCTTTGCTTCTCTCTCTCTCATCCTTGCTGCTCTCTCTCTCTGCATCCTTGATCTCTCTTCTCTTGCCGTCTCTCATCTTGCTCTCTCTCTCTCATCCGTTGCTCTCTTCTCTATTCCTTTGCTCTCTCTCTCATCCTTGCTCTCTCTTCTCTCTCATCCTTGCTCTCTCGTCTCTCTCTCTCGCTCATTCCTTGCTTTCTCTCTCGCTCATCTTGCTCTCTCTCTCTCGCTCATCTTGCTCTCTCTCGGTCTCGTCGCTCATCCTCTGCTCTCTCTCTCTCACTCCTTGCTTGCTCTCTAGTCTCTTTCACATCCTTGCTCTCTCTCTCTCATCCTTGCTTCTCTCTCTCGTGCATCCTTGCTCTTTCTCTCATCCTTAGCTCTCTCTCTCTCATCCTTGCTCTCTCTCTCATACTTGCTTCTCTCTTCTCATCCTTGCTCTCTCTCTTTCTCATCCTTGGCTCTCCTCGTCTCATCTTGCCTCCCTCTCTCTCATCGCTTGCGCTCATCTCTCTCTCTCATCCTTGCCGCTCTCTCTCTCTCATCTTGGCGCTCTCTCTCTCATCCTTGCTCTCTCTTCTCTCTTCTCAATCCTTGCTCTCTCTCTCTCTCTCATCCTTGCTTGCTCTCTCTTCATCCTTGCTCTCTCTCTCATCCTTGGCTCTCTCTCTCCCTCATCCTTGCTCTTCTCTATCTGTGCTCTCTCTCTCTCTCTTGCTCTCTCTCTTCTCTCATGCCTTGCTCTCTCTCTCTCATCCTTGCTCTCTCTCTCATCCTTGCTCTCTCTCTCTCTCATCCTTGCTCTCATCTATCATCCTTGGCTCTCTCCTCTCTCTCATCCTTGCTTCTCCTCTCTCTCATCCTTTGCCTCTCTCTCTCATCCTGCTATCTCTCTCTCTCCTCGTCATCTTGCTATCTCTCTCTCTCTCATCCTTGCTCTTTCTCTCTCTTCTCTCCATCGCTTGCTCTCTTCTCTGCTCTCATCCTCTTGCTCTCTCTCTCTCTCTCTCTCATCCTGCTCTCTCTCTCATCCTTGCTCTCTCTCTCTTCATCCTTGCTCTCTCTCGTTCGCGCTCATCCTTGGCTCTCTCTCTCTCATCCTTGCTCTTTCTCTCTCATCCTTGCTTCTCTCTCTCATCCTTGCTCTTCTCTCTCTCATCCTAGGTTTCTCTCTATCCTTGCTCTCTCTTCTTCATCCTGCTTGCTCTCTCTCTCTCATCCTTTCCTCTCTCTCTCTCTCTCTCTCTCTCATCGCTTTGCTCTCTCTCGTCTCTCTCTCATCGCTCTCTTCTCTCTCGTCCTTGCTTCTCTTCTCTCTCTCTCGTCCTTGCTCTCTCTCTCTCTCGTCCTTGGCCTCTCTCTCCTCATCCTTGCTCTCTCTCTCTCTCTTCATCTTGCTCTCTCTCTTCTCTTCATCGCTTTCTCTCTCTCTCTCATCCTTGCTCTCTTCTCTCTCTTCTCATCCTTGCTCTCTCTCTCTCTCTCATTCCTTGCTCTCTCTCTCTCTCTCAAATCCTTGCTCTCCTCTCTCTCTGCATCCTTGCTACTTCTCTCTCTCATCCTTTGCCTCTCTCTCTCTGCTCTGCATCTTGCTCTCTCTCTCTCATCTTGCTCTCTCTCTCTATCCTTTGCTCTCCTCTCTCTCATCCTTGCTCTGCTCTTCTCCTCTCATCCTTGCTCTCTCTCTCTTCATCTTGCCTCTCTCTCATCTCTCTCTCTCATCTTGCTTCTCTCTCTCTCTCTCATCTTGCTCTCGTCTCTCTCTCATCCTTGCTCTCTCTCTCTTCTCATCCTTGCTCCTCTCGTCTCTCATCCTTTGCCTCTCTTCTCTCTCTCACTCAATCCTTGCTCTCTCTCTCTCTCTCTCATCCTTGCTCTCTCTCTCTCTCATCCTTGTTCCTCTCTCTCTCATCCTTGCTTCTCTCTCTCTCATCCTTGCTCCTCTTGCTCTCTCATCCTTGCTCTATCTGCTCTCTCTCTCTCATCCTTGCTCTCTCTCCTCTCTCATCCTGCTCTCCTTTCTCTCATCCGTGCTCTCTCTCTCTCTCATTCTTGCTCTCTCTCTCTCTCTCATTTCCTTGCTTCTCTGCTCTCTCATCCTTGCGCTCTCTCTCTCGTCGCTTGCTCTTCTTCTCGTCCTTGCTCCTGTCTCCTCTCCATGCCTTGCTCTCTCTCTTTCTCATCCTTGGCTCTCTCTCTCTTCTCTCATCCTTGCTCTCTCTCTCATCCTTGCTCTTCTTTCTCTCTCATCCTTGCTTCTCTCTCTCGTCCTCCTCTCTCTCGTCCTTTGCTCTCTGTCTCTCTCTCGTCTGCTCTCTGTCTCTCTCTCGTCCTTGCTCTCTGTCTTCATCCTTGCTTCTCTCTCTCTGATCCTTGCTCTGTTCTCTTCTCATCCTTGCTCTCTTCTCATCCTTGCTCTCTCTCTCTTCTCATCCTTGCTCTCTCTCTCATCCTTGCTCTCTCTCTCTCTTCATTCTTGCTCTTCGTCTCTCTCTCTCTCATCTTGCTCTCTCTCTCTCTCTCATCCTTGCTCTCTCTCTCTCTCTCATCCTTGCTCTCTCTCTCTTCTCCCTTGTCTCTTCTCTCATCTTGCTCTCTCTCTCATCCTTGCTCTCTCTCCTCTCTCCTTGCTCTCTCTCTCTCTCTCATCTTGCTCTCTCTCTTCATCCTTGATCTCTCTCTCTCTCTCTCTCTCTCTCTATCTTGCTCTCTCTCTCATCTTGCTCTCTTCTCTCTCTCATCCTTGTCTCTCTCTCTCACCTTTTCTCTCTCTCTCTCATCCTTGCTCTCTCTCTCTCTCATCCTTGCTCTCTCTTGCTCTCTCTCTCATCTTGCTCTCCTCTTCTCTCATCCTTGCTCTCTCTGTCTCAATCTTGTCTTACTGTCTCATCCTTTGCTCTCTCTCTCCTTGCTCTCTCTCTCTTCTCATCCTTGCTCTCTCTCTCTCTCTCTCTCATCCTTGCTCTCTCTCTCTCTCTCATCCTTGCTCTCTCTCCCTCTCTCTCTCCTTGCTCTCTCTTCTCATCTTGTCTTCTCTCTCTGCATCCTTGTTTCTCTCTCTCTCTCTCATCCTTGCCTCTTCTGTCTCATCCTTGCTCTCTCTCTCTCATCCTTGCTCTCTTCTCTCTCTCATCCTTGCTCTCTCTCTCTCTCTCATCCTTGCTCTCTTCTCTCTCTCTCTCTCTCTCTCTCTCTCTCTCTCATCCTGCTCTCTCACTCTCATCCTTGTCTCTCTTTCTCATCTTGCTCTTTCTTCTCTCTCATCCTTGCTCTCTCTCTCTCATCCTTGCTCTCTCTCTCTCTCTCTATCCTTGCTCTCTCTCCTCTCATCCTTGCTCTCTCTCTCTCTCTCTCTCTTCATCCTTGCTCTCTCTTTCCTCATCTTGCTCTCTCTCTCTTCTCATCCTTGCTCTCTCTGTCTCTCCTTGCCTCTGCTCTCTCATCTCCTTGCTCTTTTCTCATCATCTTGCTCTCTCTCCTCTTCTCATCCTTGCTCTCTCTCTTCTCTCTCTCTCTCTCTCATCTTGCTCTCTCTCTTCATCTTGCTCTCTCTTTCTCATCTTGCTTCTCAATCTCTCTCTCATTGCCTTGCCTCTTCTCTCATCCTTGCTCTCTCTCTCTCTGCATCTTGCCTCTCTTCTCATCCTTGCTCTCTCTCTCTCATCTTGCTCTCTCTCTTCTCTCATTCCTTCGCTCTCTCTCTCTCTCTCATCCTTGCTCTCTCTCTTCTCATTTGCTCTATCTTCTCTCTTCTCATCCTTGCTCTCTCTCTCTCTCTCTCTCATCCTTGCTCTATTCTTCTTCTCATCCTTGCTCTCTCTCTCTCTATCCTTGCTCTCTGCCTTTCTCTCTCAATCCTTGCTCTCTCTCTCTCTTCTCATCCTGCCTCTCTCTCTCATCCTTGCTCTCTCTCTCATCCCTTGGCTTCTCCTCTCTCATCTTTGCTCTTCTCTCTCTCAATCCTTGCTCTACCACTCCCATTACAGTGCAGGCACCTGCTCCCCATGTCTCTCACTCTCCTCTCCCCCCCCCCCTTCTCTCTCGTCTTCTCTCTCTGGAGTTGTCTGGACGGTGGTTAATCTGGGCATGTTTGTCTCCTGACGTTCTTGCAGTTTTGTCTCCGCACGTGACTGGATGGTTTTTATCTCAGTGTGTCCGGATGCGTTCTTACTCCAGCATGTTGCGCGGTGTTTAGGTCCGGATTGGAGTTTGTTTTCCGGACATGTCTGGGCGGTGCTTGTCTCCAGACTGTGTTTTATCTCCGACATATCTGGGCGTGTTTATCTCCCGGCGGTATTTTTAGTATGACAGGTAGTGAACTGGAGTTTCAGACAATATTTTGGTTTCCATCCTTCAACTGTTTATTCCATGCAGAATCTTCTTTGATGAAGAAGTATGAATCGTAATTATCTCTCACCACACGTCTGCCTTCCCTTCTCTCAACACACCTGTCTTCCCTTTCCCCTGCCCTCCTACACTCTCCTCATTTTCTCCCCACCGCTCCCTCTGCTTCGCCACTCCTCTCTCGCTCCCCTCTCTAACTATTCTCTTAGCGGAAGCGTACGGGTTGGTAGTTGCTGCTATAAAATGGATTAGGAAATTGAAAAAAAATGAATTGCCATAACTGTTGCAAGTGTACGTATTAGGATGTCACTACGATTTCTTTGTCGGCATGGCACGGAAACTCTTTAGGTTTAATACAAACACAAATCCTCAAAACGTCTGGCCAACATAAAAATTGTAACCTCATGAAGTACCTTACCAGTCGCTGTGGAGGATTTCACATCCATACAATCATCAAAATTTTCGACCAGTATTGCTGAAACTACAAAACTTACAAAATCAATTTATAGCGTCGTTGTCGTCGTCGTCGTCTTCTCTTCTCATCCTTCTCTTTCTTCTTCTCCTCCTTCTCCTTCTCCTTCTGCTTCTTCTTCTTCTTCTTCTTCTCCTTCTTCTTCTTTCTCTTCTTCTTCTTTCTTCTTCTCCTTCTTCTTCTCTCCTCTTCTTCTCCTTCTTCTTTCCTTCTTCTCTTCTCTCCTGCCTTTCCTCCATTCTCCTCTTCTCCTTTCCTCTTCTCCTTCTTCTCCTTCTTCTCCTCCTCTCCTCCGTTTAAGCTCATGGACTTGGTTTCGTTTTTTTTGTATACAGAGTTGAGGTTCGTGGAAGAAGCGCAGTAATCGAATGGATAGGATGAACAGGACAAAAAGGAAAATGAGAGAGGGAGGGACACCAACAAGATTTCACATTGTCAGGTCGGCCGGATCAGATCTGTGACTTGCTTTGGGTAACATGCTAAAACCATACTAACCTGTTCATGTGTCGAGTGTCGCGACTAAAACCGCTCCCCCACAATGTCCCCCAAGTGTGGAGGGTGAATGGGCATGGACACCCAGCAGGATTAAATACAAATCTGCCAAAGGGTAGAGGTGCTCCTTGTAGCCAAAGACCATCCATATGTGGTGCCAACTGTGTCTGGCGACATCTCCTGCGTTGTCTACCTTCCCTAGAGGTTGGTGGCAGAATATCATTCCGGCCACCACAAAACATTCATCTCCACAAACGCATGAGTTTGTGTGGCGGGTGGTGCTAAGATGTCGTCATGCGTCCGCATCAAGATGGCGGTCTCCTCAGCTTAACCTGAGGCGGTCCCTTCACGTGGGTGTCTGGGATGTGCTGTCCTGAGATGGGCTGTGCCAGGCCTCTGCCTGGGGGATTGGCCAGACAGAGGTCCATGGAGTAACCAACGGAAATAGGATGCAACAATGTCTGGGGCGCATGCTCCCCACGATATATGTATGTAGTAGTAGTATGAATGAAGTTGAAGTCAAGATATAGAAGAGGGGATTTGGGCCAACAATGGGTGTGTGGAGGAATT
>CM068952.1:94269993-94290310 GCA_035128595.1 Eptatretus atami
CAGAAGTTCTTCGGACCTTGATTTCGCAGATGATGCAGTCATCTTTGCGGAGACTTTAGATATCCTTTTGGGGGCCCTCAAGGTGCTGATAGGAGTCGGAGCCGCTGGGATTACGATTTCTTGGGTCAAAACTAAGATCCAGGCTTTCAATGACATCTCGTGCTGCTGTCCTGTCTGTGTCTGTTTGTGGTGAGGATGTTGAGGTCGTGGAGAGATTCACTTACCTTGGCAGTGATATTCATGTCTCTGCTGGCTGTGAGTCAGAGGTCAATAGACGTCTGGGTCGGGCCTGGGGAGTCATGGATTCACTGGATCATGGGGTGTGGCGCTGCCGGTACCTGTGCGGGAGGACGAAAGTCCGAGTCTTCAGGTCCTTGGTGCTTCCAGTCTTGCTCTATGGATGCGAGACTTGGACTCTGACCAAGGATCTGAGACGGAGACTTAATTCCTTTGGTACCAGGTCTCTTCGGAGAATCCTTGGCTATCGCTGGTCAGATTTTGTGTCCAACGAGCGGTTGCTGAGAGAGACTCGGATGAGATTTGTTACATGCATGGTCCGTGAGCGTCAGTTGCGGCTGTATGGTGATGTGGATTTTTTAAACCCACAGTATTGTGATCGTTGTCCTCCTGAAGGATTCTAACTGCCGATTGTGGAATCCTATTTGACTTCAGGCAGAGTTTAACGTTTGTTCGATTTGGTTATAAAATCCTACAAAACCCTATCGACACTGATAAAACTGATGTCCACACAAGTCCTTCCTTGTGAAACAATTTATTTCTAATGATACACCATACACTTGTCACCCTCATACAATGAACTTAAGAATCCCATTGATTAAGATCAATGATTAATTGATGAACTTAAGAATCCCAACTTAAGAATTGATTGTAATATTATTTGGTTCTATTCCATTTATTCTTACTTTAGTTAACAGTTACACCAACCGATCCAATTTACTTCTACATTACATCAGACAGTTTTATTCTAACTTGGTACTTGTCAGTCCCAAGGAGTACAAGCCACTGAGATGCCATACATCCTCACGTGCTTACACTCCCATAATTTACATTTCAAAGCATTTTTATACTTTCATGAGAGAGAGGTTGGGGGATGTTCACCCAGACTGAAGACGTGTCCTTTAGACGAAAAGCCACCGTACATTTATCAGCTCGGTCACTCTGCTCCAGAACAACACATTTTCTTATCATTTTAGGGCAGAAGTCTTTTGGCCAGAAAGGACAGCCAATTCAACTTGCAGCATAAAAGTTACATTTCTGAGACTCCATTTGTTACAATTTAAAATACATTAATATAAATTTTTCCCCCACAATGGACATGTGGCTCATTTTCCTGACGCTGATCCTGCTCACCAGATTCTCTCAGCGAGGAGTCTCGTGAGTGGAGGAGGCCAATGGGCCGACCACGTGCCGTGGTTGCAGTAGGTTGACCAGCATCTCAAGGAGATGAGGATGGGCCTGGCATCTGCCTGGGGGAAGGCAGAGGAGGCCCCTGGAGTACGGCGGAAAGTGGACGCAGCGACGCGCTGTTTGGCACATGCTCCCATACTGACCTGACTGAGGGATTGGGATTTGGGTGTAGGTGGGGGTGGGGGTGGTGGGGGGTGGGTGGATTGACGAGGGTAGAAAAGATCATGGTTTTGGATTGGGGAAGATCTGAATCTGAGATAGCAGTGAACAGCTGTCTTTAAGACCTGGAGGGGAGAATGAGATTGCAGAGGATGTGGAAGTTGGTTCCACAGCCAGAAAAAATGAGGAACAAACAGCTTTGAAAATGAATCTACTGCATTTATAGTGGGAAGGTCCAAGACAACACAATTTTTCATAACTTGAAAGGATTCCACGAAAAGTATCCAAAATTGCATTACTATGCATAGTAATAGGAAGAGAAACGATGGTGGTTGGGATCACGCCTGTCAATTAACCTGGTGTGGGTGGGGCTGTGGTGATACAATTGCCTAAGGGCCAATCCCATCTAAATGGGTGTGGTTAACGGTGTAATATTATGTACTGTCTGATGGTAGTGACAACAGAAAACCACTTTTAAAGACGTGTAGTTAACAGTGGAATATTACGTACAGTGTGACAATCATCATTGTCAAACGTACAATAAATAAATAAATAAATATATATATGAAAAACCAAAAAAATGTGGTGAAGCTTCAGTTGACCCATGTTATTAGGTCTAACATTTACGTACTGTTTGAACAGAGTACTGCATTGTACTTCCATAAACCTTTAATTTACATAGTATTGGACTGTGAGTACATCGATTAATTATTACGTATTATTGCATATGACTGTGTAGACTGTAGACCTTTCAATATGACCTTGAGACCTTCAGTCTCCTTAGACTTTTCAGACCTTTTGATGTTGAGACCATTAACACCTTTCATTTGCAATCAATGACCTTTCATCTACCATATAAAACACAATGTGTGTTTGTATATTTGTTTGTGTGATGTCTGTCCCCCTTCAAAGAGATGATTTAAGAAGGGTTTTAAAGGCTAATCTTTTAACACGACTCTGTGTTCACTACGATCTATTTTTTTTCAGGATAAAAAAAACTCAAAAAACATTTTCCATTGAAGAGGAAATTACGTCTCTTCTTTTGGAAATGTGGATGGTGAGTTGCAACCGGGCCTCAATGGCGGTGTATAGAAGCATTTTAAAAAATAACAATAAATACAAGGTGCAGGGAGGTGAAATTCGCTGCATGTGATGTGTAACGCGTGCAGAGTAAAACAAGTGTTCATTTACATACACGCGATGTCTAATAAATAGAGATGATAGAAGCACACCTGATGCTCGGCCGAGGCTTCAGGCTTTGGTACGCTCACGAGACTGTACCCTCGAAATTACAGGTCCCAGAAGATATAGAAAATAGGGTAACATTTGTACATGTAGTGTTTTAAAATAACGCTTTTTCTTGCGACAAAACATCACATCTTCCAGTCTCTGAATGTTTCAAATAAAAATAATTCCAACCCATCATTTTTGACAGGCTTTTATACAGGTTTACTAAATCATATGCAAACTTTCAGACCATTTAACCTTGAGACCTTTCGACCACTTAGACCTTTAATTTGCAGTCAATGACCTTTTATTTAGTAATTTAAATAATGTACAAACTCCACCCACCCAGAGGGTGGGAAACTGCTCGTCATCATAAAAATACAATCATTATCACAGGTGTGATGGCACATGCACAGACTGCAGGAACTTTGTTCTGTCTGTAAAGCTCGCACGCACGCACACACGTAGCCATGCAGTTTGTCGTTGACTTGCCCTCATTGAAGTGTGACAGACATTAAATAAAGTTGGTGAGTAAAAATGTAAAGACGTGTATTTTTTAAAGTACAGAAACGAGCAATAAAAACATTTTTTCATTGTACAAGGATGGAGGGATTGTATGCCAAAAAGTATGTAAATAAGGTAGGAAAGGTTACAATACAATAAGTTGTCATGTGGAGAGAGGAGGAGATTGGGACCATACTCTGTGCAGAGCGTTGGTGCTGCCTAAGCAGACTCCTTGGCTATCAGGAACAATCCTGGATGGGTCACCACTCCGACACAGTATACCAGCATGCTGGCACTCATTTTGCCGACCTCGCAAGGATGACAGGTCGAGTTAACCCCACCTGGTATTAATTCAACAGCTGAGTGGGATTTGAACTCAGGACCCAAGGATCCAAAACCCGCCACCCTAACCATTAAACCAACACCAGGCATATCATGTGGAACCATCCCTACATCTTTCTTTGAATAATAGTTGTTCCTGCAAATGACACAAAACATCTCTCAATTTGGTTAGCTTAATCGTGTGTGCGTGCGTGCGTGCGTGTGTGTGTGTGTGTGCGTGCGTGCGTGCGTGCGCGCTACTGTGTTAGAAAACAACAAAAACAGTCTTATACTACCTTGAAAATATACATTTTTATTGTCACAGCATATTTTGATAAATAAAAGGTGTTATAATGATTATGATTTGTTAAAGAAACAAAAACTAATTGTATTTTATAATATCAATTTATGAAATTTAAATATTTGGTTCTTCTTCCTTCGTATGCAGCACCGCTGCGGGGTTTCATCATTGGCTGAGGGCATGGATGCGCCACTGATGCAATGTCCTCTACTGCTTAGGGCAGGACTTTGGAATTTGGCCATGGTACTGGCGACAGCTCGCCTCCTCTTTGCGAAGGACACCATAGGATCTTTAATGTCCACCAATGAATGCCGGAAGATGGACGGCAGTTTAACGTCCATCCGAGGGATAGCACACACACTGATGAATCACCCTGTCTGTGAAACACTGGGATGACGGTTTATAGCTGGGTCGAGATTCAAACCCAGGCTAGATGGCTTAGAAGTGGGTGTGCGTACCTCCAGGCCATCCTGTCAGTCCTCAATATTTGGTGAGGCCATCTTTTTCATGCAAAATAGCAGATCTCAATTTTGGAATGATTTTCTGCCATTTCTGGAGAAATTGCAATGGGAGCTTGTTTCATGTATTCTTCAGCGTTTCCCATAATTAATCTTTTGATTTTCATTGTTTTTTGTTTTTCTTCCTGTCCAAATAATCACCAACAGCTTCCATGATATACAGGTTATGACTTTGAGGGGACCATTCTACTAGTTGTAGAGTTCCTGAATGTGCTTTCCTTTGTAAATCCGTTTTAATGACATTTGCAGTGCATTTGGGGTCGTTGTCGTGTTGAAAAACAAAGCCGTCACCAATTATCATCCTTCCTGATGGGATAACATGGTGGATTAGGATCTGCTTGTACTTGTCAGCATTCATTGTTCCTTCACGTCTCACCAAATCACGAATCCCAGCAGCAGAAATACATCCCAAAACCTGAACGGAGCCTCCACCGTGCTTCACAGTAGGCGATAGACACATATCCTTATACGGTTCTTCTCACCAACACTCCTGACAAACTGCCTCCTTTGCTCCGAAAATTTCAAACTTTGACTCGTCACTCCAAAATACCCCTCTCCACTGATTAGCATCCCAATTGATGTTCTTGGACATATTTCAGTCTCCTGGCATTGTTGCCTTCACGCATAAAGGGCTTTTTGACAGCAACTCGCCCATAGAGACCACTTTTGAGAGATTTTCTGATCAGAAGGTATATCTTCCATGATTTTGTACTTTTCCCATTGATATCCTTGCTGTGGAATAAGCTCTTGATTATCCTCGTATTTGGCATGTTGGACATTTTTTCTGTTGATTGGCCCATACTTGACTTTATTTCTTGAAGTGATTTGCACATTTCCATTGGAGGAATTGTTTTTCTGTCTCCAGGATGAAAAAGACACTTTGTTCTCATCCAAACAAATTTTTATATCTTTAAAATGTGTATATTTTTTTTCCATTAAAATATAGTCTCTGCAGTCTACATTCTGCTGAATATGTTTAGTTTTGGGTGAGGTCATGTGACCCCCATTGTAATGGCACCTTCTTTATGCCCAAATGGTCCAGCAAGAATTGAGCATGAAACCAATGAGTTATCACATTCCACAGCAATACGTTCTATAATTTGCTGATGATCTATTTCTATTTGTTTCACATTCCTCTTGGTTTTCTATATAATCATTTCATTAGTTTTCTGCATAATTGGTCATCCAACCCCATTCCTTGTTTTTCACTTCATTTTGACAATTTTTAAGCGGTGAAGCTGCTTCAATATTCGGCTATGGCCATCCATCCATCCATCCATCCATCCATCCATTCATCTGTCCATCAAAAATGAAGAAGAACCCTTCTAACACACCATGTTTAATTGTAAAGAGTAATTTTAAAGGGTTCTATATGGTAATTCTAATGGGTTTCATTCGTTTCTGGGCTTTGTCTATTTTACATTTAAAATGCCAAACTGAATTGTTTCCTTCGAACATGGGTGCGATTTTTATTTATTTTTAATAAAAATCTTTTAAAATTTTTTTATTTGAACTCCTCACCCATCTTTGAAGTGTTGATTCTGCAGCATAGCATCTGCAACTGCCACAAGATCCTGATAAATCTCCAATGAAAGTTGATGTATCATTCGATCATTAAACAAAGAAAATGATTTTCTATGGTGCTAACAAGTTAGCCATGCCTTTTTCCTTATGTGGAATCTCCAGGTTTGATTGTAACTTGTAGATCCAAGTAACCTTGGATGGGTGGCGTTTGAATGAGACAACTTGGGAGGGTTGGGCATTACTCATGGAGCTCATTGTTTGCATGCTGCATTATTATTATCTCGATTGACAATCCTAAAGTGCAAATCTTCATCATTACCGTGTATTTGTAAGAACAATTTTTGTTGGCAGACTTTTCAGCTGAATATGGCAGCATTCTATAAGAATTATGGGGGAGGGTAAAAGAGAGTTGATATCCATGGGATCTTCAGATATTTTTTTATAGGTAAGGAGCTATCAATATATTATGGATGCATGGGCAGTGGGTATGGGTAAATTGAGAAAGAGGAGCATTTTGATATTTGATAGACAATTGTAACAATACACAATCATGCAATGCTTTGAGATTTGGGTCACTGAAAAGGCTTATTGAGAAATAAGGTTGTAACTGCTCATCTCCACAGCTGTAATCTCAATCAAAGGACTGCTGTGGGAAGTGGACAGGGGATGGGAGGTGGGGGGGGGAGGGGGGGAGGGGTGGGGGAAGTGCGGCTGCGGAGGTTAGGGGAGAAGTAAAATGATGAGAATGTGATGATTGTTGTGCGCTGGTGTGTCATTGTATGTTCCCAGGGGAAAGAGGAAAGACGTTTGCCTGCAGTGGGCTGGACTGAGTCGTACAATCCCGATTTTGCTGTTCCTGCCCAAGGCAATAGTTTCACAGAACCCAGAGTACAAGGTTTTGGGAGGTGTGGTTTGTTGTCCAGACACTTTATTAACTTGCTCATCATTACTATTGCACTTTGCACGTTTTTTTGCTTTCCCGTTTGTTTTGCATTCTCGGTGTTTATGTGTTTTTGAGCCAAACAGAAAGACAATCCAAACTTTGTGTAAGATACCCCTTGAAGGCAAAGTATTTGTGAAGATTTGCACTTGTACGAAGCAACATTATTATGTTAGGATTTCATAATACCAACGACAAGCCTATATTTCAGTTATACTAATTATAATCGGCCAATACTGACCAGGCAGGAAATGTTACCGACGGACACTTATTTTGGCTCAGCATGTGCTAGTCTAAGCCATTTTCTGAACAAAAAAACGACAGAAAAATGATCTTTTATTGCCGTTTCTGTTTGACAAAAATAGGACCACCTGTCCTGAAGCTCACTTGGATCAGGAGCAACAGTCACTCAAACCCCCCACAGACCCCCTGAGACGCTGAAATTTTTTTATGCTATGAGCAAACTTTGGTACATCAAGGGTGAAGCTTGTGGTCAAGTTTCACTTGTATTCTGTGTGTAGTTTCGGAGAAGAGAACAAATACCTATTTTGGGGCGTAAACCCATACCCTGCCCCCGTAGACCCCCTTAATGAGTGCAGATTTTGATGCGGTCAATAAACCTTCATTAGGCATCAGATATGAAGCTTGTGGCCAAGTTTCATCAAAATCGTTTGTTTGGTTCAAGCGATAATCACTGAAGTGTGTATGGACTGACTGACTCACTCACTCACCTATGGGCACTGCTCAATCGCATAAGCTCACCTGATTAAAGTCCAGGTGAGCTAAAAACGATTGCGTCGTCTTTTTTATTATTTTTTGGCAAGAATGGTTTGGACTAGCACATATTGAGCCAAGAAAAGTATCAGTTGGTAACATCGAAGAGGGGGGAAAGGGGGTGATGGGGAACCAGGATAGCATTAAAGGAGCGCACTTGCTTTTGAGTTGTTTCGCCTAGGTTTGATTCTCCACCTGATTATAAATCGTCATCCTGATGTTACACAGCAAAACATGGTATCAATGAGTGTGATGTCTGTCATTGGGATGTTAAACTGTGGACCGATCTACCAGCATTAACTGCTGGTATACATTAAAAATCCCACAGTGTCTTTCCCATGTAGAGGGCAATTGTTGTTGGTACCCTGTACAAATGACAAGTTCCTGCCCAAATTAGCTCCAGTCTAACATCAGGCCAGCTGTTTCATCAAGTACTTGTGCCAATTATACATGCTCTATAAGCCATCAACCCTAAATTAATAGGACAGGGCCTATGAGGATGATGCTAAGTCTGTGTAATCTGTTTTCGAGATATCAAAGAACTGTCTGTAGTTTGGAGAATCCATATTTGCAAAAATGTGAGAACTGAACATCAGAGAATGCAAAAGCACAACCAACATCCAAAAAGCCAAACATTTTGGCATTAGATCAGAGTGATCTTCATCAGGGACTCTGATCTTAATTGCAATCCTTGGGAAGGGTTGTGGGGGCAGAAGGAGAACCTGGGTAGTGTGGGCGAGCGGGGTGGTGGTGAGGATAGCCCTGCAATATATCAGGATTTTATGGTAATCTGTATGCATTTGTGTTCTTAGTACTGTAGGATGGTGACATGTAGCCATAATCCTTGTTGCAGATGGTTCCATGTAGGCATCGTTTGTTTATAACTAGTATTGCCCTTTTTTAATCGCTGCAGAACGCTATCATTTGGCTTACAAGATGGTGCGCACAGAGAGCCGTCTCATCCGCAATGTTCTTGCAGCACACAATTTTTGTGAGGTATACCTTTTCTTTTTTTTCCTCTTCCTTTTCCCTCTCCCCCCCCCCCCCCCCCTGTACATAGCACAGAACAGGAAGAACAAAACACGAGTCAGTGATGATAATTTATCTGGTCTATCTATTTCTCATAAAAGTTGTGGATTAAAAAAAAGAAACATATTTCACCTCCGTCCATGTCACAATGATCCAAAGGACCAGATTGCTGATGAGCATGAGCTGGTTGAAGACCTCGTGCTGTGATGTGTACTCACACCATATAGCTTGGCTTTAAGTGAGGCTTGTTGTATGCTTGCAGAAATTTTATGGCTATTGCAATACTAGAGCATCATGAGAGAAATGGGAAGGTGGAAGCCTGAAAATACATGGAGAGGTGAAAGCCTCAAAGGTGGTTGGGAGGTTGGGGAGGAGAATGGAAGCCTAAAGAGGGAGACACGGAGGAGAAAGGAACATTGGCAGGAGAAGGCAGAACACATCTGTGCATGGGTGCAGCAAAGACAATGCTGCACCAAAACACCATGAGATGAAGGGGAGGGAAGGGACACATTTCTAGGACCATTAATACCTGGGCCTGAAGAGAGAGGGAAGACAAGTGACAGCCTGGTTTAGAAATCTAAGTAAGGGAGGAAAGAATATCCTGGACCAAAATACCCACAGATGAACTGTTTTCGGATCACACCTGCACAGTGAATTATACACACCTTGGCAGGAAGAGGAGGTGACCAATCACACAACCCACACACACACACACACACACCACCACACACACACACACACACACACACACACACACCTGGGTAATGAGGAAAAAACATTTTTTTGTTGTTGTTGGCCATGTAACCTGAACCCAATCTATTTTTTGGCCGAAGTAAGATAAGGTTATCATTTCATATTGAATGTTTCAATATATTTTTTTGTCAAAATGAGATGATTCTAAACTTGTTTGTTTTAAAATTTCCATCAATAAAGTCGAAAAGCTCAGATTTATTCATCGTATGTGGCTTGTGTGTGCAGGTGCATCAGAACAGTAGCGAGTTCAACCTCTTGTGGACTGGCTCACATCCCAAGGTGTTCTCTTTGCGTAGCTTGGCTGAATTTCAGAAGGTCAACCATTTTCCACGGTGGGTAAAGAAACTTTCACACTTCTGCCTAAATTATCTCTGTGTTAGAGAGGCTGTTGATTTATAGAGATATTACGGACAAAATCACACACCGTGACCGCTGAAGTGTTGCAAAAGTGACTTCATTAAGCTGACATTCATTTTCAACCTAGTTCTTCCTCTAAGGTCATTTTATAATTAATTGGCAAAATCAGTTTAGTCTTGGTACCAGTCTTGAAGCCTACTTTTGCAAAATAAAATGTGGTGTTTTATGTTCACATCAGTCAATTGGTCGAACACCCTCTCAAAAGGGCAGCTTACTTCAGAATGCAGCATCACTTGCTAACTCCACACCAGAACAGAAGAATTTTTAGAGGGGGGGGGTCCTCGATTTATTTTAGTGCAGTACTCGCTGAACCTGTGGAAACTCCACAAAACGAATCTATATCTAATTAAACGTCTTGTATATCTGATTTCTAAGTTTGATCACAATATAAATACGAACTCCTTCGTTGGTGAGCAAATTCCAGATTTACTAAAAAGCATTTTATTACTCTTGCCAGTGGGAGAGGGAATTGCATTTGGGTCTGTTTGTCACCTACAGGTCGCAATTTCAAACTGATCTTCACTAAACTTCATCACATGGTAGAGTTTGTTATAAGCAAGAAGCCTATTGTTTTTGAGGTCAAAAGGTCAACAACTGGTGTGGTGTTTCTAAAATCCTCAATTTTCATCCGATTGGATTGAAATTTGAAGAGGATTTATATTTCAGGTCACTGAATTCAACTATATAAGTATTTTTTTTGAGGTCAACATTGACCAAAAGGTCAACATAGGTCCAAGTTCAACAACTAGGGTGGTATTTCTAAAATCCTCAATTTTCATCCAATTGACATGAAATTTGAAGAAAATTTTCATATCAGGTCACTGAATTCACAACCAATTATTTTGAGGTCCACATAGGCCAAAAGGTCAACATAGGCCACATTTCTAAAATTGTCAATTTTCATCTGATTGACTTGAAATTTAAAGAGGAGTTGCATATTTGGTCATTGAATTCAACTACCAATTATTTTTCAGGTCAAATTTTTTTATGGATTTTGCAAGTATTGTGCTCTGCACGACGTCGTCGCTTGTTTTTGTATGTTTGTTTGTTTGTCCGCACAGACCGTGTTTTTCTCTGCAACTGCTTATCGAATTGGAGACAAAATTTTCACCATAGAAGCGACTACTCATGTAGAATGTTTTGATGATAATTATGTTGTCATAGGTCACTGTGGTGTGGTGGCCATGTTGGAAACATGGAAAAACTTTGGACCTCTGTATCTCCGAAACCGCACCAAGGAAAAAATTGAAACTTGCCACACGGCAAGTACTCCTCATGAGGAATATATGATTTTAATGACGTCATAGATGCCTTCGTTATGCCGTCATAATTGCATATGTAGAACGCTACATCCGATGTACATGAAAATTTTTGAGGGTCTTCTCAGGATAAATTGGTCCACACAAAATTGTTTTGATGATGTCATCAGTCATGTGATTCAGCAGCCATGTTGTTTAAAAAAAAACAACCTCCAAAAATCTTATTCTTTGAAATAGCTGAACAGATTGAGGCTATATCCTTATGACCGCCTATCCATAAGGAACAAAACATTCAATTTGCCCTTAAACGTATAAAAATCTACTTCAGAACGGCTGGACAGATCTAGGGGAAACTTCTCACACGTTCCCCAAACCTTGGTGATACCATGGTATTCATGAATAATTGATGAGTCGCATGGTCTGGCAGCCATATTGGATTGAGTGAAAATCTTTAAATATTCTTTTATTGAACCTCTTCATCAATCGACGTGAAACTTCACAATTATGATCTAGTTGTGATGGGGGCATATATTGTTATGTTTGTGGGGTAGATGGAGGAATTTAATAGGAAAGGTAGGATTGATTGTTTCGTGTAGCATGGTCCGTGGATGAGTAGGAGACATGTGAATGTAAATTAAATATGGAAAACCATGAGCTTAGGATTGTTCCGTGTCAGCACATGGGGGGTGGTGCTGTGTTAACCAGGTAGAGTTTAAGGCTTGTTTCTCCCAGTATGTAATTGCCCCCTGTGAACTTTTCCTACAATTTTGCATTTCCAAAGCCGGCTATAAAAAGGAACCACGTTCTTCCAACAACACAAGATCAACATAGCCGAACGTTTCCGAGCAGGCAAAAATCCCACCTTCCTGGCTCCGTACCAGCAGGCCACGCCGCGCGGCTGATGATTGGTCGGTGTGATGTAAGAGGGATGATGGTCGTGTGGAGATGGCGGTTAGAACAGACAGGACCTCTCTGGCTTATCCTCGCCACGGTCAAGGAGGCTGCGTGATTCTCATTCTTCGTGTTGTGTGAATTCGTTCATGTGCTGGGATAGGATGCTCGCCATTGTCTGATCAGCTGGGTTGTGAAGTTTGTGCATTTTCGAGGAGAGGAAGAGAAGAAGAGGAGCGCGTCTCTTGGCTTTATCTCGGAGCCTCAGCAATCGTCCCATTGTATGTTCAAGGAGAAAGGCGGCACCCTTTGCTATGAGCGGGCCTGTTGCTGAGAGAGGAGTGGTGTGCAAATCTCGATTGTGAGAAGAAACTGTTTGGCGGGTTGTGGGCCCTAACGAAGGAAGACTATCCGCACGAATCACCTCTCATACGTGACCGCAGAGAACGACTTGTCGGCATTTTGGGTGTGTTTTCCCCCACGGTGGCTACGCGGTTTCGAGGATCGCCAGGCTCCTAAGAGGTCATCTCTGGACACAAGCTGAGTACTGGCATAATGAGAGGCATTTCTTTTATTTTTATCTGTTCCCTTGTCTGTTTTTGTGACTGAGTGGAGATGTCTCAAATTAGGTTTTAGTTTACCTCACATTTCATTACCTCACGCTTTGATTTATTTTCATTATCATGCATTGATTTATTTCCATTATTACTCGTTGATTTATGTTCATTAAACCATCATTTGTTAAATTTCCATTGTTTGTCTCTTCGTTGTGGGTTCGAGGATAAACCTGTGTGCTATCGTCTGGTACACACCCTTGCCGCCCCCCATCCTGCACATGCTATAATCTATGGGGATCTTGGCTGTTTGCCTCCAAGTAGAACCATTCAGCTATCTGTCCAGGTCGGTGTTAACCTGACTGAACACCGGGGCTGACTATAAACCTGTGTTAACCTGACTATAAACAAAGTCCAGGTCGGTGTTAACCAGTCGCCGGGGCACGGCCCGGCGGGGCGGTTCATGTCGTGTTCAGCGCGGGGCGATGGATGTACAAATGAGACCACTTCCGGCCGTAGGGGTCACGCAGCGTGGGACCAGAGGTCCAGTTGGAGTGCATGATTTCAGGTGACGACGCATCGCTTAGGGTCGTTACCCCACCCTACACCATGGGGCTTATAAAAGGCGGATCGCAAAGCCGTTCATCTCTCGCCTTGCTTCACTAGCTGGGATCTCTACATTCGCCGGATGCTCCGCCTGCCTCGTGTGCCTCGTACACCTTCCACCGCCCACCCGCCTGGCTCCGCCTTCCACCTCCCACCCGCCTGGCTCCGCCTTCCACCAGCCTTCTCGTCTGCTGGCTTCGCCTTCCACCGCCTTCCTTGTCTGCAGCCCCGCCTATACTCTGGACCGGTGCACGCGCTGAGCCCGGACAGTAACCAAGCAGGAGACAACACACTGCCCCTCAAGTTGGGATCGCTCAGCAGAGCGCCCCCCAAAGTGTACTGGGTAGCGCGGCCGGCCGACCGTTCAAGGTATTGTGAGACCGTTAGCCCTCATCTCCTCTCCTTTCTTCTGATTTACTCCTCTTCGTGTGTGTGTGTGTGTGTGTATGTCATGGCGCCTGTCTTTGCTGAAGTTAAGAGTGTAGAAGAATTATATCGAGATAAGTCTGCTCTGAGTCCGCTTTTGTAAGTTGTTTGCCTTGTTGTCGCACCCCACAAATTCCTTACTATCCCTGCTTAAGGCCCAGTCACACCTTGACGTTTTAGCCAGCGATGGCAACGTATTAAAATGTATGTAAAACGCTGGCTTACGTTGAACTTTGATGTTTTTTAAAAGATTCGGACGTATTCATAACGACTTGGTCTTATGTATAACGTATTAGTAATGGACACAGAACGTTTCGTTGTGTTATAGCTAACTTATACCAACGAATGCTGAACCTGTTGTCGGCCTACACAACCTATGCCCAACGATAGTCTAACTTATGCATAGCGCGCTGCACGTATCGCCGACGATGACGTGACGTAGCCTATTAAAAGGCTGACGCACAACGATTCAAATCATAACCGCCGCAGAAATGGAAGTGTCAACATCGCAGTCACACCTTGGCGATCTTGCCAGCGTATGCCGACCTAAGGAAAATGTGTCTAAAACGCTGGCGCACGTCGAATACGGTATGGGTAAGTTTGGTTACGTGAATAGAATGCTAAAGTACGCTATCATCGTCGTAGTAAGTGGAGTACATCAAGTAATTTTAAACATGTTCAAAATTTTACGACGTACTTGGCGTATGACACATGTTCCGCATGCGATGGGAATAAGTTGTACACAACGATATGCGGACGCTTACACACGTCGACAAAGGCTACTTGTAAGCTACTCATAAGTCGAAACACGTCGCGCTAATGTCTTTTTTAGGCGAAACTTATTTCTAACTTATGTTTGACGTGCTTTGAACCAATTCTTTACGTAGTCCCAATGCACATTGACGTATGTAGACGTATTCCATTGACGTCTTCCGGTCGACAAAAAAACTAAATGAACGTGTTTCTAACTTACAATTGCCATATAATGACGTGTTCCCAGCGTTTTGGGGAATTGGTATATTAAAAATGGTCTTCACAAGGGGAACCCATCAGTGTTTTCGACTCCTTTTTGAGTCGATGTCCATGTCAGCAGTAACAGTATCAGTATCAGTATCAGTATTAGTAGTAGTTTGTTCATGTTGGCAGTAGTAGGTGAGTGTGATGGGGAGGGTGTGGGTGATGATGGATCCTCCTTGCGTCCGCGTGTCCACGGGTAGGAGACATCTTGCACCATTGTTCGAAGTTCTTCGCGGCTAATTTTTTTTGGGGGTTTTTTCACACATGAGCTATGGCTTGTTTTTTACGTTTTAGGTGTATTCATAACGAGTTGGACAAATGCTCAAGGTACTAATAATGTACATAGAGCGCTTCGATACCTTATAGATACGGTATACCAACGAATAATTATCGTGTAGCCGGCGTTCACAACCTATGCCCAACGATAGCCTAACTTATCCATATCGTGCGGCAGGTAATCTTTGCCGGTGACGTGGGGTTTGCTATTCATAGGCTGCCACTCAAAGATTTAAATGGCTGCAACTCCACCATTGAAAGTAGACGCTTGCGCTCAACAATTGGATTTTTTTACACTCAACGACTTTTAAACGGTGCCACTCAACTATTTTAATTGTTTACAATGAACGATTTAAATTGCTGTCACTTGCCTTTGTTTTTTGACGCTGGCGCTCGGAAATTTTGAAGCGTTTCTATTCAACGTGCTAAATCGCTCAAACTCCACTATTGAAAATTGACGCTTGCGCCAAACAATCGCAATTGTTTACACTTAACCATGTTCTTATCGGTGCAAATCAACTGGTGTCTTATCGGTGCAAATCTTATCGGTGCAAATCAAATCCCGATCCATGGTGTCACCCAGTACCTTCTCCTCCGTTCAGTCTTCTTTCTCTCGGTTCTATTGGCACGCAACTGGTGCAGTGCCAAATCGATGAGGGTATGCTGATGTTGGAGACAGGTAGATATTGTAGTGTCATCGTTGCCGGATACTCCATCTCTCGTAATGTCATGGACATGTACTCGCTATGTAGTCTGCAACACTGACGGGTTCCTCCTGTGAAACCCCTTTTTATTTACCAATTCCCCTAATCGCTGCCATTACATCATTATCTGGTATCTGTAGGTTGGGAACTCGTTCGTTAAGTTCGTAGTCGTGTCGGTAAACGTCAAATACGCCAGTATGCGGCGGAGGTGCGTTACACACAGGTGCAAAGCACGTCACTCATAGGTTAGATAAAAGCCTCTTTTGCTCTAAACAATAACTCGGCGTGATTCGACGTATAAGTAACTTTCAAGCAAGGAGTGTCGAAGTGTGTCAACGATCGCGTAGCGTGTTAGCAACATGTACTGATAGGTTTTAAATAAGTTTCAGGCACGCTAAGCATTATACCGACGTCTTTCAGCCTATGAGTACTTAAAAGTAAGCGTGTGTCAACGATCGCGTAACGTGCCTACAACACGTTACTCATAGGCTAGGAATAAGTTTCGGGTACGCTAAACATTACCTCGGCGTGTCTCAACTTATGATTAACTTACAAGTAACATGTGTTGACGTCTGTCAACGATCGCATAACGTGCCTACAACTTATGGCCAGCGTAGTGGAACGTGTGAGTCATACGCCGGCATACGTCGTGAAATTTCAAGCATGCAAAAATTTGAGGACAACCGAAAGTACAACGTTTAAAGCCAGCGTGCAACGACGTATGGCAGTGTTTTCCAGCGTGCTCTCAATGTTATCAAAACTTACCATAACGTATTCAACGTGTGCCAGCGTTTTAGACAAATTTTTCAAAAATCGGCATACGTTGGCTAAAACGTCAAGGTGTGACTGGGCCTGTACATACAACAATAAATCCATTCACTGTGCCACATATTTTTCCTCGCCTGTCTGTTAATAAATGATTGTGTAGAAATGTTCCCAGCTCGTTGTTGTCTTTTCTTTCATTGACGCAGCATGGTCTGTATCCTAGCCTAGCCGGGTCTTTATTCCCAACGAACTGTTCTACTAGCCGGTACGTTCCTTGGCGGTGTCGCTCGGCTGCATCTGACCCGGTAAGGTGACCCGGTTCGGACAAGGCATTCCGAGGGCGTGTTCCCGCCATCCAGTGTGAACGCCAATAACTCAACCACATAACCAAGGGTCCTCCGTCTAAGATTTAACCGGTTACCTAAATAATCACGTGACCTAATTGATGGATGAAGAAGAAGAATGTTCCATCACATTCCCACAACAAAAGTAAAACGTCAAAAGATATTGTGATGCTGAACCAGAAGAGGATTTCTGTCGTATTGAGGCATCAAAATGTAGTGTCATTCTTCATTGTAATTCTTCTTCTTCATTTTTTTTCTTGAAGCCGAGAGGAGAGGCGAGGCCAAGCGCAGGAGAGGAGAGTTGAGCCAAGGTGAGGCCAAGTGCAGGAGGGGAGAGGTGAGCTGAGGTGAGGCCAAGTGCAGGAGGGGAGAGGTGAGCTGAGGTGAGGCCAAGCACAGGAGAGGAGAGGAGAGTGAGCCAAGGTGAGGCAAGTGCAGGAGGGGAGAGGTGAGCTGAGGTGAGGCCAAGCACAGGCAGGGAGAGGAGAGTTGAGCCAAGGTGAGGCCAAGTGCAGGAGGGGAGAGGTGAGCTGAGGTGAGGCCAAGCACAGGAGAGGAGAGGTGAGTTGAGCAGAGGTGAGGCCAAGTGCAGGAAGGGAGAGGTGAGCCGAGGAGAGGCCAAGCGCAGGAGAGGAGAGTTGAGCCGAGGTGAGGCCAAGCACAGGAGAGGAGAGGTGAGGAGTGGCATGGCCAAGCGCAGAGGAGGAGGAGGAGAGGAGATGCCAAGCGCAGAAGAGAAAAGTAGAGAAGAGGTGAGGCAAAGCGCAGAGGAGATGTGAAGCAAGTACATAAAACGAGGAGCATTCAAGCACTGAGCCACCACCACCTCAAGTAGACTCTCCCTCCCCTTACTCCTCTCCATCGAGGCATCAACTTCTGGGCTGGCAGGGTGCCATCCAATGACGCACCTTAACTGCACATTGCAACATCACATCAGCCAAGCAACAGTACTGCACTGCTCCTGAACCAATGGGCCCCGTGGCAGCCAAGTAGTGTGGTCCAATGATTTACTACCTTGCTCACTGTCATTCATAAGTGGCCATGCTGGAGGACTCGCCCAAGTGTTACCCTGAACACTTCTCTCTCTCTCTCTTCCACTCTGTGGTGCAAGAAGTGAGGAGAAGGGCCTATGGAGGCGTACCACAGTGCAGGCCTGCTGTGACAACATGGGGAACCTCCGGGGTACCTCCCTCTCGTTCAGTTCCCACCTGGTTTGACACGAGAGACATGTGACAGGACATCTTTCTCTTTCTCTGCATCTAAATAGACCAGGCTCGTCTCTTGCATGTCACACAGTGCTGAGTCCTTAAATTCTAACTACTGCACCCTATCCCATAAATGCAACACTATTCTGCCATCTGGAATATAATGATGGCCCTTGACATGCATCTTTTAAGATGTTTGATGCTTGCAGCAGTTGATACATTTACACACTTTAGCCATAGAAATGATTATGAGACTGAATCCTGAATTTTTGCTTAGTTTTCAGTCAGTCCCCACCTCTACCCCACTGGGAAGTCTTGATGATAAACACCACTGCTGTCTATGATATTGATATATCAGGGGGGGGGGCATTAAAAAAAAAATCTTTTCCACCTCCTTTTCTCCACCTCCTTGACAAAATTTATTTTAACTAATTATGGCCATTTCATTTTATTGATGTTATCTAAAACATCAATCATTTTTTCTTTTGTTCTGAATTTCCTATCCTGTTTATTATATTTATTTTTGTCGCACGATGAAGGTCATATGAACTAACTCGGAAGGATCGTTTGTACAAGAATATCCAACGTATGCAGCACTCATTTGGATTCAAGCACTTCAACTTTGTACCGCCAACATTCCTGCTTCCTTCTGAGTACCAGGAATTCTGCAGTGAGATTCGCATTCTTTTGTTTTTGTCTATAGCTGTGTTGAATGTTGAGGTTGTGTGTGTACTATCTAGTATTATCATTAGTAACTATGGTGCTGTGCTTGAGGAAAAACCAAAAAGCACATTCAAAGACTTTGATCTGTTCGATAACAGCTTTTCTAATTAAGTTGGCATCTAAGTAAAGGTGGAATAATATTTTTCAATCAATTTTCTACACATATTACCTGATTCCCAAAAACTGGCAATCACTCTCCTCGGTTTACTGCTGCTTTGCATTCTCTCGAAATGTTGTCGAAGATTGGAAAGAAAATAAAACAAATCTAAGTCACTTGGTCATTACAAAAGTGATTTGGTGCAGTGGACTGTGCTGGTTTTGAATGTTCGATCAAAGTGGACCATGCAAAAGAAAAGGCCTCGTATTTCCATACCTTTATTAGGAGCAACTTTACCAACACAAAGGCTTTTATCTGTCAATGATAAACTTTTGAATAGGGTCAAACTCCTTTTCCATTGACTCCATCTCTATCACTCGACAATAACTATGCTGATGTCTTTTACGATAAGATATTATGTATTGTTAGTTAACTGAGCAAACCTGCTCTGGGTCCGAAACTTTCATCCTTGTATTCGAATTCTAGTTTAATTTAAATTGTTTTGTATAAACACGTATGAAGACTCATGGAAGAGCATTCCCCACTGATTACTTTGTGAAGCACTTTTACCTCCAAAAGATTTCACTTCTAAGTGAAAAATTCTACATTAGAAATTGATGATTGATCAATTAATATCATGCTCATGTGTTCCACTACCTTTCTCAAACCTCAGCGGCCCACAGCAGGGAGAAAACTCCGTGGATTGTCAAACCAGTGGCATCTTCAAGGGGTCGAGGAGTCTTCCTGGTGAACTCTGTGAGTGTCTGATGTACTCAATTTTCTGACCGCAACCATTTCAAGGACAGTTCAAACAAACATTCATGCAAATAATCAAGTCACAGCCAATGAATTCGTCAATATGTACTGTTTGATTTTTGTTACACCTTAATCACAAAATTGGAGATTTTTTCTGCAATGCTGACTGCAATAAGTTTGAAAGGGTCTACTGATGGAGGTAATATACTGATGTGGATCCATGACTGAGGTTGTTGTGTTTGTGTGTGTGTGTGTGTGTGTAAAGTATATTATATACATATGTATATATATGTATATACATATATATATATATATATATATAAGTATATATATGTAATATTATATATATTATATAATATATATATAATATATATATATATTATATATAATATATATATATATATATATACGTATATCAAACGGCAGCTGGGTGAAGTGCCCAGCACTAACCTCACACTCATAAACTATAAAAAAAAAATGTGTGTGTACATAATAATATGTGTGTGTGTGTATATATATATATATATATATATTATATATATGTATGACTAAGTCGTCGACTTACGACCTATGCGACTCACGATGATCGACTTACGACCCACGGCCGCGGACCGCGATATGTACTGTATGTCTGGCCACGACTGCTCCGCGTCTGGCAGCGCGAGTGTTGCCCAGCTAGGCGTTCGACAGTTTCCGCCCCAGCGCCCGGCAGTGCTAGCGTGTTAGCATGGTCTCGGTATAGCGCAGTTTATCCGAATCCGTTTGTCTTTAAAATTTTACTTCAAACCCCCAAGATGTC
>CM068952.1:94299089-94315762 GCA_035128595.1 Eptatretus atami
AGAGTAGAGTTCAGACATCAGATCGATCAGTTTTGGTGGCACCCCACGAGAACCAAGAATCCTCCAGAGGGTATCCCGATTCACTGAATGGAACGCTTTACAGACATCAACATAGGCTGCAAGCAGCCCCTGCCGAAACTCTCATCTGCGTTCGGTGAGGACCCGATGAGAAAGATACGGTCAATCGTTGCCCTCTTTGGTGTAAAGCCTGACTGCTCGGTACGCTGGTGCTCAAGCAGATGTGGCGAACCCTATCAAGAATTATCCGGCAAAGACCTTGCCCGGCACTGAGAGCACGTCACCCCCTCCCTCGGTAAGTTGTTGCAGTCTTGGCGAAATCAACCCCTTCCTTTCCAGAGAGGGACAACAAGGCCCTCTTCCAGTCAGTTGCGGATGAGGCCTGTGTTCCAAGCAGAGCACAGAGACTGCATGCAAACGACATACGAGTGCAGCATTTCCACAGGCTGAGAATTAGCCATGGATGCCACAGATCCTGGAGTTGACCCCATTTCACCGGGTTCACCGCAGCCTGTGTTTCCACAACGAATTTTGGACACAGTTATTGGAGGGTCAGCAACAGGGTTTGTAAACCCCTGAGTCCAAACTCGACAGCTGTGGATCAGCCTGGTACAACCGCTCAAAAGTAACCGCCCAGCGGGCCTTCACCTCGGACTCCTCTGTCAAAAGGCCTACCACCGCTCTGCTCCAACGCAGACATCGAGGGATGGGCTTTGATGGAACGCAATGTGCGAATTCCCCTGTAAGCAGGACGAGAATCCTTGACCACAGGTGATGCTCTACCCCCTCACAGATTCCTCGCACATAAGCCTCCTTGTCCACCCTTAGCGGCACGTACAGTTTTCATGCTGCAGCTCACTGAACAGCTCAGCTCTGCCATTCAGCTGGCCCTGCGACTCGGGTCATTGGTATCCAGTGTCTTTGAGAGCAAAATTCTTCTTTGCCCTACGGTGAGTTCCAAGAACATCCCGGCAACATCAAGGACAGTGGTCTTGAAGCAACTCCACAAATCTTCAGGACCTCCCAAAGCACCAAGACTCCTCAAATTCCATCAAGCTTGTCGTAAACTCCCAGCTACCCCGTCAATCCTAGCTTGCCAGCATCCAGCCTCGGCTGGGATGTACATTCTCCTGGATTTAAGGTGCAACTTCAGCAGTTCTTCTAACAACAAGCAACCTACAACAAGGTAGTATTGAAGGAACTGAGCAACTTCCGGTAGACGCCTGCAGTTCTGGATCAATCCCTCAGCAAACATCACGAACACATGGTCAATCTCTTGCCACACGCCAGCGTTGAAAACCAAGTCAGCGAGAGCTTGTGGGCGCTGAAACCATGAACGGGCCACCCTAAGTCCATGACTTCTTTGCAAAGTCAAGGACTTAGTGCTATTCTGATTCATATCCTGACCATGGGGACCAACACACATCTATAACACATCCCTTTCAGTTTCATAGTCGATGCATTGAAATCCCCAAGACAGAGAGTCTATCTCGTCTGGGCATCTGATAACCACAGACTCGGGCGTGGAGTCAGAATCATCCTTCACGGTGAGATCACTCGCTCAGTCGGAGCATAAACAGAGACCAAGGAAATGACAACCTAAGGAGTGACTAATCCTTAGTCTCCATAATACGCTCGTTGACGGCGTTACTCCATATCAGTGGTCAGCTTATTGGCACAGCTACAGCAACTCTGGGCATGGTAACATCCAGAGCGACAAGACCAATAGTAGGTGTCACCACCCACCATGATCTCGCCGCAATCCGGTCTCCCGAACCTCAAGAGAAGTGCTGCAATAAACGATGTCCAAACGCTTGAGCTCAGAATGAAACGAGAGACAGGTGATTCATCCTCTCTTGCGGGATAGGACATTCCAGCACTCCCCCAAAGGGATCGCCTCAGGTTAACCCAGAGACGCCGTCTGGTGGATTGACACCTCTGCACCAACTCGACACACTCTCCGCAATCTGACCCGGAATGCTACCCTGTGGTTTCCCTCTCTATCATCCAAAGATTGGGGTCCCGAAGGCTTTGCCCCAATCCCGTATCCGTGAGCTGCCCTGCGAAGCGGAAGCTGCACAGGAGGTCTCCACGGACTGGGTTTTCAGATTTCTTTTGTTTTTGTGTTTGTGGAATGAACGGCGTTTTACGGGGGGTCCGGAGTGCAATCTGCCACCAACCTGCCTAATAAGAAGTAACCGAACTGCAGGAGGACGTCCGCAGACAACAGTTGGGCATAGAATATGGATGGCCGTTAGCTCACAAGGAGCTCACTCTCCCTTTTAGAACAGGTTTTGGTTTTAATCCTGCTGGGTGTCCATATCCAAACACCCTACCTCACACACCTCGCGCTGCGCGCGCGCCACATCGCTTCTCGTCACCGACAACCCAAACATGGAACGGTTAGTACAGGTTACATGATTCCCTGTAAGCAGTCACAGATCTAATCTGGCCTGAACCTGCCCGTTGATCTGACAATCTGGCCTGACCTGAGCTCCCGCAGCCCGACCCAGATGTCTGTTGACCTCTGCCTCACAGCCAGCAGAGAATGAATATCACTGCTAAGGGAAGTGAATCTCTTGTGACGCTTCCACATCCTCACCACAAACAGGTACAGAACAGGATAGCACATCCAAGATGTCATTGAAAGCTGGATCTGTTTGACTCAGGAACACCCGTAATCCAGCGGTCCGACTCCTCATCAGCACCTTGAGGGCCCTCAAAAGGATATCCAGAGTCTCTTGCAAAGATGAACCTGCATCATCTGCGAAATCAGGTTAGAGATCTTGACATCCAACGATGCATCACAGCTTGATCTCTCGACATCCTCCCCAGAATCCAGTCCATGCAAGTGCTGAAAAGGGTGGGGGCCAGTACACACCCTGAAAACTCAGTAAAATAATACTGGAAATAAGTCAGAGATGGTACCACCACATCTCACAGCTTTCATACCAGAGTGTAGTTCAAGACATCAGTCGATCAGTTTTGGTGGCACCACCATGAAACCAAGAATCTCTCCAGAGGGCATCCCGATTCACACGAATCAACGCTAAACCAGAGATAACACATAGGTTGCCAAGCAGCCCCTGCTAACTCTTGTTGCTTTCGGTGAGGACCCGAGAGAGCAAGGATAGCGGTCATCGTTGCCCTCTGGTGTATGCCTGACTGCTCTGGACGCTGGTCCTCAAGCAGAATGGGCCGAAACGCTATCGAGAATTATCCGAGCAACAGACTTTGCCCAACGGCATGAGAGCAGCGGTCACCCTGGTAGTTGTTCAGTCTTGGTGTCACCTTCCTTTGCAGAGAGGGGCCACATAGGCCTCGCACTCGCGCTCGCACAGTGTGACCAGGCAGAGCACAGAACTGCATGCAACTACACGGTGCAGCATTTCCACCAGCCTTCGAGAAGTTCAAGCATGGATGCACAGATCCTGGAGCTTTACACATTCAACCGTTCACCGCAGCCTGTGTTTTCCACAAATGAACGTAACACAGTTAATTGGAGGGTCAGCAATAGGGATTGTAACACCCCGACGTCCAACTCGACAGCTGGTGGATCAAGTCTTGTACAACTGCCAAGTAACCGGCCCTGCGGCCTTCACTTCGGACTCCTCTGTTAAGAGCCCACCACCCTCTCCTTTAACTGCATGTCCACCGAGGGCAGGCTTGGACGAACGCAACTGCGTGAAATTCCCCTGTAAAAGCAGACGAGAATCACTTAACCACATGATGCCTCTACCCCCCTCACAGATTCCTCGTACATAGGCCTCCTTGTCCACCTGAGTGCACGTACAGTTTTTCGCCTCAGCTCCCTGAACAGCTCAGCTCTGCATTTAAAGCCTGGCACTGCGACTCTGGGCAATGGTGTCCCAGTGTCCCTTGGAGTCAAATTCTTCTTCACCCTCCGGTGAGTTCAAGACATCTACCGGCAACATCAAGGAACGGTGGTCTTGACAGGCACTTCAACAACTCTTCAGGATCCCCCAACGTACCAAACCCTCTAAATCTCCACTTCGGCCTGTTTGCAACTCCTCAGCTAACCCTCTCATCCTTGAGCTTGCTGACGCCAGCCTAGGCTGGGAATGGTACCATTCTCCTGGATTTAGGTGCAACTTAAGAGTTGCTCCAACAAGGCCCCCCCCCCCCTCCCAAAAAACTGAATGGGGTCAGTGTTGAGGAACTGGGATCCGGTAGACTCTGCAGTTCTGGATCATCCTCCAGCGACCATCAACTCGCGCATTGTCAATCTCCTTTGCCACAAGCAACCAGCGTTGGAATACCAAGTCCAGTGATGAACTTGTGGGCGCTGAGACCACCCCCGTGTGGTGACAAATAAACTTAAGCTCACAAGTTTCCCTACTTAATTTACATTGAGATGTCTCCTCCACATTCAAGGGACCAAGCACTCTATGCAAATCCTAACTTCCTGAAATTCTCCACCTACCCCCACAACCATAACAATGTAATACATGTATATCTGTGCAGTGTCTGGTCCTGTCCTGTGTTGTCACTGAACTACCCCTCAAACTTTTGGGAAATCGTACTAAACTTAGCTGGACTGCACCATCTCTCCCATGTGTCGTCTTATGGTATGTTTTTTTTTATTTATTTAATTTTTTGAAGAAAAAATGTTTTCTTTTTTCTATCCATCTTCACGTCAATTGCTTAAAATGTAATTAATCACGAATATTCACAATTAATTTTGCAAAATAAATTGTTTGACTTATGCTGTAATCATGACAGGAAAAAAAAGACGACAACTTCCTTACACTTTCTCAGTTAAAACAAGCCTGTCTCGGATCACAACGTTGGTGAGGTTTTTGAATTTGACTATGTATTTTAGAAGTAGCTATCGAAAGTCCATACCCTTATCCAAAAATTTCACCTTTTGTTGCTTCAATTGCCTGGAATTAAATTGCAATAAATAACTTTTCAACCTTTATTACCCATATTTACTTACAACTTCGCAGGGGGTGAAAAACAAATTCAAAAAATTAATAAAAAAAGTTCGAATTTGTGAACATACCCGTGGGAGTTCATTTGTACAACTCTCGGTGAGCCGATAGCATGGATGCAGATAGTTTTGAAATTTGGTAAAGATTTTCATCGCATCAGAAATAAGAAACCAGGAACACCTCAAAGAGTGAGGCTGGTTCATATCAATCATTTGCGACTTAATTTTGCGTTGGGCATCGCCCAGCCATAAAAAATTTTTTTAGCAATTTAAAGAAAATGGCTGAAAGGGGCGTTTCTTGCCCCAAAGGGCCAGAAATCGCACTTGGCTCAAGTAAAGCCTGCACATACTGTATGTCTAGTTATATACCTGTCAATTTTCATCGAATTCCTGTTCACTGAATATGGAGAAATGACGTTCAATGAACTGACGCAAGAAAAAGAGAGAACGCGAGTGGCGGCTTCGACTCTCTGTGTGAAGACCCTAACGGAGTAATACAAAAGTAGAATAATCTTTGTTGGATAAGTTCCACCTTTAGTTAATACTTGGTGGAAGCCACCTTTGACAGCCAATATAGCGTGATCTGTTTGGGGGATAGGTGCATAACACTGTTCCTTGCAGACAAGCCTTAACAAAACAACAAGACACACACAACAAACTACAAAGGTTCGATATACTGTGAATCACTTTGCTAGTGATTATATAACGACATACGTTGAATGATAAATTAAACACACCAGTGTAAACATAACCGAATTTGGCCGATGATCAGGCAAAACTATGGAGGTTGAAACTTTATCGCCGAGAGCCAAAACATTAATAAAATAATATAATACTATTAAACACATTTCAAATCTATTTAATATAAAATAATGTTCCCTTACTTGTAAATTGTGATGCGTTTGACAGTTATTCAACGGTTTAATTCAAAACAGTCTACAGGGGCTCGAGCTTCAGGGCTTGAGGTCCAAGCCAGCCCTTCACCACTCAGCCAATATCAGGCTTATCAATGTCATTAATTGTTCTAAGTACTTGTCAGTTGATTTGGGGGATGGTTTTGGACCATGGTTTTTTTTTATCCAAACTTTTTTTTTTGGAATGGTTCTGTCCAGTGTCCATTTTCCCCTTCTGTCCCTGGGCTGGTTGGTTGAATCCACATTTAGTCGATTTATTTTCCTAATGAAAAGGGGGGACGATTAATATTGACTGTATTTTTAAATTTGTGTGTTGTGGCATGAGCCAGAGATAAAGTTAACTTCTTTGTTGGAATCACATTGTGCCTTCAGCATTTATTGGTATGTCAGGCTACAGTTTACATTGTTTTGAAGAGGGGAAACGAGAAGAAGTACAAATTGGTGATTTAGCGATCTCCTGATGTGGTACTTCAATGATGTAATTTTGACATCTTTTAAATCTTGGTAGTTCAGAGAAAAACTGTGAATAAAGTTTGGCTTTTAAAATGCTTATGACTTCACTCTTTAGGAGTTTTGCGCATATCATTTGGACAGTTTGAAATGGACACATTTGAATGGAAGCCTTGTTTCCGTATCATCCCTCTATATGGAGTCCTGCCATACTTCTACTGATACTGTCGGACCCACGGGGGATAATTCCTGTAAAATTCCGCAATAGCAGGGCATTGTTTCATGGAAAAAGGGGTGATAGGTTCTCGGCAGTTTTCGTGATTATGGAGGGAAACCAAAATCATGTGAAAACCGTGAATATGCACACAAAAAACTGTGAAAATGCGGAAAAAACCCTCAAACGCCCGGTGAAAATGCGAAAAACTGTGAATACACCTGCAAAAAATTTTTGGATTGGTGTGTCTTGAATAATTGTGTGTCTCATTCATAGAACTTTTTAACACCCCATGTATATTTGAGTTTAGGAATGTAATAATTATTTTAACCTTGTTTGTTCTTTGTTTTTCAGCGCAAGCCAGGTAACCAATGGATGAGAGCCTTTGGTGTTCTCGTTACTTTCAAGCCCCCTACTCATTGATCGTGAGTCGCAAACAAGGAAGTTGTTCCTAGGTGCTTTTCTGGTTGAAGTTGTATGCAATGTCTGTTAGATTGGTAATAAAACCCTAATATGGCTGTGCATTGATGTTTGATTCAGAAATTAGTTGGTTTGTGTTAGCACGTATTTGAGTGTATTGATGTATGTTTTGCTTAATGGGAGGTTTTTGTTGTTGGATGCATACTTGCTGATTCAAATGTACTCATTTTCTATAAAGTCAATGAAAAACATTTTCTCAAACCATGGACCAAAATGGTCCTACGCCAGCAAAAATCGCACAAAATATTAAGTATTATATCGTTTTCAGCCAGTGTTGCACTTTTTCCTCCCGAGAAATGACACTTGTTCCATAGGCTTCCATTTTGTATTTCAGCTGGGCTGGAGATGCTGTGGGAGGTTTTTGGCAAGCAGGGGAAGGGGTGGAGAATGGTGGGGGCAGCTCTGAGGGAGTTTCATTCCTCTGGGAGGAATCAATCGTGCTGGTCGGGAAACTTACCTGCGATGTGATGGGGCGCCTCTCAGTTCACTGATGGAGAGGATGGCTGAGGGCACTGCTCTGATCCAACATTTGGGACTCAATGGGCCTCCTCAAATGCAATTACCCTATTCTGTCGCTACCAATGACAGGAACGCTCATTGTAATGGGTTGAGGAGAGCATCTCATCCAAATTGCCTGTGTGTAATGAAACATTAAAAACAATTTTTTTTTAACTCTGGTGTAGTTGAATTACACATGCAAAAGAAAGTGGTGTTTTTGTCTCTAAACTTTTGAATGGGGAAAATGTCTTGACTCCTCACAAATGCTTCTCCCACTACACTTATTCCTGGCTCTGTCCATTGCATGACTTTAAATGTCTCAGAAAGGGCCGCAATGCCTTTCGCCCACAACGCTGTGCTTTCGCTCTCAACGACTCACTTTCGTTGACCTGGCACTTTGAACTGCCGTTATAGGGCGAAATTGCATAGTCTTATCAACAGCAAGTTTGTAGCATTTAAGGAACAGAGTCAAATTGAGGGATTTTCCAAAATGCTGACCATAAGTGTTTCTAGATGCAATCGGACTCATAATAATATGAGATACCATGGATGAGAAGGGGTTGTGGTCCTGTGAATAACAATGAGGCAGCTTCAAGTGGATAAGAGTATATGGCGGCCTATCCACAACTCAAGGGTGGTACACCTGTCCTACTTTGTTGTGTTAGACATGATGGAAGTCGGAAGAAAACTCCATCTTGGAAGCACGAAATCTGAACTATTCTGTGGAATGAATGGAGTCAAACCGCAAGTAGATAAACCACCGCAAATTAAACGTTATCCTAATAAACTTCAAGGCAGTAAAGAAATTAGGTAACTATGTGGCCATTGCTGAAGAACTAGTAACCTTTCAATGCTTCTGCTGACTAAGTCAATCATTGCCAATTGGCATACTCACTCTCTAGCTATGGTGATGGGAAGGGATCAATGTGTATTTTCCATGACTCGTCAAGGTGAAAGAAGTTGATTTGGATGAGCCCACAAATCCTCAGAGGTTAGTGGTTAGAATATTAGCTAGTTTTTGGCAGTGCTCGACCCACTATTTGGGGGTGCCCTTGCAGAGGCCATGCAGGGCAACCGTTTTCAAAATTTTTGGTTGCTGAGAGTCAAATTTTGTTGCCTCAAAAAAAAAAAATCAATTTTCATTCGTTTTCGGAACTATTTTCACTGCAAACATTTATAATTATACACGCCAATAGCGTAAACATGCATACACATGCCTATTACAAGATTTATTAGAGACATCAAATAATTATTTTAAATAATTGAACAGTCAGCCCTCAATACTGCGGGTTCTAATATTGCAGGTTTCGACCAATCAAGGGCAAACCTCATGTACCGATTTAGTTATGCAGGATTTCAATTTCGGCCAGTCATGGGTCTTGAGCCGAGTTTGAGTCATTGGCTTGCGTCCACATGTATGATGAGCTTTTGTTGTTTCTCGCACACCGTTAATTGTAGTAATAAGAAGCAGGATACGGGAACGCGAAGCTAAATTTAATAATGATCATCAATCACCACGGAAATGACACAACAGAGATCCTGTAATACTAAGAATCTACAAGATCTAGAAGACACAAAGTTAATAATGGCGCCAAATGTAAAACGATGGACAAGATTAATCGTGCCAAAACAGCAAGAAGGTGATGCATGGCGAAAAAAAATGGATTAATTAGATACATTGGCAGAAGGTGAAAGTGTGGCATCTGTGGGCCACCATTACGCGGATCAATGAATAAACTTGCAGTGAAGCTATAACGCGAGTCCACATACTGTATCTGTGCAAGGGTTCCTGCAGGAAAGCGCAAAAAGGCTCATTCCACGTCCGTGATCCCCATATTGCCTGGGTGTTGATTTAATGGTTGGGTGGTTGGGCTTTCGATGCCTTGGTCCTGATTCATAATCCTGCCTTGGGCGTTTGAATTAATACAGGTGGGGTTGACTCAGCCTGTTCATCCTTCCGAAAGTTGGCAAAATGAGTACAGCTTGCTGGGTGATGAGCCATTCGAGTTATCCTGCGTCGGAGTGGTGACCCTCCAGGAAATGTGCCCATACCCAGGAGACGATTCAGCAACAACAATTGTTGTACAGAGTTTGGTTCCAATGGACGGATGGATAGATGGATGGATCCCCATAATTGAAAGATTGAAAAGCACTTTATGTTCTGGTATCGAGGACAAACAGAAAAAAATGCCTTTGCATGGACTGGTGACGGGAGAAACTATTGTGGTTTACTCGGACTTTTGAGTGGACGGTGTATGGGAATATCATCGCAGATTACCCAACGTTTCCACAGGCCCTGGGCAGAAGCTCCATTTCACCATGCCTCATTAATGCCGGTGGATCCAGGTGATGGGAAGAGGGTGGATTACCTGATTCGGCTCACTTTCCCCATGTAAAGAAGGGGGATTTTCAAGCGATTCACATATTTTTCCACTAAAATTAACACCCCCTTTTTTTCCCAAGGTAATAGTTGTTTGTCTCCCTTTTAACCTAGGGGCATTACACTATTCAATAACCATGCGACAACGAATAAGATTGTGTTCAAGAGCAACAGTAGTAAGTGGTTTGTTCAGGGTGATTCTGAAGAGTATCTGAAACCTGTAAGCCAGGGACACTCTTTTTCAAATAACCATTATATTGTTTTAGCTACTCATTGAACTATAAAATTGTTCAATTCTCAATTCCTTCAATAGTTTTAATTTTCTTTGCACAATATCCCCATCTAAAATATTTAAAAAAAAACATTTTGAATCTTATATTTTTCAAATACCCCTTTGGTGCCATTACGAAATGATATACTTCTCTTAATGATCTCATCTGACCACCTCCTGAGCCACAGATATTTTTGCATAGCCCCGCCCACTTTTCATAAGCCCGCCCACTTGTTACTAAGCCCGCCCCCTTTCGCCAAGCCCGCCCATTTCTTGAGGTGTTTTCCATAAGCACGCCCAAACTTTTTCGCTAAGCCCGCGCCCCTTTTCATAAGCCCCCGCCCACTTTTCGTGAGGTGTTTCATAACACGCCACTTTTCATAGCCGCCACTTTTCGGAGGTAATTTTCATAAGCCACGCCCCACTTTCCCCCTAAGCCGCCGCCACTTTTCTTAGCCCGCCTAACTCTTACATCATTTCCAGTTCATCTCTGACTCCAAGAAATCACTAGAAATAATTCTACAATGTTTTGGTTTGGAAAAATTTTCCGCGAAGGCATGCTGGGCTTGCCCAGGGAATTTCCACAGGAAACCACGCCCACAATCTTCTCTATAAAAGCCTAGGGCCAGGCTCCATTTTAAACATATTTTTAACTTTTACTGAGAATGACTACTGTGCTGAGCTTGGCCTGGAACTCTATGACTTGTATGGATACGAAACTTATCAGTTGAAGAATTGGATTCAAACCTATATCTGTTGAGCGTAAGATCTAATTTGCCCTATTTTCAGTTCTTTTAAACATCCGACTCATTTAATAATTAATTAACTTAATTAATACAGTTATTATTTTCTCTCAAACAGGGAAATTGTATCTGAAAATAAAACCGATTTTGCCACAACTTTGGGCGAAATGATGACTTGGTTGAAGACCTCATGAGCGACAGACCAACAGAACGAGCTAGATCTTGAGTGGGATGACTTTGGGGTTCTTGCAGTTCGAATATTTGTATGGAACTAAACTTACCAACTTGGATGTACTGGAATTCAAACCTATTATCTGTTAGGTAAGATTTTATTTTCCTATTTTAGTTCCTTTTAAAACAAGACTCATTTAATAATTAAATAATAATTATACATTAATTAATTTCTCTCACAGGAAATTGTTCTGAAATGCAATATCAATACCGATTTTGCCACAAACTTGGGGCGAAATTGTTGGCTTGGTTGAAAGACCTCATGAGCACCAAGACCCACAGAAAAGCTCGATCTTGAGACCCAACCAAAGAGGTATACAGTTGGAGACCTCAATGAAGCGACCTAAGACCCAAGACGAGCTAGATCTTGAGTGGCGATGACTTTGGGGTTCTTGCAGGTTTCGAATATTTGTATGGAACTAAACTTACAACTTGATGTACGGATTCAATACCTTATTGTTTGAGGTAGATTTTTATTTTCCTATTTTCAGTTCTTTTAAACATTGACTCATTTAATAATTAAATAACTTAATAATAACATTATATTTTCTCTCTACAGGAATTGTATCTGAAAATCGATTTTGGCCACACACTTGGGCGAATTGTTGCTTGTTGAAGACTCATGAGCGACCAAGACCCACGAACGAGTTTCGTCCTTGATGACCCACAAGAGTTTATACCTTGAGACTTGGAAAGTTTTGGGTTTATTTTGGAGACTTGAAATGCTACCACTCTTTGGGAATTAAACCTATCAAGAAAGTTCTGACTCCCCCTTTCTACATCATCAAACCTGAAAGCGCTGACAGACAGAATTGGAAAGAAGAGAAAAACATAAAAAATATATATTGTTAGTTCTGGGAAGAAAGTGCAGACTTTTACCCCCTTTCTACATCATCAAACCTGAAAGCCTTAAAGCAGAATTGGAGAAAGAGAAAAAAAAAAAAACGTAAAAAATATATATTGCTGGAAATCTCCATTTGAAAAGACATTGTGTTGGGCGAGGATTGAGTTGGGTTGAGATTTTGAAAATGTGAAGGTTTGGGACACACACACACACATACACACACACACACACACGGCACACATGCATACACAACACGCACACACACACACAACGCATACACACACACCGCCACACACACACACACGCATACACACGCACACACACACACACGCATGCACGCACACACACCACGCACACGCACGCACGCACACACACACACGCACACACATCACCAACGCCCACACACACACACAAACACAACACACACCACGCCACGCATACACACGCATACACACACACCACACAACACGCACGACGCAACACGCAACACGCACATCAACAAACACAAGTAAAGCCTTTGGACTATTCAGTGAGGATTCTGTGTTTGGGGTCACAGATCTAAGAACGTCCCCTTGACACATTAATATTCTGTTATACACCTCGGACTTGGCCCTCGAGTGTCACATGGTGTATCAGCAGGAGGGAGTGAGCGGCCAACCCATTGCTCCATTGCACACAACATTATATACTGTTAATAACATCTCGGACTGGCCCTCGAGTGTCCACAATGGTGTTAGCAGGGGGAGTGAAGCGCCAACCCATTGCTCCCATTGCACACACATTATATAATGTTATCATCTCGGACTTGCACCTCGAGTGTCCACAATGGTGTATAGCAGGAGGGAGTGAAGCGCCAACCCATTTGCTCCCATTGCACACACATTATATAGTGTTTATACATCTCGACTTTGGCCCTCGAGTTGTCACATGGTGTATAGCAGGAGGGAAGTGAAGCGCCAACCCATTGCTCCCATTGACAAACATTATACTGTTATACATCTAGGAACTTTTGGCCCCCTCCCCCCCGAAAAAGTTTGTTTTCCCCCCCCCCCCCCACAATGGTGTATAGCAGGAGGGAGTGAAGCGCCAACCCATTGCTCCCATTGAACACACACACACACACACACACACGCACACCACACGGCACACACACGCATAACGAGCACACACACACACGCACACACACACACGCACAACACACACATACACACATTACGCAACACACACACACACACGCACACACAGCGCAACCACACACACGCACACACACACGCGCCACACACACGCATACCACACACCACACCACACATAAAAAAACCGCCAAACACACACGCACACACATCACACAAACACGCAGCACACACACACACACACACACACACACACAACACAACACATCATACAAACAAATGTTAAGCCTTGAAACCGATTCAGTTGAGGATTCTGTGTTTGGGGTTCACAGATCTAAGAACGTCCCCCTTGACACACATTATATCTGTTATACACCTCGACTGGCCTCTAGTGTCCCAAGGTGTAATAGTAAGGAGAAGTGAAGGAGCAACCCCATTGCTTCCCATGGGTATATCTGCTTAGTTTTGTCTTTTGTAATTCCGTGAATAAAATGACCTAAAATCTCTCCCCTTCAATCATATATCTAAATAGTCCAAGGAACCGTATCTATTACATCAACAATTTAAAAGTTCGTTAGTCATCGTTTACGAAAACCTTTTTCAAAATGAGATTCACCTGTATATTCTTACGATATGCACAACTTGACCTAGGTTTTCGACATTAATCTCTTTTTTCATATTTTAATTTTGTAATGTTCTGATGGTTTAATAATTTGTTGACGTATGAATCGTGTTTATTATCTTAGCCACAATATCCCTGAATAAAAGATAACCATTGTTGTGAACCGAGTTGTTGAATTTTTTATATAGTCTCTCTTTTAAAGGTAGATAAAACGTTCGACAACAACGGCCTTCTTGCACTTAAAGTACTGTATAATGTAATAACTGTTATCTTTAGAAATTCAATAAATGTCTTGTTATAAATCCTACCTCATCAAGTTCCACAAAATTTTTTAGGTTTTCTCTTACTTTTATTAAATATCTTTGAAAGGCTAACATAAGAGTAATTACCATGTTTTGTTTTTTTAAAGGGGCAACCATGGCGTATCTACTCCTGCAAATCAATACTGTTAAAGCATGCTTGTACCCCTTATCATTATTGAGTTCAATCAAATCAGCAGACCAGATATAATCAACTTCCTTGGAAAAACTTTCCTTCTCTGAAATTTGTGATAATTGGTTATGTAATTCATCAGCTTAATGCTCTCAGTCTTAAGACATCATTAGAGCTCTATACCGTTTTTTGAATTTCCAAAGTCCAAGTTTCAAATTAAGCACTGATCATCTTCTTCACGATGAATACCGATCAACTTTTTCTCTCAAGGTTGGATTGTTGTATCAGAGACAATTATACAACATTTCTTTCTCTCTATCGGTTCGATGCTTTTCTTCTTAAAGTTGTGGTATCCATAATCAATATCGTGCCTCATGCCCTTCATCAACCTATTGCTAGGTTTTACTCCATGGGTTTAGGATTGTCTGCCTCATCTAATCTTTTATCAAGTTTGGTGCCTGGACCACAGAAAGAATAACGCTGGTAGATGTAATTCCCCCGGTATTTCCAGTCGTGTAAATTTACTTCCTGATAAAAACTTTTGTATATCCTCCGAGTTTGTGTTTGGAGTATAAATGATTTTTTTTTGAACGCACACACCGAACATATACTTTTTGTATAACCTGTTATTTTTACTTTTACTATATGAAATATTTTAGTATTAGTTTTCTTTTTACATTTGATCACAATAACTCATTTAATTTTAGAAAATTCCTACAGAGTGCAAAAAAAACCATTTTAGTTTCCACATTGCAATTTGAATCTTAATTTTTAAAAACATAGAATCCTTAGAAATGCCTTCACCTCTCTCCTGCTTTATTTAAGAAAAAACTTGAAATTAAAAAATGAATAGCTGACGATGTCAAGTCTTTGAAGAAAATATTGCAAATAGATTGTCAATTCTTTGTTTTCCTCCTCGGTGGGTTGAGTTATTTTCTGTAATACACCAATCTTTTTAATCTCCTGGTTTCCATATTTTTTTTATTTATTTTGTCTCGCTCTTTCCTCCCTCTCCTCTTTCCTCTCTTTCTCTCTCTTCTCCCTCTTCCTCCTTCTCCTCTCTTCTCTCTCTTCTCCCTCTCCTCATTCCTCTTTCTTTCTCCTCTCCCTCTCTTTCTTCTCTCTTTCCTCCTTCCTCTTTCTTCTTCTCTCTCTCCTCCTCCTCTTCTCTCTCTTAACTCCTTCCTCGTCCTTACTATACTTGATAGCTTACACCCATAGAATATCATACTATATATTCATCAGGATTTCTTGTTTATTCCTGTTCCAAAATAATTTTTTTAAACAGGAAGACAATCATTTCTTTAATTCTAAAAGAGCCTTACTTTTTCTTAATTTATAATTTTTCATTATTTAACATTTTAGTTAATTCGCAAAGTTGTCGGTTTATCAACATCAGCATAAGCCAATCTTTTATTGAAAATAACCAATCATTCTTACTTAATGTTTTGTAGAACATATTTATTAAAATACCGAATACCCTTTTCTTAAGGTTTGCTGGACATCAGAAATGAATAATTTTCTGAAGCCTTCTTGCCGTCTTTAATGTATTGAAAATATATGTTCGAATATATTATGACACAAAACCTCCCCATCTTCCATAGTTAAATAATTTGTATTTCCCTACTTATTACATTTATAATCTGTTTTTCTGTTTTCATGATATAAACAAGAGCAAAACCATTATTATATTACCCTTATTAACATTCTTTTATTTGTTGTTTCTAATCGTGGACCACAAAAACTCATTCTCGTACCAAGTGGATAATATTCTTCCCTTACGAGACTGATTTAAATTGTTCCAGGTCTTCGAGTTAATTTTAATGACCAATTATACCCTAAATCATTCATATCATACCCCATTGTTCTATTCTCATACAAATGATACGCCCTTCTTTATAAAAATTTATTTTAAATCGAAACTGTGAATTCTGTAGTGACCTGGAGCCTAATATGCAACACTTCTGTATCTTTGGAATACAAAGCCGTTTTTATTTAAGGATATATATTGTGATAATACTTAATTCTACAAGTTCTTCCGCGTCAGTCGGGTTGGATAATTTTTATTTATAAGCATTTTTCTGTTAATATTTTTGGTTATATTATATTATGTCGTCAGTCGTGCCTTTTGTATAATTTTGAATAATAATAATCCAGTTCTTGAGAACACAAAGATAGAACCATCTTTACCAACATAAGTCATTTATATTAGATTAAAAATAAATATCATAAAAATTTTTTTTATTTTTGTTGAGTTGAATAACACATATAGACATATTGACCACAACACTTAGAATTTAATTCTGGAACTTGAAATGTTGATAAACACCATTCTGTAAGAATTTTATGACTTCCAACAGGTCGGTGAAGACCAAAACATCAAATAATATTTGTCTTGATATAAAAATAGCAAACCCAATGAGAACCGTTCCATTATTATCTTCTTAGTTCATAATAATATTCTTTGTATGTTTCGCAACATTGTTTGAAGA
>CM068952.1:94318886-94333088 GCA_035128595.1 Eptatretus atami
ACTTAACCACAGGTGATGCTCTACCCCCTCACAGATTCCTCGTACATAGGCCTCCTTGTCCACCCTGAGTGCACGTACAGTTTTACGCCTCAGCTCCCTGAACAGCTCAGCTCTGCCATTAAGCCTGGCCCTGCGACTCTGGGCAATGGTGTCCAGTGTCCCTTGAGAGTCAAAATTCTTCTTCACCCTCCGGTGAGTTCCAAGACATCTACCGGCAACATCAAGGATGGTGGTCTTGAAGGCACTTCACAACTCTTCAGGATCCCCCAAAGTATCCAGACCCCCTAAATCTCCACTCGGCCTGTTTGCAAACTCCTCAGCTACCCTCTCATCCTTGAGCTTGCTGACATCCAGCCTAGGCTGGGATGGTACCATTCTCCTGGATTTTAGGTGCAACTTAAGAGTTGCTCCAACAAGCTCCAACTGAAAATGGGTCAGTGTTGAGGAACTGGGCACTCCGGTAGACTCTGCAGTTCTGGATCATCCTCCAGCGACCATCAACTCGCGCATTGTCAATCTCCTTTGCCACACCACCAGCGTTGGAATACCAAGTCCAGTGATGAACTTGTGGGCGCTGAGACCACCCCCCGTGTGGTGACAAGTAACACCTTAAGCTCACAGTTTCCCTACTTAATTTACATCGAGATGTCTCCTCCACATTCACGGACCAAGCAACTCTATGCAATCCTAACTTTCCTTGGAAATTCCTCCACCTACCCCCACAACCATAACAATGTATACATGTATATCTGTGCAGTGTCTGTCCTGTCCTGTGTTGTCACTGAACTACTCCCTCAAACTTTTGGGAAATCGTACTAAACTTCTGGACTGCACCATCTCTCCCATGTGTTCGTCCTTATGGTATGTTTTTTTATTTATTTAATTTTTTGAAGAAAAAATGTTTTCTTTTTTCTACTTCCATCTTCAACGTCAATTGCTTATAAAAATGTAATTAATCACGAATATTACAATTAATTTTGCAAAATAAATGTTTGACTTATGCTTGTAAATCTTGACACGGCAACTCACACACTTATCCTCAGTTAAAACAAGCCTGTCTCGATCACAACGTGTGGTGAGGTTTTTGAATTTGAATATGTATTTTTAGAGTACCTATCGAAAGTCTATACCCCCTTTCAAAAATTTCACCTTTTGTTGCCTTATTGCCTGGAATTAAATTGCAATAAATCAGACTTTTTCCACCTTTATTTACCCATATTTACTTACAACTTCCAGGTGAAAAACAAATTTCAAAAAATTAATGAAAAAAAGTTCGAATTGTGAACATACCCCGCCCGTGGGAGTTCATTTGTACAACTCTCGGGTGAGCGATAGCATGGATGACAGATAGTTTTGAAATTTGGTAAGATTTTCATCGCATCAGAATAAGAAACCAGAACACCTCACAAGAGTGAGGCTGGTTTCATATCATCATTTGCGACTTAATTTTGCGTTGGGCATCGCCCAGCACATTAAAAATTTTTTTATAGCAATTTAAAGAAAATGGGCTGAAAGGGGCGTTTCTTGGCCCAAAGGGCCAGAATCGCACTTTGGGCTCAGTTAAAGCCTGCACATACTGTATGTATCTAGTTATATACCTGTCAATTTTCATCGAATTCTGTTCACGAATAATGGAGAAATAGACGTTCAAATGAACTGTACGCAAGAAAAGAGAGAACGCGAGTGGCGCTTCGACTCTCTGTGGTGGAAGACCCTACGGAGTAAATACAAAAGTAGAATATCTTCGTTGGATAAGTGTCCACCCCTTTGAGTTAATACTTGGTGGAAGCACCTTTGACAGCAATTATAGCTGTGAGTCTGTTGGGATAGGTGCATAACACTGTTCCTTGCAGACAGAGCCTTGAAACAAAACACCAAGACACACACACAAACCTACAAAGGTTCGATATCACTGTGAATCACTTTGCTAGTGATTATATAACGACATACGTTGAATGATGAATTAAACACACCAGTGTAAACATAAACCGAATTGGCGACTGATCAGGCAAAAACTATAGAGTTGAAACTTTATCGCCGAGAGCCAAACATTAATAAAATAATATTAATACTATTAAACATTTCAAAATCTTATTTAATATAAAATAATGTTCCCTTACTTGTAAAAAGTGATGCGTTTGACAGTTAATTCACGGTTAATTCAACAGTCTACAGGGGCTCGAGCTCAGGGCCTTGAGGTCCCAAGCCAGCCACCTTCACCACTCAGCCAATACCAGGCTTATCAATGTCATTAAATTGTTCTATTACTTGTTCAGTTGATTTGGGGGATGGTTTGGACATGTATCGCTTTTGGAATGGTTCTGTCCAGTGTCCATTTTCCCCTTCTGTCCCTAGGCTGGTTTGGTTGAATCCACATTTACGTTCGATTTATTCTCCTAATGAAACGATTAATATTTGATGTATTTTTAAATTTTGTGTTGTGTGCATGAGCCCAGAGATAAAGTAACTTCCTTGCGTTGGAATCACCATTGTGGCTTCAGCAGTTATTTAGGTATGTCAGGCTACAGTTTTACATTGTTTTGAGAGGGGAACAACGAGAAGAAGTACAAATTGGTGATTTAGCGATCTCCTGATGTGGTACTTTCATGATGTATTTTGACATCTTTTTAAATCTTGGTAGTTCAGAAAAAACTTGTGAATAAAAGTTTTGGCTTTTAAATGCTTATGACTTCACTCTTTAGGAGTTTATGCGCATATCATTTGGACAGTTTGAATGGACACATTTGAATGGACAGCCTTGTTTTCCCCGTATCATCCCTCTATATGGAGTACTGCCATACTCTATGATACTGTCGGACCCACGGGGGATACATTCCTGGAAAATTCCGCGAATAGCAGGGCATTGTTTCAATGGAAAAAGGGGTGATAGGTTCTCGGCAGTTCGTGATTCATGAGGGAAAACCAAAAATCATGTGAAAAACCGTGAATATGCACACAAAAAAACTGTGAAAATGCGGAAAAAAAACCCCCTCAAACGCCGGCGAAAATGCGAAAAAACTGTGAATACACCTGCAAAAAAATTTTGGATTGGTGTGTCTTGAATAATTGTGTCTCATTCATAGAACCTTTTGAACACCCCATGTATATTTGAGTTTAGGAATGTAATAATTATTTTTAACCTTTGTTGTTCTTTGTTTTTCAGCCAAGCCAGGTACCAATGGATGAGAGCCTGTTGGTGTCTCGTTACCTTTCAAGCCCCCTACTCATTGATCGTGAGTCCCCAAACAAGGAAGTTGTTCCTTGTGCTTTCTGGTTGAGTTGTATGCATATGTCTGTTAGATTGGTATTAAAACCCTAATATGGCTGTGCATTGATGTTTGATTCAGAAATTAGGTTGGTTGTGTTAGCACTGTATTTGAGTGTATTGATGTTATGTTTTGCTTAATGGGAGGTTTTTGTTGTTGGATGCATACTTTGCTGATTCAAATGTACTCATTTTCTATAAAGTCAATGAAAACATTTTCCTCAAACCATGACAAAATGGTCCTACGCCAGCAAAAATCGGCACAAATATTAGTCATTTATATCGTTTTCAGCTAGTGTTGCACTTTTTTCTCCCGAGAAATGACACTTGTCCATAGGCTTCCAGTTTTGTATTTCTGGCTGGCTGGAGATGCTGGTGGGAGGTTTGGCAGCAGGGGAAGGGGTGGAGAATGGTAGGGGGCAGCTCTGAGGGAGTTTCTTTCCTCTGGGGAGGAATCATCGTGCTGGTCGGGAAACTTACCTGCCGATGTGATGGGGCCCTCCTCAGTTCACTGATGGAGAGGATGGCTGAGTGGCACTTGCTCTGATCCAACAATTTGGGACTCAATGGGCCTCTCAAATGCCAATTACCCTATTCTGTCCCTACCAATGACAGGAACTCATTGTATGGTGTTGAGGAGAGCATCTCATCCAAATTCCTGTGTGTAATGAAACATTAAAAACAATTTTTTTTTAATCTGGGTGAGTTGAATTACACATGCCAAAAGAAAAGTGGTGTTTTTGTCTCTAAAACTTTTGAAATGGGGAAAATGTCTTGACTCCTCACAAATGCTCCTCCCCAACCTACACATTATTCCTGGCTCTGTCCATTGCAGGACTTTCAAAATGTCTCAGAAAGGCCCGCCAATGCCTTTCGCCCACACGCTGTGCTTTCGCTTTCATCGACTCACTTTCGTTGATCTGGGCACTTTGAACCTGCCGTTTATAGGGCGAAATTGCATAGTCTTTTCAACACAATTTGTAGCATTAAAAGGAAAGAGTCAAATTGAGGGCATTTCCAAAATGCTGAACCATAAATGTGTTTCTGGATGCAAATCGGACTCATAATAATATGAGAAATATCCATGGATGAGAGGTGTTGTGGTCCTGTGAATAACAATGAGCAGCTTCAGTGGATAAGGAGTATATGGCGGCCTATCCACAACTCAAGGGTGTACACCTGTCACTTTGTTGTGTTAGACATGGATGGAAGTCGGAAGAAAACTCCATCTTGGAAGCACAGAAATCCTGAACTATTCCTGTGGAATGAATGGAGTCAAACCGCAAGTAGATATCAACCACCGCAAATTAAACGTACTCCTAATAAACTTCAAGGCAGTAAAGAAATAGCGTAACTATGTGGTCCACTTGCTGAAGAACTAGTAACCTTTCACAATGCTTCATTGCTGACTAAGTCAATCATTGCCAATGGCATATCACTCTCATGCTATGGTGATGGGGAGGGATCAATGTTGTATTTCCATGACTCGTCAAGGGTTGAAGAAGTTGATTTGGATGAGCCCACAAATCCTCAGAGGGTTAGTGGTTAGAATATTAGTAGTTTTTGCAGTGCTCGACACCAACTTATTTTGGGGGTTGCCCTGCAGAGCCATGCAGGGCAACCGTTTCAAAATTTTTGTTGCCTGAAGTCAAATTTTGGTTGCCTCAAAAAAAAAAAAATCAATTTTCATTCGTTTTCGGAATAATTTTCACTGCAACAAATTTATAATTATACACGCCAATAGCTGTAAAATGCATACACATGCCTATTACAAAGATTTATTAAGAGACATCAAATTATTATTTCTAAATAACTTGAACAGTCAGCCCTCAAATACTGCGGGTTCTAATATTGCAGGTTTCGACCAATCAGGGGCAACCTCGTGTACCGATTTAGTTATCGCAGGATTTCATTTCGGCCAGTCATGGGTCTTGAGCCGAGTTGAGTCATTGCTTGCGTCCACATGTATGATGAGCTTTTTGTTGTTTCTCGCACACCGTTAATTGTAGTAATCAGAGCAGGATACGGGAACGAAGCTAAATTTAATAATGAATCATCATCAAACAGGAAATGACACACAGAGATCCTGTAATACTAGATCTACAAGATCTAGAAGACACAACAGTTAATAATGGCGCCCAAATGTAAAACGATGGACAAGATTAATCGTGCCAAAAAGCAAAGAAAGGTGATGACATTGGGCGAAAAAATGGAGTTATTAGATACATTGGCAAGAAGTGAAAGTGTGGCATCTGTGGGCCACCATTACGGGATCAATGAATCAACTTTGCAGTGAAGTAAACGCGAGTCACATACTGTATCTGTGCAAGGGTTCCTGCCAGGAAAGCGCAAAAGGCTCATTCCAGTCCCGTGATCCCCATATATGCCTGGTGTTGATTTAATGGTTAGGGTGGTGGGCTTTCGATCCTTGGGTCCTGAGTTCAAATCCTGCTTGGCCGTTGAATTAATACCAGGTGGGGTTGACTCAGCCTGTCATCCTTCCGAAGTTGGCAAAATGAGTACCAGCTTGCTGGGGTGATTGAGCCATTCGAGTATCCTGCGTCGGAGTGGTGACCCATCCAGGATTGTGCCCAGTAGCCCAGGAGACTGATTCAGCAACAACAATGCTCTGTACAGAGTTTGGTTCCAATGGACGGATGGATAGATGGATGGATCCCCATATTGAAAGGATTGAAAAAGCACTTTATGTTTGGTATCGAGGACCAAACAGAAAAAATGCCTTTGCATGGACTGGTGTACGGGAGAAACTATTGTGGATTTACTCGGACTTTGAGTGGACTGGTGTATGGGAGATATCATCGCAGATTTACCAACGTTTCCACAAGGCCCTGGGACAGAAGGCTCCATTTCAACCATGGCTCATTAATTCCGGTGGATCCAGGTGATGGGAGTAGGGTGGATATACTGATTCTGGCTCACTTTTCCCCATGTAAATGAATGGGGGATTTTCAGCGATTCACATTTTTTTCCCCTAAAATTACACCCCCTTTTTTCCCAAGGTATATTTGTTTGTCTCCCCTTTTAACCTAGGGGCATTCTATTCAAATAACCAATGCGACAAGATAAAGATTGGTTCAAGTAGCAACGTAGTAATGTGGTTTGTTCAGGTGATTCTGAAGAGATATCTGAAACCTGTAAGCCTAGGGACACTCTTTTTCAATACCAATGTATATTGTTTAGCTCACTCATTGAACCTATAAACATTTGTTCATTCTCATATTCCTTCAATAGTTTAATTTTCTTTGCACAATAATCCCCATCTAAAATATTTAAAAATAAAACATTTGAATCTTTATATTTTTCAAGATCCCCTTTTGTGCCATTACGAAATGTATACTTCTCTTAATGATCTCATCTGACCACCTCCTGAGTTGCATATCATTTTGAGATTATAGTAAATTGTTTTTCCATTGTTCAATTGATACCCATCGAAGTTTTCAGTCCATTCAAGGATATTTTTATTATTTTCTTTACATCCTCCAACTCATTGGTTTTTAAATTGATTCGCTTATTTGTTTTATTTACCTTTGTTTTAGTTATTTTTCAATAAGACTTATTTGATATTTTTCACATTCATTATGTTTTCCATTTATATACCAAGACTGAGATTTTCTCCACTCTTTAGTTTGATTAATACTTGGTTTAACCATTTTATATATTGTGAAAAAACGTGGGGTAGCCTTAAAAAACCCTAACCCATCTTCCCATTGTAAAACTTGTGTCCATATGGAACACAATCTATTCTATACACTCTTTCATACAATCTCATATGGAACACAATCTATTCCATTTCTAAAATAAATCTCTTATCATCAAAGGCTCCTAATGCCTTTTTATTTACTCTCTCACTATATATGTTATGTTTATAACTTCTTATTGTATTCATTTTCCTATATTTCTTCTTCTTATTCATCAAACAATTATAATAATTTCTAAAAGTTATTGATTTCTTTATTACATATTTCTTTATTCCCTTTAACCTCTTATCAATCTGATCCTGATCACCATACTTATAAGCATATGCCTTTGCTCTCAATCCAATAAACTCACTCATTACTTTTCCACCCAACTCATCCTTAAACTTACCAATAACCTTTTCATTCTTTTTGGAAAATAACTCGCTCTTCTTACTAAAATTACTTGTATCATATACTCCAATATTTTTCTTCATATCTTTATAAACATCATCAGTTTTTATATCTAGGATAAAACTATCAGTGTCCATATACAACAATGAAACATTTTCACCATACTCTTTCTTTAAGCTTTATCAAAATAATCATACATCAATATCTTTGATAAATCAAGAACTGCTGTTCCAATATAAATTGGTTTATCCATTACAATACTTTCCTTTTTCATATGAATAGCAGAAAAGTTCTCTGAAAAAACCTCTTCTCTCTCAAAACTTGGTTTATTTATCAATCTAGAAGCTTCTTTCCAAGATGTTGCGAATCTAATGTTTTGCCTGTTTCTAACATTTTCCATAGTCTTTCCAAATACAGCATTATTCATTAATTTATAAAAGTCCTCTTCAAATTTTACTTTTGTATTTGCTCTCATATCTGTATTGAATTTAATATATTTTTTCATCCAAGGACTTTGTTTAAATTTTAAAACTCTATGAATTTTAGCTACTCTCAACCCAGCAGATAAATATTGTCTCAAGTTCCTTTGATGCAAAACATATCCTCTTTATCATAAAATGTTGTTAATAACTTTTCTGTTGATTTTCCTTTAATATTAAAACTTTATGATAATCACTTAACCATTCTTTCTTTGGGGTTTCTTTCTCACATGCAAAAGGAAGATCTTTATGCTTATTATGAAGATTACTTGGGTACTTCAAATCAACTTCAAAATAATAACCTTCTTCCTCCTCATTCAATTCCTCTTGAGAAGAAATAACATATTCATCAAAGCTTTTTCATAATCCTTTCTTCCACCCACTCTAATTTACCATAAGGCAGAGATTGAGACATTGCCCATCATATACAAATTATTAGCATCAAAATACATCAAATAATTACTATCTTTTTCACTCTTATAATTTGGAAGATATTTATTATTTGCTTTAGCATATCTTTTTGAAACATACTTGTGATATTCCACCTCTCTTAGACTTCTCAATCATCAAAAGCATATCTACATCACTGATTAAATCAATATCTTGTTTTGTCATTTTCAACATTGCACTCCAAGCTAAACCAGGAGCTGTGAAATAGTGGGCAGGATCTAATCCATAACAATTTTTATTATGACAGAGTGATCTAAATGCTTCAAACACATCAGCTACAATAAAACATCTGTTTTTAGATACAAATCATGATATTCTCCAAGGTTCTTTATCTTAAATATTTTCCAAATTTCTTTTGCGTGTTTATATTCCTTATCACTTATCTCTTCTTCATAAAGGTTATTATAGAAACTTTCTTTTGAAGGAAGTTGTGTTTCTTTAAATCTCATAAATGAATTCATATAATCATAAGGATAAATTCCCTTCCTTGTAAGAATTTTTCTTTACTTTGAATTTCATTCCTTGTTTGAATTTCCTCTCGAGTTAGAATTCCCTCTTTAACCAGAATTTCATCTATAATCAGAATTTCCTCTTTAGTTAGAATTTCATTCATTGTTTGAATTTTCTTTACAATTAGAATTTCATCTTCAGTAAGAATTTCTTCATTAATTTCCTCATTAATTAGAATTTCCTCTTTACTTTGAATTCTCTCTTTAATCTGAATTTCTCTTTAGTTAGAATTTCCTCTTTTGGAAAGAATGAATTAAGATTTGGAAAAGAGCCTGTGGAGCTTAGATTTGATGCTAGGTTGGCTAGTGGTGTTCCCATAAACTTGTAAGAATCTAGAAACTCAATACGAGTTATAGGTTTTGTGAATTCATTTTTGCAAATGAAATATACTTTTGACTTGTGTTTGTTATGGCAGAAATATTCCCTGGTGTTTTTGAAAGTTCATTTATAAATAGATGTGTATCATAGTTGGCGCTGTTGTGAAGAAAGACTGGAATAAAAGAAGGTAATTTATAATTAAGATTACAACAGGAATGAGCGGGACCTCTATTATTTACCAGTAAGATGACAATGATCCCTAACTTTAGACTCCTCAATTTCTCCTCACAAATATGACAGATATTGTTCTTTCTAAATTCTAATTTTTCTTCTTTGGTTAATTTCATCGGTTCATTTGTTTCTTTCATTAATTTAGTTAGTCTTATACAATCCTTTTCTAATCGTTTTACAAACTCTTGTGAAGCATTTTTTCCACGATAATGTTCAAGTTTATTATAGTTTTCTCCAACAGATGATTTGATATAATAACAGAAGCCACAAGGAATATGTTTTTGATATTTATTTGTATATGATTCTTTTGGATTAGGAGAAGCAGTATTTATCTTTTAAGGATACACTCAAAATCAGCGTATATCACAAATGGGTGCATCATAGATTTATTATAATCTTCAAAAGAAATCTTTTCACCAGGTTTAGGCATTGTAATTACAGCTGATTTATGATTACTACAATATTTTGAATGTTGTTCTAATCGTTCTTTTGTATGAAATGAATTAAGACATCGCTTACAAGGATATATTTTGTTTGCTGTTCTGAATACCTGAGAAGAGATTAATCTTGATAAATTATTGATGTATGTGTAATGTGAATTCTTTCCAACACTAAAATATAAAAGATCAATGTGTGTTTCTTCATTTTTATAGTTGTTTGAAATTTTTAATATTTGAACTTTGTTTGTATCCGTTAATCCATATACATTAATAGAAAGATTATTCTTTTTCTCAAATTTAGGAATATCTGTTAGTGGCATTGGGAATTTAAAATCTTTAATGTCCAAGGTCTTCTCATATTTCATATATTGTTTTACTCTTTCTGAATTACATTTTGGTGGATGTAAGTGAGCAAGAACAGACCAGAGAAAACATTTATTATCATTGTTCTTAATATTAACAACTGCCTTCTTTAGTTTTATTTCTTTTGGTAATTCAATATAAGAAGAAGCTTTAAGAGGGTTTGATTTTAGAATGTGTATATCTAAAAGATGATTTTTAATTATTGAATCCACTTCCTACCAATGTATTATCAACATCCTCCTCTTGTCTTGATAGTTCTTCATAAACCCCACTATTCAAAAAATCTTGAAATGATGTTATAAATGAAGATCTGTTCTCATATAAGGAGTTTGTTCTTCATCTTGTCTTTTCATATTCATTTTCACTCCCATATAAAACTTTAAAGTTTTCATTTCTTTTAATGTCTTTTTAATAACTTTTTCAACATCAGGTTTCACTATTTCAATTGATTCAGCTATTGATGATGGACCGGGTTCTCCAAATTGAAAAATCCTTATTTTTATATGCCCTTTAAATGCCCCATCAGTGTTTTCAATATGATAGTCTCCCTTTACTTTAAACTCATTTTTCTTGTGTTTTTGTGATTGAAGATGTCTATTATAACTACTCTTCAAAACATCCTTTGAGCAGATATCACAATGTTTCTTTCCAACTCAAGAGGAGATATTTTATGAAATAGATTAAATGTGTGTTTGTTGGTTCGGAGGTGTTTTCTATAATGTTTATATTCGTGATTACAAACATCGCAGTACGTTGTATTCACCATATTTATATAAAAAAACTTTGCTGAAACTAAAATTTTCTTGATGAAAATTTCGTTTATTTTACAGGTGAATCTGTGCTTAAACTAAAATTTTCTTGATGAAAATTTCGTTGATTTTACAGGTGAATCTGTGCTTAAACTAAAATTTTCTTGATGAAAATTTCGTTTATTTTACAGGTGAATCTGTGCTTAAACTAAAATTTTCTTGATGAAAATTTCGTTGATTTTACAGGTGAATCTCTGCTTAAACTAAAATTTTCTTGATGAAATTTCGTTTATTTTACAGGTGAATCTGTGCTTAACTAAAATTTTCTTGATGAAAATTTCGTTGATTTTACAGGTGAATCTCTGCTTAAACTAAAATTTTCTTGATGAAAATTTCGTTTATTTTACAGGTGAATCTGTGCTTAAACTAAATTTTTCTTGATGAAAATTTCATTCATTTTACAGGTGAATCTGTACTTAAAACCATTTTATCCTCCAACTTTTTCACTTAATAAATACAATGTTTCAAGACACAAAAGACAAGTTTCAATCAATCTCTTCATTTGTTAAAGATACTGAGAAATATGTCAAGGATGTAAAATTGAACAAAGATAAATATACAACTATTGGATAAAAACAATTATGGCGAATGATATGAGTTCTTCAATTTACTTCAGTGGAAGGGCTTTTAGTATACTGAAAGAACATCAATTAAAGTAGCTCTAACAAAAGTTTCTCCTCTCCTTCTAGGAATAAATTCAAAATAGAAAAAGCAATGAAACAAGAAAAGTATCAAAAATAAAAACCTTCTGGATGAAGCTTTAGAAAGAAAAGATAAGACCATCTGTAATATGCAAGGAGAAATTTGTATTTTTTTCAACAACCTCAAAGATATAAATCCTGATGAAATAAAGGATGTTAACATATCAGGTGAAATGACATTTCGTTCAATTGTAGTTAAGGATCATTTTAAAATTACCTTTAATATAAAAAATGTAGCAGTTGAATCTGTTAATGAAAAAAAGTATATAGATATCGATGGTAATGTTTTTTCTACTAATTAATATGAAGTAAATATTCAACTGAAGATTTTGAAGATTATGAGAGTGATTATGATACCGAGAGTTTGCATTCAAACGATGGTTATGATACCGAGAGTTTGTGTTCAAACGATAGTTATGAAAGTATAGATGATTCTGAAAGTATCGAAGATGATATCGAAGATGAATTTCAGTTTAAGTAAAGTTTTACTTTATAAATATGAATAGTTTACTCGATTTTGAGCCTCTTGAATTCCCTGATTCTCCATATGACAAATTTGAGAATTGTCCTGCGTGTGAAAGACGGGGATTAAACACAGAGTCAAAAGCCTATAACAATGTTATTTCTGTGATCATCTTCTAATTAATGATAATAAAAAATATAAAAGGAAAATAATTCTTTTAGATTTACACCAAAAATGAATTACTTTACAAGATTGATTAGAGAAATGAATGTAAAGTATGAGGGTGATAACACACCTTTCCTTACAAGGGAAGAAACTGAACGTATTAGAGAAATGTTCAAAGGATTGTTGTTATATATTATTCATGGATGTGATTTTCAGGGAAATATCAACACAAGATATTGCATAAATAAAATAATGGATTATCTTGAAATTAAACCTGAACTTAGGATAAAATACAGAGTTTCTAAAAAAGCCAATGATAAATTAAATAACCTGTTTTCCAAATATATAAATGAATGATTTTTTACCCATTTGGGAAAATAAGATAAAATTTAACAATCATAAAAATCTCCCAAATTCATTAAGATGCCTCATAGTTGGTTCAAGTGGATGTGGAAAACCTGCTTACTTTTAAAGATGCTCCTCACTCCAAACTTTTTAGATTATGATAATTTATAATTTTCACAAAGTCGAGTTTCCAACCAGAATATCAACTACTCTCACAAGGTTTTAATGCTGGACTTCAAAAAGAAGATATAATCGGTTTATTTAAACTTCAAAAAAACCTAAATGATTATAACATTGAAGATATAATACAACTATTTTGTGATACACAGAGATGTAAAAAGAAATCAAACCGATAACTTGTATTTCTTAGTGATAATACGGATGATATACCGTCTCCCCAAGATTTGGATAAATCCAAAAAGAACCTCGTTATCTTTGATGATTGTGTTAATGAGAGAAACAAACGGTAATGGACAGCTACTACACAAGAGGGAGACATTCTTCTTGTAATTGTATTTATCTTAGTCAATCGTACTTTCAACTTCCTCGTCGTTCCATCAGAAACAATGCTAATACTTTATTTTATTCAAGTTAAATTCAATAGATATTAACAATTTTTGGAGAGACAATTGTTCTACATTATATGTAAAAGGAATTTGGGGATTACATGAACACACGACTGAAAAATATAATATATTGTTGTGAAACAAGATGAGATATTAAATGATATTTTTCAATAAATAAATGGATGCGAAAGAAAGAGCAAGAAGATTTAGGGACATCAAGAGTTGGTTTCAAAAGTTGCAAAACAACAGGAAGACATAAAGAAGAAACGCAGACAAAAACTAACGGGTGAAGAAGCATTTGAAAGAAAACAAGAGAAATTTTTTAAACCACTTTTAAAAACTTCCCAAGAAAAATTATAGATGTTTCCACAGTTCTACAATAAAATATACTCCGAGAAAGCTCCAAGTGTTAAGAGATTTCAGTCAAATGACGGAGGAAGAATTAGAGCATATAGGAGAATTAGAATATGATGATGAAGGATTATTTCAACAACTGGAAGAGATGAATCGACCCCCTGATTATATTGTGAATACTCTTCAAAACAATGAATATTCAGCGGATTCAAAAACCAAAGCAGGGCTCATTCCAACAGAACAATCAGCAATATTTCATCTTGTTCAAGAAAAGGTATTGATATTTAATGATGAATTAAGGTTCTTGAATTCTGCTCGACCCCTGTCAAACTAACTCCGAGATTAATGTTTCTTCTCACAAAAGATGGAAGACAAGGTTCAACTGTGAGGGATGAATCAAAGTATATTGATAAACCATTGGATATGAGAAATAATGATGATAAAGTATATATTGATCTGCTGAACTCTGTTGATTATAGGGTTATTCTTTCTGGTAAAAGTAGGAAGAATGAGAAGGAGAAACACATTTTTCAGGCTTTAAGTATCCTTGGTTCAGGTGTTAGTTTTCTTCCAAATGACCCATCCAATTAGTTAATAGACTGTTATTGTTGTTAGGCAGTAAGAAGGCTGAATA
>CM068952.1:94373506-94407398 GCA_035128595.1 Eptatretus atami
TTTTTTTTTGTGGCCTAAAACACTTCCCTCCACCCACGAAGGAATGGGGGTCAGGGAACATTTAATATTACCTTTCACATAGCTATAAAGGCTTAGGCACTATAGAGTGATTAAAGAAAAAAAAATCCAACTTGTTTTTTTCAAAATATTTATTTTGCCTAAAACACTCCTTGGCACTCACTGATGAACCTCTGAAAGTTTGACGAAGTTCCGTTTGGCCATCTCTGAGAAAAATTGGTGACGCACAGACAGACCGACAAACATCTCTCTTATAGTGTCGATAGAAGGGTGGTATTAGGGAGAAGACATCGGCACACTTTCTGCACAAATAGCAAGGACATCAAGAGAAATTAACAAATTAACACAGCACATGAGTATTATTGGGTGGGGGTCATGCATGTGACAGTATTAAACTATACGGTCACAGAATCATGAGGGAAGTGTTCAGATGGGAACAAACCCTCCAACACAGATGTTATCTAATCATGGTTTAGAAATATGAACAAATCAAGGACAACCTGAAAATAACTTACTTCGGCCATTGACAAAAGATTTGGGTTTTTAGTATGTATAAGCGATACCTTCCTGTTTGTCAGAAAGTGGTTATGGTTCGGGTTAGGGTTAAGGTTAGTGATTTTTTTTTTTTAGTGGCTGTTCACCTTGATCCATGCCAAAAACGATTTTACTATTTTCTGATGCAGATAGACTTTTAAGTATCAAAAAGAAACTTGGTGGACTATTTTAACATGACTTTGATAAAATACATCGATGCAAATCGACAATACCCTCCTGAAAGAGAACACATAACCCTCCGTCCATCTTTTGTGGTGGAGGCACGGTGATTAAACTAAGAGAATAAGGTTCGATTTAGGGGGATATGGGGTAGGGGAGGTAATTTTGTTCTTCATAGTTCAAAGGAAATGGTAAAAACAATTTCATCTTTGAGGTTGGAAAGAGCATTATTTATTTATTTATGTGCCTGTAAGATCTGAATGATGAGAATTACTCATGTTTGTTGCTTTTTAAATGGACTTGGAGCAACGGCGAAGTAAAGAAATGAACAAAGTGACACAAACACTCAGTGGCGTAATAATGGTTTGAGCCTCCGCTCCAAGTCTGGGAGAGCGGCGATTCGAAGCCCGACTGAGTCATACCAAATACTTTTAAAATGATACGTGCTGCTTCCTTGCTTGACGCTCAGCATTTAAACAAGGATAGAGGATGGACAAACAAATAAAGTACAGGCTTTGATGGGACTAATAGCCTCCTTCTGCATCAAAGTTTATTGTAAGATAACTCGTATTATTATTATTATTATTATTATTATTATCATAAAGGGTTAATTAGAGCAAGTGAAAAAAGCTGATTACATTGCCATCTGAAACACCAGCAGAAACAGGAAGGCATCATTGTGATTGATAAAGTGACGACCAGCAGAAAAAAGGACCACCAAAGGCGACACAGAAAAGTTTGGAACGTTTAGCAGGGTGAAACACTATCAAAAGCTCAAGCAATATCCAAAGAGCTGTTAGGGTTCGGGTTAGATAAATTTTTGTCCATGATTAATTTTTGAGGAAAATCTTTGGGGGAAAGAAATTCAGGAGACAGTGTGGGAAAGTGTTGGCCTCTTTAGTTACCATATCTGAGCACATTCCTAGATCCCAAATTCTACTGATTTATCCGTTCCCGATTAATGCTGTTGTAATTTGCGTCAAAATATATTGTATGGTATTTATTTAAATAATTCAAGTAAGTTTGTGCTTGTTCTTTTTCTTGACTTTAAATTTGGAATGAAAGTAAATCCTGATTATGTGAATTTGTGTTCTGGATTTTTGGTTATAAAGTGAATTTGTTTCATTGTGGGAAGAATGCCCTCAGCAAAATGCTACTGATGTTACTTGATAATGTTTTCTTGGTGTGATGCAGAACTCTATGGATTTGATGTGCTTATTGATTCTGACCTCAAACCCTGGCTTCTGGAAGTCAATCTCTCTCCCTCACTTGCCTGGTAATTCTTTTACTAATTTTGTTCTTCATTGTAGTAAAGGTACTACACTGACACCTCAGAGGTCATACGTTCAAATCTGCCTGAAGGCAGCAGTATTAAGGATTTGCATTCTTCGTTTCTGGAGACGGTTATAGTTCAACTGACGTTAGCTTGATGCTGTAAGATTATAAGCAAGTTCACAAATTATTTGCAGAGAATAGGTAATCTGCCTGCTTCACCTCAATTGGTCTTCAGTTGATGCTGATTACCTCCGCCATTGAAGGTCATGGACAGACGTTATATTTTCACCCCTGTTTGTTTGTCTGTTTGTCTGTCTGTGAGCAGAATATCTGAAAAGGTTTTGGACGGATTTGGATGAAACTTGGTGGACAGATCGGGTGTGTGCCAAGAACGAATTGAGGAGATTTTGGGGACGATCTGGATCTGATTTTTTTTTTTTTAAAGTTATTCTTCAACATTGAATGATGGGGCCAAAATGAAATCCAGCAGGATATCTCAAAAAGTTATGGATGGATTCAAACGAAACCTTTTTGTCAGCTTGGATGTGTGATGAGTACGAACTGATTAGATTTTGGTGAAGATCCGGATCTGGATACAATAATTTTTTAATTCAATCAGTGATTCTTCACCATTGAATGATGGGGCCAAAAACGACATATAGTATGATATTTCAAAAAGTTGTGGACGGATTATGACAAAACTTGGTGGATGAGTTGGGTAGGTGATGAGAACAAGCCGATTAGATTTTGGTGTGTGACGAGGACGAATGGTCCAGATGCAGAGCCGGCCTATCAGTGGGATACAAAACTGTTTAGCCTGGTGGAGGTATGTGCTCTGCCGAGTGCCATTCTAATTTGAACTTTGTGATTCACTCTTACATACCCTCTAAAATAGTTGGCTCACCTCTTCTTGGGGCAACTTAAGATGGGAATGAAATGCTGCTGCTGAAATCCCATTTAAATATATACTTGAGGATTTGTCCATAAAATTGCCACTTGAAAGTAAATGGCACCTCCAGATATTTTGATCAGAATTTTGGGATAAAAACTATTGGTGTATTTCCTGATTAATTGTGAACCAATGTGGTAGTGAATCTTCCTTTCTCACCCCCATTTCAAGGTTTTAGCTCTTATTGCATCACATTCTGTCAGGAATTGCATCCATAATGAAGAATCACTTAAAAAATTCCAGTATCTGGATTCAAATCTTCACCAAAATCTAATCGTTTCGTCCTCGTCATGCGCCAAATTTGACCACCAAATTTTGTGTGAATCCGTCCACAACTTTTTGAGATATCCTGTTCACAAACAAACAAAACGACAGACGGGTGAAAACATAACCTCCATCCACCTTCGTTGGTGGAGGTGCAGAAATTAAACTCGAGAATAAATATCTTGCATTGGACCTTCAAATATGTACAGTACTTCATGCCCAGGGCTAAATGCTAATGATGGACCTTGGGCAGCATATGTTCAAAGTTATCACAACGATGAAGTAAATATTTTATGACAGAATACAGCCTGGCTGTTCCAGAATTCAACTGATGAAAGGATTTTTCTGATACAGATGGATTTTTAAGAAGCAAAGAAATGGTCAAAAAATGTCTTCATAAACAATCATTTCTCCACAATCTCTCGCTTCTCTCTCGTCGCTCGCTCTCTCGCTCTCTCGCTCGCTTTGCTCTTCGCTCGCGTCTCTCGCTCTCTGCTTTCGCTCTCTCGCTGCTCTCTCGCTCACTCCTCTCTCTCTCGCTCTGCTCTCATCTCTCGCTCGCTCTCACTCTCCTCGCTCGCTCTCTCGCTCTCGCTCGGTCTCTCGCTCTCGCTTTCGCTCTCTCGCTCCTCGCTCTCTCTCTCGCTCTCACTCTCTCTCCTCTCTCGCTCGCTCTCCTCTCTCCGCTCGCTCTCACTCTCTCCTCTCTCTCTCTCTCGCTCTCTCGCTCGCTCTCTTTCTCTCTCTCTCGCTCGCTCTTCACTCTCTCTCACTCTCTCGCTCCCTCTCTCTCGCTCGCTTCTCACTCTCTCTCCTCTCTCGCCGCTCTCTCCTTCTCTCGCTCGCCTCGCTCTCACTCTCTCGCTCGCTCGCTCTCTCTCTCGCTCGCTCTCTCTCTCGCTCGCTTCTCACTCTCTCTCTCGCTCTCTCGCTCGCTCTCTCGCTCTCTCTCTTCGCTCGCTCTCTCGCTCGCTCTCTCTCTCTCTCGCTCTCTCGCTCTCGCTCTCTCTCGCTCGCTCTCTCTCTCGCTCGCTCCTCTCTCTCGCTCGCTCTTCTCTCTCGCTCGCTCTCCCACTCTCTCTCTCGCTCTCTCGCTCTCTCTCTCTCTCGCTCTCTCTCGCTCGCTTCTCTCTCTCTCTCTCGCTCTCTCCTCTCTCTCGCTCGCTCTCTCTCCTGCTCGCTCTCTCTCTCTCTCGCTCTCTCGCTCTCTCTCTCTCTCGCTCTCTCTCTCTCGCTCTCTCTCTCTCGCTCGTCTCTCTCTCTCTCTCTCTCTCTCTCTCTCTCTCTCCTCTCTCTCTCTCTCTCTCGCTCTCTCTCTCTTCTATAATTTATTACACAATGTAATGTTTTGTGTTTTTCTTCTTTTATTTACCCTTCTAATTACCCATTTGTCCAAGTCTGGTAATATATATGTTTGACATGTTTTTCGCTGGTTGGATATATATATATGTCTATGTATATTATATATATATATATATATATGTATATATATATGAAGCCTGGTGTTGGCTCAGTGGTTAGGGTGGTGGCTTGGGATCCCAGCGTCCTGAGTTCAAGCCTCGTTTCCTGCTGAATTAATTCACCAGGGGGTTGACACAGCCTGCCATCCTTCCGAGTCGGCAAATAAGTACCAGCTTGCTGGGATGACTGAGTATTCGAGTATCCTGCGTCGGAGTGGCAACCCGTCCAGGATTGTACCCAATAGCCAAGAGACTGCTTCGGCAGCACCAACGCTCTGTACAGAGTATGGTACCAATGGATGGGAGATATATATATATATTATATTATATATATATATATATATATGTATATATGTATATATCTCAACAGTTTCATGCCTCAATTGCCTCCAAGCAATATCCTCAACATCTTCTTCCTGGTACAATGATTCATATGGTGAAGCAATTGCCAAGAAAAAGAAAGCTGCCTGTCTTTTTCTCTTGGAAAGCCAATCCTGCTGATGGGAACCTGTAGTTTTTCACAAGCCTCATTACAATTGTTTCCATTCTCAGATACTCCAGAATTCAGCTTCAGGCCCAACTTGGTTCTGAAATCGCAGGTTTTTCACCATCCACAAAAACTTTGTTTGCATTTGGTCAAGTCTGTCACTGGTACATAATTCTCATCTGTTCCTGCACCTCTTGAAGAATAAGGTCACAACTTATGCTGTCCATGTTGAGGCCAAGATCTGGAATCCCTCTCTTCCCATACCTATCCTTGAACCTATCCTTCAGCATATGAACTTCCCTCCTGCCAAGGTAGTGAAATTCATCATCTCTCTCTCGATTTCTAGTTAAGAGAGAGTGAGAGGAGGAAGTGGAGATATAATGGAAAAATAAGGTTTGGAGGAGATAGGAATAAAAGGAGGGAAGGGAAAATGTCATTTGTGGAGTACGAGAGGAAATATAAAAGTAAACAATTTTCTTGTTAAAATTTATTCAGAAAATTCCCTTTACTATTTGTTTTACTCTCGTATATAAGGGATCAATACGGGATCAAAAAATGTGCTATAATTGTATATGTAATGAATAAATTGCCAAATATAGAGAAAAGGATCTATTTTAAAGTGGAGCATGTCATACTGGGATCAACTTTTGCTCTGAATGTAGGACATCAACTGTGAGTGACATCTAAGGAAACCATGGAAAACTTCATGGCTTTGCTGCAATAATGTTCAAAATTATTTGTTCAAAACCTCCCAAAATCCAGAATATCTGCTCACCTCCACTCATATAATTTGTTCCTTTTTCCCCACCTGTGGAACCAACTTCCACATTATCTTCAATCTCATTCTTCTCTCAAGTCTTCAAAATAGCTGTTCACCACCATCTCAGATCATCCTCCATCCATAACCATGATTTCTGCTGCCCTCATAAACCCCAAATCCACCCTAATCCCTCGTCCTTCCAAATTTCCAATATTCCCCTCCTGAGAGTTTGCTTCTGTATCCATCTTGTCTACCTCCTACATTCTCCCCTACCCCTTATCCTTACCCGTATCCCTTGTTTGTCCATCTCTGTCATGTTTTCTCCCTCAGCCCTTCTTTTCGCAATTTCTGCTTCTCTTTCTGCTGTTCCTATTGTTATGTTGCGTCCTGATCTGTTCTGTGTTCTACCTCTTCCACAAGCCTCGACTCGATATAAACGCCAACAACAAAAACTAGAACGGCACTTGGTAGAGCGCATACCTCCGTCAGGCTGAACAGTTTATGTTTTGTATCCCACTGATAGGCCGGATCTGAATCCGCACCTGAACCTAAATCTAAATCGGCTTGTTGTTGTCACCGAACTAACTTATCCACCTAGTTTTGTTATAGCTTGTCCACAACTTTTTAAAATATCAGATATATATATATCGTTTTGGCCCCGTCTCTCAATGGTGAAGAATCACTTCAAAAATAAAAAAATAATTCTCATGTCTGGATCCGAAATCGGATCTTCACCAAAGTCGAATCAATTCGTCCTTGTCACACACCCGACCTGTCCACCATGTTCCATCCAAATTCGTCCATGGATTTTTGAGATATCCTGTTCACGGATGGGCAGGGCTTAAAACAACCTCCATCCACCTTCGGTGGTGGAGGTAGATATATAATGTCTCTTTAAATTAATCGACAAAATAAATACTTATAATGCTTGTGCTTAAATTTTCTTTTTTTTACCAAGCACAGTAATCTGTCAGGTCAGGTTAGATCTGTGACCTGCTACAGGTACCATGTCAACCTGTACTAACCTGTTCCATGGTCGGGTTGTCGGCGACTAAACCGTCTCCCCCACCAGGTTTTCTGGTGAGGAGGGTGTTTGGATATGGACACCCAGCAGGATTAAAAACAAAACCTGTCAAAGGGCGGAGGAGCTCCTTGTGAGCCAACGGCCATCCATATCTAGTGCCCAACTGTGTCTGCGGACGTCCTCCTGCAGTTGGGCTACTTTTTTATTAGGAGGTTGGTGGCAGGACTTGCACTCCGGCCACCGTAAAACCCTTCATTCCGCAAAACACAAAACGCAAAAAAATCTGAAAACCCACTCCGTGGAGTACCTCCTGTGCAGCTTTCCTTCCAGGGCAGCTCACCGGATGACGGGATTGGGGCAAAGCCTTCGGGACCCCCAATCTTTGATGATAGGAGGGAAACCACGGGGTAACCTCCCTGGGTCAGATTGCGGGAGAGTGTGTCGGAGTGGTGCTGAGGTGTCGTCCACCAGACGGCGGTCTCCTTGGGTTAACCTGAGGCGGTCCCTTCGGATGGGTGCCTGGAATGTCCTATCCCTAAGAGAGGATGATCACCTGTCTCTGTTATCATCTGAGCTCAAGCGTTTGGACATCGGGATTGCAGCTCTCTCTGAGGTTCGGAGACCGGATTGCGGCGAGATAATGGTGGGTGGTTACACCTACTATTGGTCTGGTCGCTCTGATGGTTACCATACCCAAGGAGTTGCTGTAGCTGTGTCCAATAAGCTGACCCCAATGATAATTGAGGTAACACCGGTCAACGAGCGTATTATGAGATTAAGGATTCGTCACTCCTTAGGTGTCATTTCCCTGGTCTCTGTTTATGCTCCGACTGAGGCGAGTGATCTCACCGTGAAGGATGCATTCTACGCCACGCTCCAGTCTGTGGTTGATCAGTGCCCCACGAGATACACTTCTAGTCTTGGGGGATTTCAATGCATCGACTGGAACTGATAGGGATGGTTATGAGGTGTGTGTTGGTCCCATGGGTCAGGAACTATGAACCAGAATAGCACTAAGTTCCTTGACTTTGCAAGAAGTCATGGACTTACGGTGGCCGGTTCATGGTTTCAGCGCCCATAAGCTCATCGCTGGACTTGGTATTCCAACGCTGGCGGTGTGGCAAAGGAGATTGACCATGTCCTCATTGACGGTCGTTGGAGGATGATCCAGAACTGCAGGGTCTACCGGAGTGCTCAGTTCCTCAATACTGACCACAGGCTTGTTGTAGCAACTCTAAAGCTGCACCTTAAATCCTGGAGAATGGTTCCATCCCAGCCTAGGCTGGATGTTGGCAAGCTCAGGGATGAGAGAGTAGCTAAGGAGTTTGCGAACAGGCTGAGTGGACACTTGGGGGGTCTGGTGCTTTGGAGGTCCTGAAGAGTTGTGGAGTGCCTTCAAGACCACCGTCCTTGATGTTGCCGGTGGATGTCTTGGAACTCACCGCAGGGCAAAGAAGAATTTTGTCTCTCAAAGGACACTGGATACCATTGACCAGAGTCGCAGGGCCAGGCTGAATGGCAGAGCTGAGCTGTTCAGGGAGCTGAGGCGTAAAACTGTACGTGCACTGGGGTGGACAAGGAGGCCTATGTGCGAGGAATCTGTGAGGGGTAGAGCATCACCTGTGGACAGGTGATTCTCGTCACGCTTACAGGGAATTCGCGCATTGCGTTCATCCAAGCCCATCCCTCGGAGCACTGTAGTTAGAGCGGAGAGTGGTAGGCTCTTGACAGAGGAGTCTGAAGTGAAGGCCCGCTGGGCCGGTTACTTTGAGCGGTTGTACCAGGCTGATCCCCAGCTGTCGAGTTGGACGACAAGGGTGTTACAATCCCGTTGCTGACCCTCGAATCAACTGTGGTCCACCTTCGCTTGTGGAAACACGGGCTGCGGTGAACCGGTTGAACGGGTAAAGCTCCAGGGCATCCATGCTGAACTTCTCAAGGCTGGTGGAAATGCTGCACTCATGTCGTTCATGCAGTTTTGTGCTCTGCCTGGAACACAGGCATCATCCCAACTGATTGGAAGAGGGCCTTGTTGTTCCTCTCTGGAAAGGGAAGGTGATCGCCAAGACTGCAACAACTACCGAGGGGTGACGCTGCTCTCAGTGCCGGGCAAGGTCTTTGCTCGGATAATTCTTGATAGGGTTCGCACCATCTGCTTGAGCACCAGCGTCCAAGCAGTCAGGCTTTACACCAAAGAGGTCAACGATTGACCGTATCCTTGCTCTTCGTGTCCTCACGAACGCAGACGAGTTTCGGCAGGGCTGCTTGCAGCCTATGTTGATCTCTGTAAAGCGTTCGATTCAGTGAATCGGGATGTCCTCTGGCGGATTCTTGGTCTTCGTGGGGTGCCACCAAAACTGATCGATCTGATGTCTGAACTCTACTCTGGTACTGAGAGTGCTGTGAAGTGTGGTGGTACCACCTCTGACTTATTTCCAGTTATTACTGGAGTTCGTCAGGGGTGTGTACTGGCCCCACACTTTTCAGCACTTGTATGGACTGGATTCTAGGGAGGATGTCGGAGAGATCAAGCTGCGGTGCATCGTTTGGGAATGTCAAGATCTCGGACCTTGATTTTGCAGATGATGCAGTCATCTTTGCGGAGACTTTAGATATCCTTTTGGGGCCCTCGAGGTGCTGAATGAGGAGTCTGAGCCCTGGGATTACGGGTTCTTGGGTCAAACTAAGATCCAGGCTTTCGTGACATCTTTGATGCTGCTGTCCTGTCTGTGTCTGTTTGTGGTGAGGATGTTGAGGTCGTGGAGAGATTCACTTACCTTGGCAGTGTATTCATGTCTCTGCTGGCTGTGAGTCAGAGGTCAATAGACTCTGGGTCGGGCCTGGGGAGTCATGGATTCACTGGATCATGGGGTGTGGCGCTGCCGGTACCTGTGCGGGAGGACGAAAGTCGAGTCTTCAGGTCCTTGGTACTTCCAGTCTTGCTCTATGGATGCGAGACTTGGACTCTGACCAGGATCTGAGACGGAGACTTAATTCCTTTCGTACCAGGTCTCTTCGGAGAATCCTTGGCTATCGCTGGTCGGATTTTGTGTCCAACGAGCGGTTGCTGAGAGAGACTCGGATGAGATTTGTTACCTGCATAGTCCGTGAGCGTCAGTTGCGGCTGTATGGACATGTGGCTCGTTTTCCTGACGCTGATCCTGCTCACCAGATTCTCTCAGCGGGGAGTCTCGTGAGTGGAGGAGGCCAGTGGGCCGACCACGTGCCTCGTGGTTGCAGCAGGTTGACCATCATCTCAAGGAGATGGGGATGGGCCTGGCATCTGCCTGGGGGATGGCCAGACGGAGGCCCTGGAGTACCGGCGAAAGTGGACGCAGCGACGCGCTGTTCTGGCACATGTCCCATACCTGACCTGACCTGATCCTGCCCACCAGATTCTCTCAGCGAGGGATCTCATGAGTGGAGGAGGCCAGTGGGCCGACCACGTGCCTCGTGGTTGCAGCAGGTTGACCATCATCTCAAGGAGATGGGGATGGCCTGGCATCTGCCTGGGGATGGCCAGACGGAGGCCTGGAGTACCGGCGGAAATGGACCAGCGACGCGCTCTTCTGGCACATGCTCCCATACCTGACCTTACCTGACAGTAATCTTGTACACTATAGTATTATTATTTGTAGACAAATAAAATACAGTACATCGATGCAAGTCAACAATAGGCAAATTTTAAAAAGGAACATTTCACTTTGCAACTGTTGTTGGACACATTTTTTAATGGATATGGGCTACTGTTTATTTTATTTTTTTTAAAAACAGGATCTATGGCTTGTAGTGGAGCTGCAATAATGTGCAATATACTGTATAAATACACACACAAAAACCCATCTTCACACCAAAAACAAAAATTATTCCTTCTTTACACCACACCATGAAGAAATGAACATCACAGTCAGTTGAGGTGGGTACAAGATCAATAAAATCTCTATGTTGAAGGCAATAACTGGGCTATGAAGCCTTCACAAAGTCAATCAAGATTATCTGTTTTGAGGTGTAATTTACGTTTAGGAAAATATTTATTCGTCAGCTTCTGTCTCTTGTTTCTCTGAATCATTAGGCTTCTGTTAAAGTGAATTTTTACTTCTGATATATATATATATATATATATATATATATATATATATATATATATATGAATGCAGTGACCTTTCTGAAATCTTGAGCTGAGCATGTCCTTGTTAGCAATTGAAAATTTTCAATATTTATCCATTCATTGAGGCTGTTGGTTGCTCATGGAATTGTTTCACATGGTGTTTGAATGAAAGCTTTTTTGTTATATGCCTCTCATTCAGTGATGCTCCTCTCGATTTGAAGATCAAGGCCAGTATGGTGGCTGACATGTTTTCTCTGGTTGGTAAGAAAGCCCTTATTTTTTTTTTCCGTATTTCCCATTTTATCTCTGTGCATCTTCTTGGTCAGAAAGCCACCTTCTGCCTCGTATGTTGTATAATATGCTCAAGCATTCATGGCTGTCATCCCTTTGTTAATTTTTTTTGTTATGGTGGATGACAGGCTTCAGTATTTCAATGAGGCTGTTGTGACCATTACAATGAGAAGGTACTAAAATATGAAAGTGTGATATTAATTTCCATGTGATGTATTAGTTCTGTTCTGTAATGCACGCCTTAAAATTTCCTCCATTATGGATTTTTTTTCCCCCAGGTACGATGTTTTTGGAGCCAATCCATTTCACTTTGAATGTAAAGCTTATGAGGGTGATTTTCCTCATTGCCTCTGATACTTTGCCCAAGAGTTGCCCTGGGTTTGCCTCACAGTGGAGTTTATTGCACAGAGTTTCCCAGGAATAACTTAAATCAGCCTTCCATCGCCGATACTTAGAGCTGTGTCGTGAATTTCTTTCAATGTCCCAAAAAGCAGTTAGCATCACTTGCGTATTTTTATGATATTCACAGGGGATTTACACAATTTTGATGCCCTCTTGAGTCTTGATTTAGTTTGTTTGTCTGCTTGCCAGCCACCATAATACAGAGGTGGGTTTGGCGTATGTTTTTTTTTCTTTTCAAAATGCAGATATCTAGCTAGACTTGTATAAAAACAGAATAACGGGGCAAATAGATCAGCAGACAAAAATGGGGCAAAGGGAAAACAGTGGGAGGACAACAAACATGCACCATGGCACAAAGAGAGGAATTGCAAGAGCAGAGTAAGACCAGGGTTTGTGGGTGTAGTAAGACTTGCTGTTGGAAATGGGGGAGGCCATAAGGTTGTGGTGGGCTGCAGACTTGAAATCCTGTGGGGGAAGAGCTCGCTACAACAGATTCAGGCGAGAAAAGACAGTGTGAAAGAATGGAGCTGACTCGTGATTTTAGACTTGTGGAAGTCAACAAAGAAAAGGTTTCTCGTCGAATGTGTGAAGAATCATTTAAGGAATTAAAAAAACTCGTGTCTGGATCTCGATCCAGATCCAGATCTTCACCAAGATCAAATCAGTCATCACACATCCAACCTTCCTCCCAACTTTTTGTCCGAATTCGTCCATAATCCGTTAATCTTCTATATCCATCTCATCCATCCCATACAACCTCTCCTGCCCCCCATTCCTTCCCAAACACATTGTTTGTCCAAGTCTGCCTCTATCCTGGCATTCAACGCTGCTGTTGGTGCTTCCCCCCTCTCTCTACTTACCATTTTCTCTTGTTGCATCCTGATCCGTTCAGTGTACTGGCTTTTTCACCAGCCTCGACTATGTATACAAAAAAAATGCTTTTTGAGATATTGTGTCATGTATCGTTTTTGACCCTTTCACTCAATGGTATAGAATCACTTAAAAAATCCTTGGATCCGGATCTGGATATTTACCAAAATCTAATCTATTCGTCCTTGTCATACACCCAACCTGTTCACTAAATTTTTTCCGAATCCATCCATAACTTTTTGATATATCCTGCTCACAGACACAGGCAGGCAGACGGGTGAAAACATATCCTCCGTCCACCTTCGGTGGCGGGGAGGTAAATATCTGTCCTGCAATAAACCCAACAGAAATATTTGCAGAATTAGGACCCATTTTAGTACCTATGGCCACACCATTGATTTGTTTGGAGAAGTCACTTGAGATTGTGAAGCAGTTAAGTATGAGAACCTCTTCAGCCAGACAAGTGTGGTTTCAGTGCTCAATTCCTGAATGATGCGATGGTTGAAAAAATGTTTTCATGTTTGGAGTCCCTCATCATGAGGAATGATGCAGAGTGACGAGATGTCCATGATGCTGAATGTAAGTTTGTTATTGGTGGAAAATGAGAACTGGTCAATCATCTGTAAGGCATGATTGGTATCTTTAATATACTGTATGATGGAAATGAGGATATGATTGGAGCCTTTCTTTTTAATTTTTTTTTACTCTAAGTAACTAGAAATTATTTCAGGAGGACAGCCACAGGCAGACGCAATGGATATTTTCTCAATATAGTGTCCATGTTTAGAAACTTGGAAAAGCTGGTCAGAAAAGTCCATGGGACCTTCACCAGTCAGAACTACTGAGGTCAGCATGAAGGCATAAATAAGCAAGATATTAAAAAACTATGCCACAACACGAAGAGATGTCGAAGAGAGGAGCAGTTACAGCATATAGTCAGTGTCAGTTAGGAGTCTGGAGAGAGTCAGCCCAACCAAGAGCAGAGGTGTGAGGGGACAGTGCCAGCAGAAGAGTCATTGCAGCAGTCCGAGTCGGGGCATACCCAGCTCCCCGTTCCAGTTGACTGAGTTGGGTGGGTTATGCTGTGACAAACCCCAGATGAGGCTGTTGCGGAACCGAAGTTCCTCCTTCCCTCCCTCTCTGCCTGCTTCAGCCCCCAAGTGAATACATATTGTATGCTTTGCGTGGCCAAAAGTAGACAAAGAACGGGGGTTCCACAAATACAATTCTCACCTTTTTAATCCTGGCTCGTACACATATCTTTGTGTGCAATGCTTATCCATGTACTCTTTACAGAGTTGAGGTGTCCGGATCTTTAGCCCGTCTCCCGCGCAGCAGAAGATGGGGTTTTGCAATCGCTTCTGTGTGTCGGTCTGTCTGTGTGTCTGTCTGGGCTGAACTTCTTTTTTTTTTAACCATTTGAGGTTTTGTCATCAAATTTTCAACAAAGCTTTATTTTGAGAATATGGAGAAGACAAATCAATAATTTTGTTGACATAATTTTCATTATTATTATTATTGTTTTTCTTTTTCTTTTTCTTGTTTGACCCTTTTTTAGCCTTTGTGGGTTTTTTTTAAACATTTCTTTCTCAGCAACAACTTGTCCATTTGACAATTTTTGGGGTCAGTGCGACCCACCATGGAGAATATTTTAATGATAATTGTGAGGTCATAGGTCTCGTGGTATAGCAACCATCTTGGAATAAATGCAATAAATTAAAACATTATATCTCTGAACCCGCTGATCGGAAAAATTTGAAACTTGGTGCATGTCATTGTACTCCCCAAAATTTTTTTAGCTGTCATTTTCGTCAAGTTTAGTTCGAGTATAAAGTGGATGCCGACGGGCTTTTCATTTTTCGATGCTTTCGAGTGAACGCTGATTTCATATTATGTGAATTGAGGGGTTTTTTTAGGTTATTATGTGCGCATACAACTTGTGTATATCGGAGGTGAACTGAAATGCAAGCAATACGAGCTAAATAACTGGAGTTTTGTTGATGATTGAAGTGAATTCGATTTATTATTGAATTTGTAGAGTGCTCATAGTTTATTGAAGGGGGTTTGTTTGTGTAACTGCAGAATACTAGCCTCCACGAAGGCTAGTGCCAGTCATAAGTCTCACTCTGGGCACATTTGCATCTAACGCGATTAACGACCATTATCCACTGACTTGATTCTCTTTTCTCGATGTAATTAAAGTTCCCATCTCTCCCCCCTCCACCACCAATCTTTTTTGAAAGCCTAATCTCGCCCATTCTTCTCTTATTGCTTTCACCTTCTGTTTCTTTTCTATTCCTTTCTGTATTATTTCTTCTTCCTTGTTGTCCCCCACCCCTCCGACAAGGTTGGAGATGGGGGACTGAGCCATCCGACTGACCGGTCATCCATACACTTACTTTTGTGTACGCGATATTTCAAAAACCGTTGAACATTTCGCTCTCATATTTCAGATATCTCTTCCTCGTGACATGATCTCAACCTGATTAGATCATGACGGTGATTGGCTGAGTTATGTTTCCACATCCACCATCTTTGGTAACTTGTCTTGTGTACGTGATATTTCAAAAAACGTTCAAGATTTAGCTTTCAGATGACACAGATCTACTCCTCATACCACCCAAAAGGCAGGGGACCTCGATTATCAGCTCATTGATTTGTTTGTCTTGTCGTTTTCTTTTTTTCTCTCTCTCTCTTTTATACCTAACCACCTTCTCTGTCTCATTTGTTTTTCTGTTATTTAATCCTGTCATCAATGGCACAATTTCCGTTGTCCTTTGATCCAGTTCCTTGAATCGTTGATCCAGTGATTTTGATCTTAGACCTGTCTCCGGTACCATGCAAGCTCTCCCTTTACCCACATTATTTTGCTCTGATGAAGGGCTAACGCTTGAATCATCAGCCGGACTTTACTTCCCTTGGCCATAAACGCACTCATCGATTTTTAGTCGATAAAATCCAATGATTATTTTTTTTAATGAGCCTGGCTCGAGTCTTCTTGCTCTGTGAACATCCGCATTGACTAATCATGGCACAGATGTGAATTTGGCAATCGTAATCACAAGGCTCCAACTGTATAACTCTTCATGCAATAAGATCACGGTAATTGAGTCATATTCTCATTTGTAAAATATTTTGTTCATGCAATGGATGTTGAGAATTTTAAAAAAGTTGGCTGATGAAATTCAATTTGCAACTAAACTGAAATAAGTGGTTCATTGGAACAACCACTTACCAATCCACAGTCCTCATTTTTATCACATAGATAATTCCAAACAATAATTCCTATATGTATATTTTGATCAATTGTAATTGAATGCCGAGATTTTACTGAAATAGATCGATTATTATGTGAGGAAAGTGGACTCGGATTGGTCGGCAAACCCTTCATTTCTCATGCCATGGTAATAATTTTATGAGCAGGAGAAGGTGTGACTAAGAAAGACTTGCCGAGGCAATCCAGCTTTGAGCCTTAACTAAAAAACAAGTCTTGGCTTTACCTCCTGTCTGGCAATGCTGACGGACTATGCCGCATCGTCATGGTGCAAATTTAGAGGAAAGAGCCTTCGGGCTGTCTCTGTCGGGTCTTGGATTAACGATGTTTACCACCCGATGCAAGGCCAGACACATGCCATGCATCAGATGTATCACAGCTTTTTGCCCTTATTTTCCGCAGGGTATATCCTACATTTGTTTCTGACATTTTGATTGTGTCTAAAAGAAACCATCTTTTGAAGTGCTTCTTTGGTTATTCTGTTTGTGACATGTTATTTCTGATTCACCAGATGGTACAATGCATTCGTTTACTGGCAAGAAGCCATCAAGGCCATCAATTTATTATGTACACTATGGCAGATTTGTTTGAACACCCTTCACCACCACCTCCACCCCCCACCTCGTCCCAAACACCTTCTCCTGTGCACCTGTATGCAACAGTCAGAACCTCTCCCCTTTTCCCATCCTTTTGTATGTACACAGGATGCATTGAAGCTTTCTCTTTGTGATGTAATAACATACTACCAGAACGTTATTTGCCATTATGAAAGATTGATACATTATTAAAGTTGGTGAGTGAGGCTTTGTTAGGATGTATTAATCTATTCTTGTTAGGTCATATCTCTACCGAGATGACCTAATAAAGCCGGACCAAATGTCGTCCGTCCGTCCGTCTCCGTCAACAATTTTCTTTCCGATCTTGATGAAACTTAGTTGTGGGGTAGAGGTCGATGAGTGTTGACAACGATATAACTTTTGTCCGGGTTCAGGGTCAAGGTCACGAGGTCACGAAGTTATAAAAATCGCCATTTTCAAAACCTATCTGTCTGCCATTCTACAAGATATTCGGCAACTGTTTATTGATTATGATAGTAAAAATATTATCTTGTATCTAACTGGACAGATTTTTGAATTCGTCCCGTTTGGCCGCACGTAACCTGGAAGATGGTCAAAAACACCTCCCGGTACAAAGAAAACTTTTTACTTCCGATCTTGAGGAATTTGGTATGTGGGTAGAGGTCGATGAGGATACCCAACGACATATTTTTTCTTGATTCGAGGTCAGGGTCAAGGTCACGGGTCACGAAAGTTGTGAAAGTCGCATTTTCAAAACCTATCTGTCTGTCATTTTAGGAGATATCTGGCAACGGTTCATCGATTATGATAGTAAAAAACATTATAGAGATGACCGTCACCCCCACACGGGGGTAATTTTTTATGTTATCAAAGAGATGAGCCATATGAATGAATGGAATTTCTGTATTTCAAGCTGCACAAATTCCCACCATTAAGACATCATTAAAGTGTACACAAATATAGTTACGACAGTTAAACTATTTGAATCCATTGGGTCGACTTATTATATACTATCAAATACCACCCATCGCTTCGCTGATGGGAATACTAAGAGTGGAAGAAAAACAGGGGAGAAAGAAAGAAGGGTTAGGGGAGTGAGGGAGGGGGAGAGCAAGTTGGGAGGGAGAGTGAGGAGGGGTGGCGGAAGGGAAGACAGCGTGAGGTGAGAGGAAGACAGCTGTGCAGTGAAGCATTAATTATGGTTCATACCGTCTCATCACAATGATTCTACATAGAGTAACAGTGAAGATGGAAACAAAAATAATGTTTGAAATCCATTTTATACCAGTCATACTATAAACACTGCCCAGACATGTCCAGAAATGAGCAAACACTGCCTGGACATGTTCGGAGACAACACACCGTCTGGACATAATCACCGAGAGAGAGAGAGAGAGAGAGAGAGAGAGAGAGAGAGAGAGAGAGAGAGAGAGAGAGAGAGAGAGAGAGAGAGAGAGAGAGAGAGAGAGAGAGAGAGAGAGAGAGAGAGAGAGAGAGAGAGAAAATGTTCTGCTTCATGAACAAAACACACACACATGCACACACGCACACACACACACCTCTTCGAGAATAGATTCCAGCAGTTAACTGTCAACTTAAGGCCTTGAAAATCCCTACCTGTCTTCTCCCAACTATGGAGGAAATATACCAGCTGGCCCGTTGCTTGCTAATGGCCAATGTTTTTGCTCACTCTATCCTTCAGGTTTCATCTGCCAGGACCCCTCAGTGAACAGGCATAGAGGTGCAAGGGATGGCTCAGCAAGGCATTCTTCAAGACCCCAGGTAAGACTGTGACAAAGTCGACCTTGCTATGGCAATGTGTCTCCTGCTTTGATTGTTGGCTGAGAGCGGGGAAGTGAAGCAAACGTCCAAAAGTTACGCAACACTTGATTTGAGGATATGAAGTGAATAATGGAAGCCATCGATTCAGAGCATGTCAGTGTGAATTCGGCAAATGTTCCTGAAATTTACTGCATGGTAAATAAGTTCGGGACTTACTACGACTTGTTGGTGAATTTTACATTTTGCCTTTTAAAATAGTTTGCTTCTAGCAGGTCTCCGCCTTTTCTGACATGGTACCCATAATGTGTGGCATGGGATTAATGGTTATTTTAAATCCATCCCATCCAGGAGTTGTCGATGTTAGTGATGTGTTGTTCTGGCATTTTGGTTTTATTTTAACTTTTTTGTGTGTTTTTTTTTTATGAGTACGCTATGCATGTGTAAAAAATTGGTATAGTGTCTACTTTTGCCCATACAACTTGCAAGGAAGCATCTTTCAAAAATTAATCTCTCCTTCCTCCCCTCCACACAACATTGATGCATCAGTGCATACTCCTTCCCCTTCCTCTCCATCCAAATAATTCATTGGAACTTTGTCCCCACAGTTTAAAACCGCACTGCTAGAGTAGCCTCTACCATTCTCTATGATTCTGATGTGGGGTTGACTCAGCCTGAGCATCCTTCTGAGGTTGGCGAAATGAGTACCAGTGTACTGGTATGGGGCACAGCATCAATGGCATAGTCGCGCCCCAACAAAATGATAGCTCTCTGGCAGAAAAGCTGCCATATGCAATGCAATAAGAAGAAGATGATTCTGATGTACCATACTCTGTTACAGAGTATCAGTGCTGCCGACGCAATTTCTTGGCAAGGGTTATACTGGGTGATTTGCCATTGCCTTCCTTGCAGTAGTTGGGGCAGGAATTTGTAATTTGGCCATGGTACCAGCGATAACTCGCCTATTTTTCGGGAAGGACACCGTTTCATCCTCAACATCCACCAACTAATGCCAGCAGATGGGACGTCCATTTGACGTCCATTCGAGGGACGGCACACACATTAATGAATCACCCTGCCTGTGAAACACCGGATTGACAGTTTATAGCTGGGCCGAGATTCCAACCCAGGTTAGACAGCTTAGAGGCGAGTGTGCATACCTCCAGGCCATCCTGCCAGACCCTCGACCATTACTAAAGCTAACAAGCAACACCCCAAAAATGAATTACCCCAATAACATGAATGAGGCTCTATTGAGGTTATATTTTAATCTGCTATGTGTTCAACAAGAGTGCAGATTCTTTTAATACAATGATGTAGAAAATGAATGCGCTTTTCAATATTTTTTACGCGTGGTATCAAACATGATTGACTCACCATTGCTTCAAGTGGGCTTTTTTTGTATGCAAGCACAAAGGTCATGGAAGAACAATGTTAATTTGACAGTGAGGTAGTGGGGCAACAATTGGGCACAACTGGCAAGGGGATAAATGAACAGGGAACGAAGAGAGTGAGAAGCGGAGGAAGTAATGAAATCGGCAAGAAAGATGTTTGGGTTAGGAAGCGTTGATGGGTTCATAAAAATCATGGACCTGGAGATGGGGAATGATATGAGGTGGTGATGCACTGCCTACTTGAAGCCCTAGAAGGAAGAGTGAGACAGAACAGCTTCTGAAAGGTGGTTCCACAGACGGTGAGAAGCGAGGAACAAAAGTTGAGGTGTGCAGTCAGCCTGGATTTTGGAAGTTTAGCCAGTAGAATGTTACCGGAAGAACATGTGCATTGTGGAGTTGGAAAGAGTAGAGGGACCATTGTTGGTGAGTAGATGGTAAAAAAAAACAGACACCACCAACCACTTGTGATGTGAGAACAACACACCTTGTGCTTTGGCCTCATCACAGGAGAATCCAGTAATTATAAGAGTTTTGGATTCCACAAAATACAGGACAGACAGATTGATGTTTGAGCACCAGCCCATAGCGGAGAGCATTACACCATTGAGATATAGACAAGGGCCTTGTAAACTATGAGTAGCTCTGATTTGCCAAGTAAATACTTGGATCGATGACAGATGCCCAGTCTGCGATTGGCTTTCGAGGCCGGATTTGCTATGTGGTTAGCGTGTGAAAGATCATGGCCGATGGTGAGGCTTAGAAGTTCAAGAGACTGAAACTTTTCCAGTGGATGACCAAGGGAAATAGATATCTGGGTTTTTGTGATGATCATCGCAAAGTGATAGGGTGAAACTGTGAGGTTTTTCATGATTGAAGGGTATGTTCCATTTATCTGAGCAGCGTCGAATCATTTTCAGAGACGCATGCACGCACGCACGCACGCACGCACGCACGCACACACGCACACACACACACACACACACCTGCTGTTTGCTTAGCAGAGGGTTGGGGGTATTGTACCACACAATGTAAAGTCATCGACAGAAAGGTGGAGAGGGTTTTCCACAACATCAGAGAGAGAGGTCATTAATATAAATGAAGAACAAGACTGGTCCCAAAACACTGCCTTAGGGAACTCTACTTTCCAATGGGAAAGGGAAGGAGAGGGTTCCATTGATGGTCACACATTGACTGTGTGAGTGGAGGAAGTCTGATATCCTGGAATGAAGGTGGCCTTCTATAATAATAATAATAATAATAATAATAACAATAATATATCAGATATGTTCCCTGACAAAGAACTTTTACACAGGAGGAGGTCATTCAGCCCATAAAAGCCTGCGCTAATATTGCCAAATTATTGTTATTCGTCTGCGCTCTATCCTTTTCCATGCTGAGCATCAAACAAGGAAGCAGCACGTACCATTTTCAAAGTCTGTGATATCACTCAGCTGGGGTTCAAATCGACGACAATTATGCCACTGATTCTGGTTCTGTGACGCAGGCAGAGAGCTTGGCAAGAAAAGCAGAATGCCAGACTGTGTCAAATGCTTGAGGCATGTCCAGGGAGACGGTCCACATCTCTTGTTTAAGATTGAGGGCCTCCAACCATTGCTGAGGAAGGGGCAGAAGCATGTACAGATTGGGTGACTGGGACATCATCCAAACTGATGGTCAGAGATCAGATCATTCAAAAATATGAAAGACTTGACATTAAAGCAATGGTGGATTCCATTGACTTTGCTTGTAATTGCAAGCAAACTTACTGGCCTGTAGTTGGTCGGGTCTGCTTTTTTGCACCCTTATTGTGAACAGGTGTGATACTAGCTGACTTCCATGCATAGTGGAGGTGGCCAAAGGAGGACGATAGATGGAATTGAGCAGATCAAGGGGAAGCAAGAATGGCAGAGCATGATTTGAGAACAAGGGCGTTGATGTCATCTGTCCCCGTGGCCAAAGCAGGGTCAAGGCCAGACATAACTTGCTCTACCTTCTCGGGTGAGTAGGACACAGAGTCCAGTAAAAAGTGGTTACGTTTCGGTAAGATGGGGACAGAACAGGATGGGGTTGTCTACATGAGATTGGAGGAAAAGACAGTTTCGAGTTTAGACATTCTGCCTTATCGCAAGCAAAATCTGCAGTACTGCCATTTTGAGGTGAGTGACAAGCTGGAGAGGGAGCAAATGCCAGAAACAGACTTGACAAGACACCACCATGACTTGGAAGAAGGAGACTGGTTGGAGAGTTCAGCCTTGAGATTTGTAAAATGATGTTTTCTGGCTTGCCTCAGGATGGACATACTTGTTGTGCAAGCCTTACAGAATGAAATAAAGTTACCCTCAGTTGGGTTAGCTTTCTGAGCTGAGAAAGCAAGCTGCTTGATTGCAACCACCTCCCTCACAGGATTCAGTGCACCAGGGTGAAGAGGATGGATAGGATAGTCACAGACGGGATGGGATAAACTGATGCATGCGAGAAAGTATACTTTTGTGAAAGTATTCCCACATGGAATCAATATCAAGTGCTGTGGAGAGAGTGGTCCAATCTTTTGAGCCAATGGGGGCTCAAGAGAAACATAGACCAACCTTTAATCACCCATCCCAATGCTCTCTTTCTTGTATGTGGGGATTTTAACTGTCACCATGCCAATTGGCTGGGTATTGGTTCCTCTCTCTCACCAGCCTTGGCACAGCAGCAAAGGACTTCTGTGACTCAATGGGCCTGACTCAATTTGTGACTCTTCCAACCCAGATTTCTGCCAATGACATATCCTCCCTTCTGGACTTTGTTATGACCAAGTTTCCTGCTAATGTCTCCTGTTCTTCCTTTGCTCCAATTGATTCATTCATCTGATCATATGCTTGTTGGAGAGTCAACATCTCCCTGGTTATTTTCAGAGAGCTGTTTCAGCACCCGTGATTCCTGGCAGTTCACTCAGGCTGACTGGCAGGGACTGCAAGCCGCCATCTCACTCCAGGACTGGTGTGAGGTTTGGAGTTTAATGTGTTTCGAAAACAGCAGTTACGTCATTGGGAACAGCTGGAAATGAAGGTGTGGTTGTTCCGGTTGAGAGAGGATGTCAGAGACACACTGAGTCAGAGCAGTGTGAAGCCTGGTGTGGGATTAACGGTTAGGATGACTGGCTTAAGATGCTAGGGTCTTGAGTTCAATTCCCTGTCAAATTAATTGAATTAACAACAGGTGGGTTGACTCAACCTGCCATCCTTCTGAGGTTGGCAAAATGAGTACCAGCACGCTGGAAACAGGGGGCATTGCATCAGCGGCACATCCACGCCCCCCAGAATATGATGTAGTCAAGCAGACACAGGTTGCATCCTAATAAATAAATAAGAGCAGTGTGATGAGTACTTGTTTAAGCAATTAATTAACAGTTTGATGTTTATAATTACCAGTAAGTCACATGTCTTTTTCGCATGTACCAACTGGCCGACTATATCTACTGTCCATGATATTAACAAGGCCTGGGAATTCTTCCACAGAAACCTGCTCGCTCTTATGCGCAGATCCATCCCATCTAGTCTTCAGTTGTCATACTCTTTTTTTTTTTACAGCCCTTGCTCACTATACCTGGTGAAATCTGGTAAGCCCATGCTCTCTGTACCCACCCTACATAGTCACACCCAACTGCTCCTGGGACTTTGTGTCTTTTTCACATGAGAAGTTGGAGAAGTTTATGGCAACCAATGGTATCAGTCATTCGAAATGTACTTACTTGGACTGGATTTAGAAGATGTGGTGGCCCCATGGAAACGAGCCATTCTTTTACACTGCTTTAGTGTGGAAGGCCAGCAGATTTTTTTTTTCCTACTTTGAAACCAGTGAATGATGCATTCCAAGCAGCTTGATGCCCTGTCTGCACATTTCAGTTTCTGGCAGTCTTCTCCTCATTTGCTTTCAGTTTTGTAAGTGATCTCAGTAGCTAGGTCAGCCAATGGTATCCTTTCTGCTCTTTCTTAAATACATTTCTGCTCTTTTCACCCTGGCATCTGCCTTCGGTCATCTTCCATCTGCTTGGAAGTTAGCTAACATCACTGCATTGCATAAACATGGTGCAAAAACAGATAGCCTTAACTAAATATCGAGTAGCTTGCTTCCAATTATCAGCAAGGTCATGGAATCTGTCATTGTACTTGACATCAAATGCTTCCTTTTCTTGAACGGCCTGATCTCAGATCATCAGTTTGGCTTCAGACCCCGTCATTCTACCCTGGCCATGCTGATTCTACTCTCCCAGCAATTGATGGAGACCCTCAATCTCAGACATGAGATTAGGGCCCTCTCTCTAGACATACGGTATATAAAGCATTCAATGCAGTCTGGCACCCCGACTTGCTCTCCAAACTCTCTGCCGGTGGCATCCAAGCCCACCTCCGCACATGGGTTACTGACATCCTCTCATCTTTCCCTGTCAAGGCTGGCTGGAGTTTCCAAGGCAGTGTTTTGGGCTAAGTCCCATCCCTAATCATTATCAATGATCCTTTTGACTCTCTGGAAAATCCTCTTTATATCTTTGCTGATGACGCCACCCTTTGCCAGAACGTCCCTCATCCTTCAAATTGGCAGGGTGCAGCCTCTTCCCTCTTTGCATACCTTTATAGAATCAATACTGACAAATCTCACACTCTCACTCTGTCTCTCCCAAAGCACCATCTGACAAACCCTCCCATCTACTTCCTTAATGGTCCTTTTAAACTTCAGTCACTCAAACTTTTGGACCTCACTCTCAGCCATGATCTTTTTGGCAAACCACATATCTGAGGTTGCCTCGAAAGTCATTCGCCAACGGCATCTTCCATCGTGCAAAGTTGTTTTTTTTTTGGCACATTTGAACTCCTATCTACCTACAAGGCCTTTGGCCTTCCTCCACAACTTGCTGGAGTGCTGCTCTATCCTCTGGGCTGCCCCACCTCCTGCCTCACACCTTGCTCAACTTGATGCTGCGGAAACCAAGACCTTCAAAATTATTGGAATCTCCTGCAATTACATCTTTGCTCATCTAACTTTCACATCATAGACAGGTTGGTAGTCTCTGTCTTGTACAGCCTCTTTTCTGGTCTTGCACCCTTTGCTCTTTCCATTCTCTGTCCCCTGCCCCCTTTTCTTCCCCTCCAGTTTCTGCAGAGCACATGTAGTCTGCCAGCATCCCCCTTCTGGTGAAACTTCCAAAATTCAAACTCATAACTCACCTTCACTTATTTGCTCCTCTTTTTCTATCACCTGTGGAACCAACCAGTAATATGTCCTCAGCCTCATAAATCTAATTCCTCCCTCCAGGGCTTCAAACCCCGATCCACATCCATGATCTTTTCTACTCCGATTAACACTCCCCAAGCCCACCTCTGTGTGGGTTTCCATTTTTGCCTTCCACTTCTGTGATTGAGAGTTCGCAGCTGTATCCATCTTGTTCACCCCCGGTGTCCTCCCCTTGCTCTCATTCTTCCCCACATCCATTATCTCTCCAAGTGTCCCTCTATTTTGTCCCTGAACTCTGTTGTTGGTGTGTCACACCCCCTCTCTTTCTTCTGTTCTTTTTGTTTTGTTACGTCCTGATCTGTTCTGTGTTCTAGCTCTTACACGAGCCTCAACAATTTTTTTTTTTTTTTTTTTTAAAGAGAGATTTGATGGAACGTTAATCATCACTAGGTCCAGGAGGGAGGACGTTTACAGATTGGGTCAAACCCACGGAGTTGCAGAAGGCCTTTGCTGAAATGCCATGGATGGTTGTCGAGCCAACACCGAACCAGCTGACATGGTGACAGTTGAAACCGCCACAGATAAGAAACAGATAGTTGAGATGTGTTATTGTTAGTTGATCTTTGTTGGAGGAAATAGAGGTGTGTAGAGACAGGTGAAATTGCCACAGATGAAAAACAGAGTTAAGCTTCTTATTGTTGCAATGATACTTACATGGAGAGGCTTATTCCTCAAGTGATCAAGAAAGCTGACAAGACAATGTCATAGGAGAGTCACAACTCATCAATCAACTTCACCGCATTGTCTGCCGAAATTTCAAAGGGTTTCTCTTTTTATCTTTCAGCACAAAGCACTCCAGCTCCAGGATTACTGCAAACATCATAACGATTCAATAATACAGGATGACTTGATTGAAATAATTTTGATTCGGAGTCGAAGGCATATTCCTGCCACGGCTGTGGGATCCATTATTTTATAACTTTAGCAGACAAAAACACATCCTCAATAATCTTGTATGAAACTAACAATACTCATTTGTCTGTTAAACAAACCCATTCGATATATGGGCTGTCGGGATGGCTGAGAGGTATGCACATATTTTCCTCTCAGCTGTCTAGCCTGGGTTTGAATCCCAACTCAGCTATAAACTGTCATCTCAGTGTTTCACAGGCAGGGTGATTCATAAATGTGTGTGCCTTTCCCTCGGATGGACATTAAATGGGAGTTCCGTTTGCCGTTATTAGTTGGTAGTTGTTAAAGATCCCACGCTGTCCTTGGCAAAGAGTAGGTGAGCAATCGCTGGCATCATGAACAAATTTCAAATTCCTGCCTGACTTCCTGAGCCAGAGTGGTGACCCAACCAGAATTGTGGCCTCATAACTGCTTCGGCAGCACCAGTGCTCTGCAGAGAGTATGGTACATGGTGATGACGATGATTCAATATGTGCATATCTTAATATAATGCTCGATTATGGCTTCCCAGATTCGGAAAATTTGCCATTTATGAAAAGGAAGTGATTGAAAAAGTAGTTGAATAAAGACGAGCAGATAAAATGCGATTCCTGTTTTATGATTTCGTATTCCTACATGTACACCCCAGCCCTCCTCCCTCTTGTATACACCATGTATGTACTAGCCCGATCTGGCACTCCCCTCTCCTTCCAATGCACACATAAAACGTTTACCGACGATACTGACAATATTCTACATGTGTGACGACACAGTGCTCATTCTGGACATGAGAGCATTCAGGAAAGTATCACATGTTCTCAAAATTATGAGGCATTGTATTTATATCTATTTCATGATTTAATTATTGTCATGCTAGGGACCATCCGTATTATGCAATTTTTGACAAATCCACCCCAACCCCCACGATGCTCTGTAATGCAGGGCCAACGACTCCCTTCTCTCCACCTCCCCCACCTCCACACCTCCCAATAATTACGTAATAGTTTTTTTAATACACTCCCCGCCCTCTCCCCCTCCGCCGCACCCCTGCCACCCTTCAAAGAAAGGAGGGCAAGAGAATATTCAAGGTTATGAATATTCACCATGGAAAATAAATGTCATTACAAGTCTGGAGACGGCAATGGTTCACGAGCGGTATTTGACGATGTAGATTGTTTTAGAAGTCAAGGATGGAAAGACAATGTGATAATTTTTGACCAAGTTATAAAAATGATCAACATGACGTGGTACGAGTGAAAGGTTATTAGCTGCAAAATGTCTAAACCCGGTTTCGTTCAACAACTTTCAAAATTTGACCTTTTGCATAACCTTTAAAGGTCCCAAAACAATGTTGTGGACATTAAAATAAGGACAGGATACGTGCTATAGGTTATTGGAGTTAGTTCGTCGAAAGAGGGTCGAAAACCCGGTTCGATTCCCACAACTTTGAAAATTTGACCTTTGTGAACTTTTAAACGTCAAAGGTCAAGGATTTCAAAATTTGACCTTTGCATAACCTTTAAAGGTCATAAAACAATGTTGTGGACATTAAAATAAGGAAACAGGATACGTGCTATAGCTTATTGGAGTTAGTTCGGCGAAGAAGGTCGAAAACCCGGTTCGATTCCCACAACTTTGAAAATTTGACCTTTGTGAACTTTAAAGGTCAAAGGTCAAGGATTATGACCTTTGGTGCAAAACTTCCTCTGAACATTCCAGGAACAATATAACGTCATATAGGCTACATGGCATTTCGCACCTCCGGATTATCCATACTTTGATGAAATCAGCGTAAAAACAAACTTGAAGGGGGCGCCATGGGCAAGGTGTTTCGAGATAGAGCAAAATGGTTTGAAGACTTTAGGTGGGGAATGACCTCAAGATTATGCATAAAAAAAATATTGTCATCCTAGCTCTCAAAGTTTGGGCGGTCGTATGATTTTATGTCAAATTCGCAATTTTCTAAGTTTGTGACCTTGTGACCTTGACCTTGGATGAAAATGAAAAATCGAGCTCTGTGGGCATATGCAGGTGCCATTGGGCGAACCAAATACCAAACCCCTGTCAGATTCGACAAACCCCCTCCGAAAAGATGGATTTTTATGTCAAAATTCGCAATTTTCTAAGTTCGTGACTTGTGACCTTGACCTTGGGACGAAAATGAAAAATCGAGCTCTGTGGGGCTATGCAGGTGCCATTGGGCTAACCAAATACCAAACCCCTGCCAGATTCGACAAACCCCTCGGAGAAGATGGATTTTATGTCAAATTCGCAATTTTCTAAGTTCGTGACCTTGTGACCTTGACCTTGGGATGGAAATGAAAAAATCGAGCTCCGTGGGGCTATGCAGGTGCCATTGGGCTAACCAAGTACCGAAACCCCTGCCAGATTCGACAAACCCCTCAGAGAAGATGCAAATTGAAATCGGCTACCCCCTAAAACATGTTTTTTGGGCGTGGCTCTGCCCATAATGGGCGCACCATGCCCATTCTCAGGAAAACACAACTAGATCATGATATAAACCTCCCACCAAAATTTTTATCAGGATCGGATCAAAACCCACGGAGCTATGCTCGGGACAGACAGACAGACAGACAGACACCAAAACGAATATAGTGGTCACTTACTGACTCGTGAACAATAATGCTGATATGTCCGTAACATAATACTTGATGACATGCAATCCAAAACATTATAATCCAAAACATGAAAAAGCTTTTTGTTCACATAATCAAAGACATGTGATGTGTTTTTTAGCAAAGCAAAGAATGTAGCCCAAGTGAGCCTGAGAGCTGGTATAAAGAGGGAAACATCGAAGCCAACTTGCCATATTTGATAGCCTTTATCTCACCACTGCAATGCAGCAGAAGGCCCAAACCACAAGTCTCCACCCTTTCCTATCTTAGCCTAGATGTTTGTGCTTCTTCCATATTAATTCCACTTGCATTAGATCCTTCTCCACGTTTGCTTCCATATGACTCTTGGTCTACCCACCAGTCTTCAAATGTTCATCCTGTTTTGGTTTATTCTTCTCACTTCTCTTTCTTCATCCATTCCTTCGATATTTCCAAAACCATTTCGGTCTCGATTTTCATATTCTCGCACTCACTCAAATTTGTTCTCTCCATTTCTTCATTACTCCGCCATCTGTGATGGATGGACGTTATGTTTTTACCCCTGTCTGATTGTTGTTTTGTGCGCAGGATATCTCAAAACATTGTTCATGGATTCGGATGAAACTTGGTGGACAGATTGAGTGTGTGACGAGGACAAATTGATTCAGTTTTGGTGAAGATCAAAATCCGGATCTGGATCCGAGAGTTTTTTCAGTGATTCTTCACCATTGAGAGATGGGGCCAAAAACTATGTATAGCATGATATCTCAAAAAGTTGTGGCGAGTTATGACAAAACTATGTGGATGACTTGGTTAGGTGTCAAGAACAAGCTGATTAGATTTTGGTTAAGTCCGGATGCAGGTCCGTCCTATGAGTGGGATCCAAAACGTAAACTGTACAGCCTGGTGAGAAGAGAGAGAGAGAGAGAGAAGAGAGAGAGAGAGAGAGAGAGAGAGAGAGAGAGATAGAGATAGAGAGAATAGAGATAGAGATAGAGATAGAGATAGAGATAGATAGTGCGCTCTACTGAGTGCCGTTCTAATTTCTTATAAAATCACCCATTTTTACCTAACATGTTTCTCAACAAGCACATTTTGAAGGAATCTATGGTTTTTTTTTCTCTCCTCTTTTCATCAGGCTTTATGTGGATGCTCCTTGATCACAATCTATGTGTCATATTGAATGTCTTCATTTTTATCTTTATTGATATGTCCATCCTTTTCCATGTGAGTGACTTTGGACTGCTTATAGGCTGGTAAAGCTCCTGCCTGCCTTTCTTCTTACGTCTTTTGTTATTTTTCCATTGATTATGTGTTGTAATCGGTTAATATATTTAAAGTAATTTACTGGTTTAAAATTTTGCCTTTATTTAATGTGGGGCATTGTTGTTTTTTCTCTTCGCTCTCATTATTTAACTTTCTTATTTACTAATTGTATTTACCCGAATATTTGGCTGTGTTCTTCCATCTGTAACAAGTTAGTGCTGAAAATTTGAAAAGTTTATGTAACGCAAGCTGAACCCTCCACCCCCACCTCCCCCCAACCAACCGCTCCCCCAACGCTCTGTGCTGAATCTCTTTTTCTTCTCTGAAATTGGAAACGTTGGGGCTAAAACATTAATTCATATTTTTGGGTTGCCCACTGGGAGACTTCTTCTGCGACCAGTTTTCCCCATCAAAAAACAATGAAAGCCACTGTAAATATTCCCGAAAAGGTATCGATTGCATTGGGAAAAATCTCCCAGGCAAATATAACGGGGTTAAGAGAGATGCTTCGATCAGCATGTAGAGAATTGGCAAATGACGCTAGGAGACATTTCCTCATCATTCAAAGCTTAATGCTTTGAACACTTAGCAAAGCTTAATGCGACTACAAGAATGGCGAGATGTGATTTATCGAACCTAACCAATACAGTAATATTATTTTCCAGGACAAAAAAAAACACCTAAGGAAAATTTATTGTAATTTGAAACCCTTTGAACAGCTGATATTTTGTGACGGAATAATGGTTGTGTTGATTAATTATGAAACTTAGGGTATTTTCTTAATTGCCACCCTTCCCTCCCTCTCCCTCTTTTCCATTGCCTCCTAGCGCCCTTTCTCCAGCCAAGTATCCTCTGGGGTAGTTCTGAACATTCTTTGGTCTCTTGATTATTGTACTTAGTTTGTTTGATTTTATTACGACTGGCTCACAGAGTAGTCCATACATAACGTCAAGGGCAAGACCGTCGCAGTGGGGGTAGTAGGGAAAGGTAGAACAATGGAAAAGTGTGTAATTAGATTTCCACAATGAACAGGTTGGAAATTTATAATCAGTAAGAAAGGCTCTGATCAGCGGGTTGCAGACTTATTTGCCACACATGGTTTTCATCGGTGCAAAGGATCACGCGTGGAGTGGTGGAAAAGTGTTGTGGTGTTGGTTTGATACGGTTGTTGTGGGTGTAAGTAAGCTGTGCAGAGGTGGTTATGGCAGCATTGAAGAGCTGTTTTTAGCATTTTTTTTGTGCTTTCCAGGTTTCATCGGCTGGCTTCAACAAACATCACAGAGAACAAACACATTCCTCGGACCCTTGCCCTGTCTTCTGAGGAGGTTTGGAATGAGACGCATACTTTCCCATCTTGCCATGTCTTCTTTTATTTGAATAATTTTATTTTGCCTTCATTTTTTGGTTTAAGTTACTGATACTGAGGGTAACTTAGATACTGAGTGTGTAATGCATGCTCCAACAGGGTATTTCATTAATGCTCCTTCAGTTGGAGTGATTCTTTTTTTAAAAAAGTGATTCTTCACCATTGAGAGATTGGGAGAAAAATCATATATAGCTCGATATTTCAAAAAGTTGTGAGGGGTTATACAAAACTAAAGGGATAATTTGGTAAGGTGATAAGAACAAACCATTAGATTTTGGTTCAGGTACGGAACCAGATCCGCCCTATCAGTGGGATATACAACATAATATGTTCAGCCTGGCAGAAGTGATGCGCTCTACCGAATGCCATTCTATTCGTAAAGAATTCTTATTTCTTATGAATTATATTGTTACAGATTCTCGCCGCCGGCGTGCGAACGACCGCGTTTTAACCAATGGCGGCCGCCTCGCCCACCGAAACGGACAATCCAGTCGCGGCTTTCCGGATCAACGCCGAAAAACCAGCCACGGGTGTGTTTTTAACCATACACCACAACCTTGTCCGTACTCTAACCACGCTACAGGGTCCGATCGCAAATCTTCGATTTACACTAATTAATCGCGCGGGTAGATTACCGAGAGATTGTAACCTCAAGGAAGCCCGCTTGGAAACGAGCCGCTTAAGCAGCTCGCTCCGTTTTATGGATACCCGAGCGGGGTGTTTATCGCGAGCCCCGTTGGACCCGATCACTTTATCGCTATTTAACAACCAACTATATTCCGAGTGCAATATGGCAGTTCAATTAGGGAAAGAGGACGCAACGAACGGGTTAAACATTTAAACAAGCACGTTTATTTCACACCAAACATGCACGTATCGGTCAAAGATGCGATTATGCAGTCATGCATGCAAACAATGCACGTATTCAATCATGCAATGAATGGGGGTAGGACAAGACGCGAGCAAGACAAAGAGCTACCACCGTCTATTTATTATGTACAGTCATTATCGACAGTTAACTTACAGACATGGCGCCACAACGTTCATTTCAAAAAGCAACAAAGAGAAACCCCAGGAAAGACGAGGGTAGACTGGACTCTTGGGGTCTTTATAGGCACGGAGCCAATGTAGACCGCAAAGGCTCCGAGAGACCGGGCTGGCTACCTTCACCCTCAGGTGACTTGCTAGGGCGACCCTCGACGTCCCCTCTCCAACGACCCATGGTAAGGCACGTACGGCAGGTCCCTCTCCTTGGCTCCGCTGTGCTTCGCTCTCTCCAGCTCCCTTCCGCGGCTCCCAACACACTGCCCACAAACTCCGACACAACTCTTTCCCCTTTTCTCCACACACACAACCTCCAGCGCCGAACTCCTCTCAAACTTGCGTTCAGTGCGCCCTTTTATTTCCACGGCGCCTCGCCCTCCCCTTTCGCCCCCCTCCTTCCAAGCACGCGCACGAAACTTGCAGAAGAAGGCGTTTTCCTCGCTGAATCGGGGTTTTTTCGTTTACCTTCTCCTTTTACCGATCGTTGTTCTTTCCGCACGTGTTGAGAATCCACTCGCAGGTCCGTGTGGGGGGGGGGGGGGTGGGGCCGTCGTCCGTCTCTCCCGAATGAATGCCAGGCCCCTCGCAACCGTGTGCCGAGGTGAAAATGCGGTTGTGGTTGTGGTGAAGGCGGTATGGTGGCGTGGTTGGCGTTTTGTCGTGGTCGTGAGGTGTGTGGTTTGGCGGTTGTGGTTAAGGTGGTTCTGAAGGCGGTTGTGGAGAAGGTGTTGGTGTGGAGGTGGTTGGTGTGAAGTGGTAGGTCCAAAAAATAAAGATAGTAAAAGAATAACGGCTAACTCAAAGAATCACAGCCCTGTTACATGAATAAATCCCTTTAAACATCGGTGGGGAAATCTTCTGAACACAGACTTATCGACATAACTGATCTAAGGACCTATATGGTGCTCTGCGATTTCCACAGCCGTAACAATATGTATGTACTTGCATATTGAAGATGATAAGTCAAAAGTGATGGTGCAGACTTAGCCCACTACCTTTGACCTGTCAAAACCTCAGTTTGATTTTCATCCCAACTAAAAACTGTCGAATTGTTGCTTCGCAGGCATGGTGTGGCACCACAATGTGCACTGTCTTTCAGATGGACATTAAGCTGGGTGACCAATCTGTTAGTTAAGATATTGTTTATGGGTACCGAGTGTATTAAAGGGGGTTAATCCTCGTTTCTCCTCGGAAGAACCGAACCTGAGGTCACCGCTCACAATTAACTTTGGTGTGGTGGGTTGCTTCACAACCACAAACGCCAATCAGTTAATCACGAGTTCCAGTGTCCACCATCTAATTTACGTTTAACTTGAGGTCACATGGCCTCCTGACCAGGAATGTGCCCTCGCGATGCACCGATCTTATCTTGATTAGATCTTAAGTAAGGCTGCACGCCGACTATACAGGTTAATTAGTTTGGTAATTCCCTCCTATCTATCTAGGTTTGAAACAATGCTCGACCAATGGAAGGAAATGGCAAGCACGGATAGGTTGAAACATCAACAAGGAATTTATTAGAAAAAAAATACATAAACTGAAGAACTTTTTTTTCCTCCCGTGGTGTAAATAGAGGAATTCAAATCAATCAAAATAATCTCAACAAAAGATCTCAAAACAAAGAAGGAATTCACCAAACAGTTATATAAAAATAGCCAAGAGCAGATGCTTATCACAATGCCTTACTTAACAATTAACAATTTTAGACATGGGTAACCCAGCAGACCATTCAGGGGGAAAAGAAATCCGGTCTCGGCTTACAAGGCCAGAAAGTTGTCGTGCATCTAAT
>CM068952.1:94407423-94423233 GCA_035128595.1 Eptatretus atami
GACCTTGGGATGAAAATGAAAAATCGAGCTCTGTGGGGCTATGCAGGTGCCATTGGGCGAACCAAATACCAAACCCCTGTCAGATTCGACAAACCCCCTCCGAAAAGATGGATTTTTATGTCAAAATTCGCAATTTTCTAAGTTCGTGACCTTGTGACCTTGACCTTGGACGAAAATGAAAATCGAGCTCTGTGGGGCTATGCAGGTGCCATTGGGCTAACCAAATACCAAACCCCTGCCAGATTCGACAAACCCCCTCGGAGAAGATGGATTTTATGTCAAAATTCGCAATTTTCTAAGTTCGTGACCTTGTGACCTTGACTTGGGATGGAAATGAAAATACGAGCTCCGTGGGGCTATGCAGGTGCCATTGGGCTAACCAAGTACCGAAACCCCTGCCAGATTCGACAAACCCCCTCAGAGAAGATGCAAATTGAAATCGTACCCTTAAAACATGTTTTTTGGGCTGTGGCTCTGCCATAATGGGCGCACCATGCCCAATTCTCAGGAAAACACAACTAGATCATGATATAAACCTCCCACCAAAAATTTTATCAGGATCGGATCAAAACCCACGGAGCTATGCTCGGGACAGACAGACAGACAGACACCAATAACGAATATAGTGGTCACTTACTGACTCGTGAACCAATAATGCTGATATGTCCGTAACATAATACTGATGACATGCAATCCAAAACATTATAATCCAAAACATGAAAAAGCTTTTTGTTCACATAATCAAAGACATGTGATGTGTTTTTAGCAAAGCAAAGAATGTAAGCCCAAGTGAGCCTGAGAGCTGGTATAAAGAGGGAAACATCGAAGCCAACTTGCCATATTTGATAGCCTTTATCTCACCACTGCAATGCAGCAGAAGGCCCAAACCACAAGTCTCCACCCTTTCCTATCTTAGCCTAGATGTTGTGCTTCTTCCATATTAATTCCACCTTGCATTAGATCCTTCTCCACTGTTTGCTTCCATATGACTCTTGGTCTACCCACCAGTCTTCAAATGTTCATCCTGTTTTGGTTTATTCTTCTCACTTCTCTTTCTTCATCCATTCCTTCGATATTTCCAAACCATTTCGGTCTCGATTTTCATATTCTCGCACTCACTCAAATTTGTTCTTCTCCCATTTCTTCATTACCTCCGCCATCTGTGATGGATGGACGTTATGTTTTTTACCCCTGTCTGATTGTTTGTTTGTGCGCAGGATATCTCAAAACATTGTTCATGGATTCGGATGAAACTTGGTGGACAGATTGAGTGTGTGACGAGGACAAATTGATTCAGTTTTGGTGAAGATCAAAATCCGGATCTGGATCCGAGAGTTTTTTCAGTGATTCTTCACCATTGAGAGATGGGGCCAAAAACTATGTATAGCATGATATCTCAAAAAGTTTGTGGCCGAGTTATGACAAAACTATGTGGATGACTTGGTTAGGTGTCAAGAACAAGCTGATTAGATTTGGTTAAAGTCCGGATGCAGGTCCGTCCTATGAGTGGGATCCAAAACGTAAACTGTACAGCCTGGTGAGAGAGAGAGAAGAGAGAGAAGAGAGAGAGAGAGAGAGAGAGAGAGAGAGAGAGAGAGATAGAGATAGAGATAGAGATAGAGATAGAGATATATGCGCTCTACTGAGTGCCGTTCTAATTTCTTATAAAATCATCCCATTTTTACCTAACATGTTTCTCAACAAGCACATTTTGAAGGAATCTATGGTTTTTTTTTCTCTCCTCTTTTCATCAGGCTTTATGTGGATGCTCCTTGTATCACAATCTATGTGTCATATTGAATGTCTTCATTTTTATCTTTATTGATATGTCCATCCTTTTCCATGTGAGTGACTTTGGACTGCTTATAGGCTGGTAAAGCTCCTGCCTGCCTTTCTTCTTACGTCTTTTGTTATTTTTCCATTGATTATGTGTTGTAATCGGCTTAATATATTTAAAGTAATTTACTGGTTTAAAATTTTGCCTTTATTTAAATGTGGGGCACTTGTTGTTCTTTTCTCTTCGCTCTCATTATTTAACTTTCTTATTTACTAATTGTTATTTTACCCGAATATTTGGCTGTGTTCTTCCATCTGTAACAAGTTAGTGCTGAAAATTTTGAAAAGTTTATGTAACGCAAGCTGAACCCTCCACCCCCACCTCCCCCCAACCAACCGCTCCCCCAACGCTCTGTGCTGAATCCTCTTTTTCTTCTCTGAAATTGGAAACGTTGGGGGCTAAAACATTAATTCATATTTTTGGGTTGCCCACTGGGAGACTTCTTCTGCGACCAGTTTTCCCATCAAAAAACAATGAAAGCCACTTGTAAATATTCCCGAAAAGGTATCGATTGCATTGGGAAAAATCTCCCAGGCAAATATAACGGGGTTAAGAGAGATGCTTCGATCAGCATGTAGAGAATTGGCAAATGACGCTAGGAGACATTTCCTCATCATTCAAAGCTTAATGCTTTGAACACTTAGCAAAGCTTAATGCGACTACAAGAATGGCGAGATGTGATTATCGAACCTAACCAAATACAGTATATTATTTTCCAGGACAAAAAAAAACACCTAAGGAAATTATTGGTAATTTGAAAACCCTTTGAACAGCTGATATTTTGTGACGGAATAATGGTTGTGTTGATTAATTATGAAACTTAGGGTATTTCTTAATTGCCACCCTTCCTCCCCTCTCCCTCTTTTCCATTGCCTCCTAGCGCCCTTTCTCCAGCCAAGTATCCTCTGGGGTAAGTTCGAACATTCTTTGGTCTCTTGATTATTGTACTTAGTTTGTTTGATTTTATTACGACTGGCTCACAGAGTAGTCCATACATAACGTCAAGGGCAAGACCGTCGCAGTGGGGGTAGTAGGGCGAAAGGTAGAACAATGGAAAAGTGTGTAATTAGATTTCACAATGAACAGGTTGGAAATTTAATATGAAAGGCTCTGATCACCGGGTTGCAGACTTATTTTGGCCACACATGGTTTTCATCGGTGCAAAGGATCACGCGTGGAGTGGTGGAAAAGTGTTGTGGTGTTGGTTTGCATACGTTGTTGTGGGTGTAAGTAAAGCTGTGCAGAGGTGGTTATGGCAGCATTGAAGAGCTGTTTTTAGCATTTTTTTTGTGCTTCCAGGTTCATCGGCTGGCTTCAACAAACATCACAGAGAACAAACACATTCCTCGGACCCTTGCCCTGTCTTCTGAGGAGGTTGGAATGAGATGCATACTTTCCCATCTTGCATGTCTTCTTTTAATTTGAATAATTTTATTTTTGCCTTCATTTTTTGGTTTAGTCACTGATACTGAGGTAACTTAGATACTGAGTGTGTAATGCATGCTCGCAAGGGTATTTCATTAATGCTCCTTCAGTTGGAGTGATTCTTTTTTTAAAAAAGTGATTCTTCACCATTGAGAGATTGGGAGAAAAATCATATATAGCTCGATATTTCAAAAAGTTGTGGAGGGGTTATGACAAAACTAAAGGGATAATTTGGTAAGGTGATAAGAACAAACCATTAGATTTTGGTTCAGGTACGGAACCAGATCCGCCCTATCAGTGGGATATACAACATAATATGTTCAGCCTGGCAGAGGTATGCGCTCTACCGAATGCCATTCTAGTTCGTAAAGAATTCTTATTTTCTTATGAATTATATTGTTACAGATTCTCGCCCGCCGGCGTGCGAACGACCGCGTTTAACCAATGGCGGCCGCCTCGCCCACCGAACGGACAATCCAGTCGCGGCTTTCCGGATCAACGCCGAAAACCAGCCACGGGTGTGTTTTTAACCACACCACAACCTTGTCCGTACTCTAACCACGCTACAGGGTCCGATCGCCAAATCTTCGATTTACCTAATTAATCGCGCGGGTAGATTACCGAGAGATTGTACCTCAAGGAAGCCCGCTTGGAAACGAGCCGCTTAAGCAGCTCGCTCCGTTTTTGGATAACCGAGCGGGGTGTTATCGCGAGCCCCGTTGGACCGATCACTTTATCGGCTATTTAACAACCAACTATATTCCGAGTGCAATATGGCAGTTCAATTAGGGAAAGAGGACGCAACGAACGGGTAAACATTTAAACAAGCACGTTTATTTCACAACCAAACATGCACGTATACGGTCAAGATGCGATTATGCAGTCATGCATGCAAACAATGCACGTATTCAATCATGCAATGAATGGGGGTAGGGACAAGACGCGAGCAAGACAAAGAGCTACCACGTCTATTTATTATGTACAGTCACTTATCGACAGTTCTACTTACAGACATGGCGCCAACGTTCATTCAAAAGCAACAAAGAGAAAACCCCAGGAAAGACGAGGGGTAGACTGGACCTCTTGGGGTCTTTATAGGCACGGAGCCATGTAGAACCGCAAAGGCTCCAAGGACTACGGGCTGGCTACCTTCACCCTCATGGTGACTTGCTAGGGCGACCCTCGACGTCCCCTCTCCAACGACCCATGGTAAGGCACGGTACGGCAGGTCGCTCTCCTTGGCTCCGCTGTGCTTCGCTCTCTCCAGCTCCCTTCCGCGGCTCCACACACTGCCCACAACTCCGACACAACTCTTTCCCCTTTTCTCCACACACACAACCTCCAGCGCCGACTCCTCTCAAACTTGCGTTCAGTGCGCCCTTTTATTTCCACGGCGCCTCGCCCCTCCCTTTCGCCCCCCTCCTTCCAGCACGCGCACGAAACTTGCAGAAGAAGGGCGTTTTCCTCGCTGAATCGGGGTTTTTCGTTTACCTTCTCCTTTTACCGATCGTTTGCTTCTTTCCGCACGTGTTGAGAATCCACTCGCAGGGTCCGTTGTTGGGGGGGGGGGGGTGGGGCCGTCGTCCGTTCTCCCCCGATGAATGCCAGGCCCCTCGCAACCGTGTGCCGAGGTGAAAATGCGGTTGTGGTTGTGGTGAAGGCGGTTATGGTGGCGTGGTTGGCGTTTTGTCGTGGTCGTGAGGGTGGTGTGGTTGGGCGGTTGTGGTTAAGGTGGTTCTGAAGGCGGTTGTGGAGAAGGTGTTGGTGGTGGAGGTGGTTGGTGTGAAGTGGTAGGTCCAAAATAAAGATAGTAAAAGAATAACGGCTAACTCAAAGATCACAGCCCTGTTACATGAATAAATCCCTTTAAACATCGGTGGGGAAATCTATCTGAACACAGACTTATCGACATAACTGATCTAAGGACCTATATGGTGCTCTGCGAATTTCCACAGCCGTAACAATATGTATGTACTTGCATATTGAAGATGATAAGTCCAAAAGTGATGGTGCAGACTTAGCCCACTAACCTTTGACCTGTCAAAACCTCAGTTTGATTTTCATCCCAACTAAAAACTGTCAGATTGTTGCTTCGCAGGCATGGTGTGGCACCACAATGTGCACTGTCTTTCAGATGGACATTAAGCTGGGTGACCAATCTGTTAGTTAAGATATTGTTATGGGTACCGAGTGTATTAAAGGGGGTTAATCCTCGTTTCTCCTCGGAAGAACCGAACCTGAGGTCACCGCTCACAATTAACTTTGTGGTATGGTGGGTTGCTTCACAACCACAAACGCCAATCAGTTAATCACGAGTTCCAGTGTCCACCATCTAATTTACCGTTTAACTTGAGGTCACATGGCCTCCTGACCAGGGAATGTGCCCTCGGCGATGCACCGATCTTATCTTGATTAGATCTTAAGTAAGGCTGCACGCCGACTATGACAGGTTAATTAGTTTGGTAATTCCCTCCTAGTCTATCTAGGTTTTGACAATGCTCGACCAATGGAAGGAAATGGCAAGCACGGATAGGTTGAAACATCAACAAGGAATTTATTAGAAAAAAAAATACATAAACTGAAGAACTTTTTATTTCCTCGTGGTGTAAATAGAGGAATTCAAATCAATCAAAATAATCTCAACAAAATGATCTCAAACAAAGAAGGAATTCACCAAACAGTTATATAAAAATAGCCAAAGAGCAGATGCTTATCACAATGCCTTACTTAACAATTAAACATTAGACATGGGTACCCAGCAGACCATTCAGGGGGAAAAGAAATCCGGTCTCGGCTTACCAAGGCAGAAGTTGTCGTGCATCTAATAAAATGAACCAAAATGTGTGAGTGTACCTTGGTCCGCTGCCAGCGCCCCTGCCTTGCCGTGCACCCACCTGCAAACAGGCTCGAACACCAATTGACGTCATTTCATCACCCCGTCACCCCAGGAACCAGGGACGCGAAGAATCAGGTACCGAGCAGAACCAGCAGGAACGGTCCAACCGTCACCAACCGTCAGGAGCTGTAAGCAATGGTCAAGAGCTGAAAGGACCCGTCAGGAGCTGTCACCAACCATCAGGAGCTATCACCAACCGTCAATTCTCACGATCATACTTTCCCTCACCATCGAACGAGATGCATCTCCCAATTAACAAAAGCCTGGCTCACGATTGCCATGTTTGGGACACTGGATGAACGTCAGAAAGCCACCACCTGCCGGAACCACCGAGCGAAAACGTGAAATGCTCACAAAACGCCAACAGGTAATTATCACCTCTCTGTTCAGCCCGACATGAACAAGAGCCAGCAAGCGTCCATAGAGCTGATGAACCGTGTGTCAATGTCGATGGAAAAAGGTGGATGTCAAACGTCGATGAAAGAGAGGTGGGTGTCGAACATCAATGGAAAAAGGTGGATGTCAAACGTCAATGAAAGAGAGGTGGGTGTCGAACATCAATGGAAAAAGGTGGATGCCTGAGGTAATTGATCCACAGCCATGTCTGACCGTCTGAATAACTGTTCAGGAAAAGCCCGTGGTGTGTTTAATCAAATGTCCTATAAGTCCAAAGTGTTAAATCGTCTATTTCCAAGCCAATGCGTCCTGATGGAAAGTGATAGAATGATTCTCTGTTGGGCTAACAGCTATTTCTCACGTGCACGAATGGTGAATATCGCTCATGCGGAAAATGAAAACTAACATAAAATCATACGTCATGAACGTGTCATAAAGAGGAAAACATTATCCCATATGAAAGAAAGGGAACCTATTCTTTACCCTTGTCAATGCCTCAAAGAGTTAGAATCCCACCAGACAAGGGGATGGGTCTATTCTGAACATGCATTTATAGGAATAACTGTCGGAGGACCTGGATGTTTTGTGGATTAGTCGGATCCGATTCTGAAATCCATAACAATACTAAAGATCCCATGGTGTCTTCCATAAAGAGGAGGCAGGTTTTTGCTGGCACCCTGAAAAAATTCCAAATTCTTGCCCAGCAGTCGACACATCAGGCCTGGCCAATGGCCATCTAGTTCATGAAAGAAAGCTAAACTAGACTTAAAGTTAAATCTGCAAATTAGCAAAGTGACACAAAGTCTCGGTGGCATAATGACCAGACCAAAAGTTCAAAATTAAATGCTGGAACGAACGTGCAAGGACAAAGAGATGGAAAGAATGAACAGACTCAGACGATCAACGGACTGTCTGCATGGTCAACTCGGAGCTTTTATTCAGAGGTGTGACGCAAGCCTTCTTGCACATTGCTGAGAACCCCTTTGAGATGATCACTTCATCGTCACCTCATTTCCTCACCTTGGAAAGATTTACAGTGCTACTGTATGACAAGATCAGCGTGATCAGTTCAGTTAATGAAGCGCACCATGAACTGTTCAGCAAGAAAGGAATAAGTCTGGAGACTATTCCCCCCACTTAGGTATCTTTATGTGGAAACAAGACTGACCATGTGGATGAACAAATCTTGCTGTTTCTATGTATGATATGGTACGATTGTAAAATAACTACGAGTCGTCATTGAGTTGTATTTTTCTACTCAATGAGTCGTCATTGAGTCATATTTTTCGCCAGGATGCCCTACTTCAACACACAAAGTGAGCTATGTATCAGAGTGGTATCTGGACAAAAAGCCAAGCATCTGTTCAGTCTATTCCTAAAGGCCCAGTCACACCTTGACGTTTTAGCCAACGTATGCCGATTTTTGAAAAATTTGTCCTAAAACGCTGGCACACGTTGATACGTTATGGGTAAGTTTTGATAACATTGAGAGCACGCTGGAAAACACTGCCATACGTCGTTGCACGCTGGCTTTAAACGTTGTATTTTCGGTTGTCCTCAAATTTTTGCATGCTTGAAATTTCACGACGTATGCCGGCGTATGACTCACACGTTCCACTACGCTGGCCATAAGTTGTAGGCACGTTATGCGATCGTTGACAGACGTCAACACATGTTACTTGTAAGTTAATCATAAGTTGAGACACGCCGAGGTAATGTTTAGCGTACCGAAACTTATTCCTAGCCTATGAGTAACGTGTTGTAGGCACGTTACGCGATCGTTGACACACGTCGACACACGTTACTTTTAAGTTACTCATAGGCTGAAAGAGTCGGTATAATGCTTAGCGTGCCTGAAACTTATTTATAACCTATCAGTGACATGTTGCTAACACGCTACGCGATCGTTGACACACTTCGACACTCCTTGCTTGAAAGTTACTTATACGTCGAATCATGCCGAGTTATTGTTTAGGGCAAAAGAGGCTTTTATCTAACCTATGAGTGACGTGATTTGCACCTGTGTGTAACGCACCTCCGCCGCATACTGGCGTATGTAGACGTATTTGACGTTTACCGGACGACTACAGAACTTAACGAACGAGTTCCCAACCTACAGATACCAGATAATGATGTAATGGCAGCGATTAGGGGAATTGGTAAATAAAAGGGGTTTCACAGGAGGAACCCGTCAGTGTTGCAGACTACATAGCGAGTACATGTTCATGACATTACGAGAGATGGAGTATCCAGCAACGATGACACTACAATATCTACCTGTCCTCCAACATCAGCATACCCTCATCGATTTGGCACTGCACCAGTTGCGTGCCAATGAAACCGAGAGAAGAAGACGTGAACGGAGGAGAAGGTACTGGGTGACACCATGGATCGGGATTTGATTTGCACAAACCGATAAGATTTGCACCGATAAGAACACGTTAAGTGTAAACAATTGCGATTGTTTGGCGCAAGCGTCTATTTCCAATAGTGGAGTTTGAGCGATTTAGCGTTGAATAGAAACGCTTCAAATTTCGAGCACCAGCGTCAAAAACAAAGGCGAGTGACAGCAATTTAAATCGTTCATTGGAACAATTAAAATAGTTGAGTGGCCCGTTTAAAAGTCGTTGAGTGTAAAAAAATCCAATTGTTGAGCGCAAGCATCTACTTTCAATAGTGGAGTTGCAGCCATTTAAATCTTTGAGTGGCAGTCTATGAATAGCAAACCACGTCACCGGCAAAGATAAACTGCCGCACGATATGGATAAGTTAGGCTATCGTTGGGCATAGGTTGTGAACGCCGGCTACACGATAATTATTCGTTGGTATACCGTATCTATAAGGTATCGAAGCGCTCTATGTACATTATTAGTACCTTGAGCATTTGTCCAACTCGTTATGAATACACCTAAAACGTAAAAACAAGCCATAGCTCATTGTTGAAAAAACCCCCCAAAAAATTAGCCGCGAAGAACTTCGAACAATGGTGCAAAGATGTTCCTACTCGTGGACACGCGGACGCAAGGAGGATCCATCATCACCCACACCCTCCCCATCACACTCACCTACTACTGCCACATGAACAAACTACTACTAATACTGATACTGATACTGTTACTGTTACTGCTGACATGGACATCGACTCAAAAAGGAGCGAAAACACTGATGGGTTCCCCTTGTGAAGACCATTTTATATACCAATTCCCCAAAACGCTGGGAACACGTCATTATATGGCAGTGTAAGTTAGAAACACGTTCATTTAGTTTTTTTGTCGACCAGAAGATGTCAATGGAATACGTCTACATACGTCAATGTGCGTTGGGACTACGTAAAGAATTGGTTCAAAGCACGTCAAACATAAGTTAGAAATAAGTTTCGCGTAAAAAAGACATTACCGCGACGTGTTTCGACTTATGAGTAGCTTACAAGTAGCCTTTGTCGGCGTGTGTAAGCGTCCGCATATCGTGTGTACAACTTATTCCCATCGCATGCGGAACGTGTGTCATACGCCAATACGTCGTAAAATTTTGAACATGTTTAAAATTACTTGACGTACTCACTACTACGACGTATGAAGCGTACTTTAGCGTTCTATTCACGTATACAAACTTACCATACCGTATTCGACGTGCGCCAGCGTTTTAGACACATTTTTCTTAGGTCGGCATACGCTGGCAAGATCGCCAAGGTGTGACTGCGATGTTCACACTTCCATTTCTGCGGCGGTTATGATTTGAATCGTTGTGCGTCAGCCTTTTAATAGGCTACGTCACGTCATCGTCGGCGATACGTGCAGCGCGCTATGCATAAGTTAGACTATCGTTGGGCATAGGTTGTGTAGGCCGACAACAGGTTCAGCATTCGTTGGTATAAGTTAGCTATAACACAACGAAACGTTCTGTGTCCATTACTAATACGTTATACATAAGACCAAGTCGTATGAATACGTCCGAATCTTTTAAAAAAACATCAAAGTTCAACGTAAGCCACGTTTTTACATACATTTTAATACGTTGCCATCGCTGGCTAAAACGTCAAGGTGTGACTGGGCCTTAAGCCAGAGGGAAAGGGATGGACGAAAGACATGACGACTTGGACACCTGGCTGGATGACTATTCCTGCACCAGCTAGGACCTGCAGCGAGCTCATAAAGTGTGGATGCAAATCAGAGAGATGATGGAAGTGCAAAACTGGAAGTGCACAAAGGCAGGACTCCCACGTACAGATCTATGTTCCTGTCAATGTGAAATCTTAAGTTCAAACACAATATCCAGTCTTAATCCAAGTTGTGTGTAGGACTGTTGTGATCCTGGTGAACAGTACTGCTTTGACTTTTGGTTCATTTAGATCACATATCGGGACAATGTACAAATGCTTGATATAGCCTTGAAGAGCAACTTCTTTGAACACTATGATATATCTAAGTAAGCGGTGAATTGGACAGTTACTTAATGGGTTGGCTCTTTACGAACTATGAAAATACAAGTTGAATTAGGTGAAATTGAGGTGAAATGTTTCACTGGAATTTAATTTACTTTTTTCTGAGAACGAAAGCACCAAAATACTGAATGAATTTCATTGTTTGCTTGTATGTCACCTTGTTTACACTGGATATTCTCAATATTTCCTGAAGTATTTCACCGAAATCACTGGGTCAGTGTTGAACACGCCGAGTGTTCGACAAGGCATTCGGGATCTCCATGATAGCTAAATAATAGCTCCAGCGGATGAGGCTGCTCATAATTTTGTTATGGTTTGTAAAAAGTTTTATGTCAAGGTTTTAGTAAGAGAGTTAGGCATTAATATGGTTACTTTCACTAGTATAGGAAATAGTACAAATGTTCCTTGTCATGTCACTCTAAGATATTAACTCTGAGCATCTGGAAGTTTAAGTTAATAATTTCATATTAAATGTAAAGAAGTAAATCTTTGTATTCCTCGACTTTTCTGGATTCTTAAACTTCATAAGAACGAGTACAAGTATAGGTTTATTGTGGGTGCCAAACTGTGTTCTACCAAACAGTTATCGGTTATAGTTAACTCAGGCTTACAAGCTGTTAGAGAACAGTTCGGGAAATATTCTGGAGCATTAATTATTCCTTCGAGTTCTTAGATAGAATTAGATGCCTCAATATCAAGTCAGTTGAAGTTTTTGATTTTGTAACTTTATATATACAAATTTGGATCTAATACTAGTGAGGGATTCACTCTTCAAAGTAATTGACAAGGTTTTTAACTCTTTTAATAAGTTTTTATGTGTCAGGTTTTTTGGAGCATTCTTTTCTAAAAAAAGAAATACTCAAGTTTTCATTGTTTTGATAAGCAGAAGTTTACGGATGCTGTTAATTTTATTTTCTTCAATACTTTTTTGTCTTTTTGTGGGATAATGTTTCCACAGGTGAAGGGGGTTCCCACGGGTGGGAACTAGCGGACATTTTTCTTATTTTCTGTGAATTTTAATTAATGCAGAAACTGATGGAGAAAAAAGTAGGATTAATTAAAATATTATCTCATACATGTTGTTATATAGATGCTATTTGTGTGGTAAACTCTAATTTTTTTTGATAGGCAGCTTCACAAGATTTATCCAGATAACCTGATTGCCAACAGGAGTGGTAAATTATTGTACACTTGCTGCATATCTGGATGTGATGGTTCGAGTTAGACTGAATGGTTTTAGTACAAGTATCATAAAGTTGATGATTTCATTTTCCTTGTGGCCTTGTACACCTTTCCAGATAACAATGTACCAATTAAAATGAGTTATAATGTCTTTTCATCTCAGCTACTTAGATTTGCAGGAATTTGTTCAGTAAAGGATGATTTTTGTGGAACGTGCTGAGAAGGTTTTTTTTCCATCATGTTAAACAGAGGATATTTGGCTGATTGTTTGATCAGGTCTTGTGAGAATGTCATTAAACTCCATCGTCATCTTTTATTTAAGTTTGGTTGGTTTTCATGTTAACAAGTTCCCATTGCATTGTATTTGATATAACAATAATGAATTAATTATTTTAGTGAGGTAAATTATTTTATTAATATTATTGATTAAACATATACATATATATATATATATATATAATTTATAGATGTTATTAAATAATGGAGCTATTTAGATAAATAAATAAATAAATATTTATAAAATACATTATAATAAGCATTAAAATAATTTGTTGGTGGTGACTAGGATATGTAGTGCACAATGTTAAAATTGGTTATTAATGACAGTTTGACTATTTGAATGACACTTTGAGTCTGGTTAGATGGAGGTGTGATGTAATGGACATGTCAACAAAGTAAAGTGTTTATTTCTTAATATATTATCATATAAAGTGGTGTATGATTAAAGTTAGTCATATGGAGTAATACTTTAAATAAAAGTAATAATTAAATAAGTTTGAATAAGGATATTGCATCGCTGTGTTGACTGACTCTGGACACTACTTTGAGGTTATAGGTCCATTGATGTTGAGTAATCTACTGATGTGGACCTGTGACTGGGGTTGTGGATCCGCAGTTTGGAGAGGTTCTGGGCAGAATAGATCGAAACCTCAATGAAAACGGTGCCCAGCTGATGATCCGGGCAGTTGGGAAAATCAGTCAATTGCTTATATGTTAAGGTTATAACTTCAAATAAAATAACTTTTTAAAGTACTTACCAGCACATAATATGCAGGATCTATGTTATATCTGTATGTGTTTATATATATATATATATATATATATATATATATATATATATATATATATATATATATATATTGTGTGTGTGCATTGTTATGTCTGGCTTCCTTCTTGGGACTATGGTGCAGTAATTGGTCTTTATTTTGGTTAGAACACCAATGTACAATCAATGTCCAGCACATTAAACAATTACAGTCATTACACAAGCAATGAGCTCATTCACAATTGGCGTAGATTTGAAAAACAAATGTAACTAGAAGGGCACTCGGTGAAGCGCATACCTCCGTCACGTCATGCCTGATCCACAAGAACATATCAGGACCAATACATTTTTGAAATATCGTGCTATATATCGTTTTTGGGGCCCATCTCTCAATAGTGAAGAATCACTTTAAAAATCAAATAATTCTCGTGTCCAGATCTTGATTCAGATCATCACCAAAATGAATCAAATCGTCGTGGTCACACACCCAACCTGTCCACCAAGTTTCATCCGAATCCGTCCACAACTGTTTGAGATATCGTGCTATATATTAGTTTAGCCCTATCTCTCAATGGTGAAGAATCACTTAAATAATTATCGGATCCGGATCCAGATTCGGATCTTCACCAAAATTGAATCAATTCTTCCTTGTCACAAACTTGGTGGGAACCAAACGTGTTCACCAAGTTTCGTCCGAATCTGTCCACAACTTTTTGAGATATCGTGCTATATATCGTTTTTGGCCCTATACGTCAATGGGGAGGAATCTCTTAAAAATTCTTGTAGTCTGATCCGGATTCAGATCTTTACCAAAATCAAATGAGTTTGTCCTTGTCACACACCCAACGTGTCCACCAACTGTTGTCCAAATCCGTCCATAACTTTTTGAGGTATCCTGCACACAGACAGATAAACAAGCAGACAAACAAACAGACAGAGAGGGCTGAAGACATAACCTTCACCTTCGGTGATGGAGGCAATAAACGCAATATGGTGGCCATTTTGAATTTCACAATGTGAATTGCTTCCATATTTGTTAAAATAGAATATCAAACTCACTATCAACATGTGCTATGACACACTTTTCAGAAGTGTTGGAGCTGGGGCCATTTCAAAAACATGAGAAATTGGCTTCGCACAAACCTGTCTCCCCCCCCCCCCCCCCGTCAGAAATAATAAAATCTGTCAAATTAAGAATCGAGCTTGCAGCCATGGATTTTCTTGCTCTTGGAACTCCAGTCAACCATCTGCAAAAAATTACACTTTTGGCCGGCGTGTAACAATCCATCGATTTTTCTGCGTTAAGCACCTAGCTATTCTGTTCTTGCTTCTTTTTTTTTGTATATCTTGTAGGGCTCGTATGAGAGCTAACACACAACACACAGCAAGGGGGCTTGAGACAAGAGTGGCGGGAGTGGGAAGGAAAAAACAGTGGGAACAGAACATTAGGAGATCTGTGGAAGGGAGAGGATGGGGCGGGGAACACGGGGTATACAAGATGGACATTACGACGTAACAGGGACTTTAGGAAGGAAAGCAGGGAATTTGAAGGAGGTGGGTTTGGGGTGGATTAACGGGGTAGAAAAGATCGAGGATTTGGATGGGGGACGATAAGAGGTGGTGGTGAAGCTGTTTTGAAGGCCTGGAGGAAAGAATGGGATTGAACAGTGTGAGGGAGTTTTCCAAAGGCGGGGAAAAAGAGGAATGAAAGAGTGAAGGTGAGCAGTGATTCGTGATTTTGGTAGTTTTAACAGAAGGGGTTGTTGGTGGACCTTGAGCGCCTGCGGAAATATGGTGGGCAAATCGCAGACAGAGCGGGGGGGCGAGACCAGAGAGGAGACGTAGAAGAAGAAATACCACGACCGCCTGCGGTGAGAGAGTGAGAGGCCCAAAGACAGCCTCATCGCGGGAGATGCCAATGATCCAAAATGCCTTGGTTTCCACAGGTGAAGCCGAGAAAGGTGGGAGGCAGGAGCACCAGCCCAGAGGGGAGACATTACTCATCAGGCTGCGGACAAAAGCTTTGTAATGGTCAGGAAGGTGGCAAGGAAGGACTTGCACGATGGAGGATTCCCAGTCGGCAACTGCTTTGGAGGCAGGTTGAAAATGTGGCTTTTCCAGGAAAGATCATGGCATATTGTGAGACCCAGAAGCTTGAAAGAAAGCATTTCTTCAAGAGGATTGTTGAGAAAGTGGATGGGGGGGGGGGGGTTCTAAACGGTCCTTTCGGAGAGACAAGTGAGAGTGTGAGATTTGTCCGATTGAAAGACATTTCCACGTGTTAGACCAGTTTGTGATTTACCCAGATCTGCAGTGAGCTGCTGCTTGCCGGTCTGGGGATGACAGATGGTACAGTAGAGGGTGAAGTCATTGGCAAAGAATAAAGAGGATTACCAGAGAATCAGAGAGATCATTGATGAAAACCAGAAAAAGAACAGGCCCAGAACGCTGCCTTGAGGAACTTCGCAGCCCTCGACAGGAAGAGGGGATGAAAGAACTCCATTTAGGGCCACATGTTGACTGTGACAGGAGATGAAGTCTGTGAGCCATGAGGGGAGATGGCCTTGGATACCATAGGAAGAGAGTTT
>CM068952.1:94423243-94436145 GCA_035128595.1 Eptatretus atami
TCAGGGTGCCAGACCGTGTCAAAAGCACGCAATATGTCTCGGGATACGGCTCTGATTTCATGTCCGGCATTAAGAATCTCCATCCATTGTTGAGAGAGCAGAAGCAGCATATCCAGGGTAGAGTAACCTAGTCTGAAACCAAATTGATGATCGGAAATCAAGCCATTAGAGAAGAGGAAGGATTTAATGTCTTGAAGCGATGATGGATTCCATCACCTTGCTGATGATTGATTGGGAGAAGGCTGATTGGTCTGTAGTTGCAGGGATCTGTTTTCACCTTTTTTATGCAGGGCAGTAATGTTTGCTGATTTCCAAGAAGATGGCAGATGACCTTGAGCAAATGAGAGGGTGAATAGAACAAAGAGAGGGTGAGCAAGAGCAGAGGAGCAGGTTTTTAGGACACATGGCTGATGCCGTCTGCACCGGTTGCAGAATCTGAACTGTGGAGGGACATTGAGTGAACTTAATGCAGTAACCGTTATATACTACGGAAGAATGGAACTCGTAATGCAAGCGCCCCTGCACTTTTACAAACTATGCACATGTCGATTCGGATGCTGTTGTATAACCATAAATGACCGCGTATTATTTAAAGCCAAACTTTGCATTTGCACCATACAGACACTGAAATTTATTTTGCAAAACTGATTTTGGAGTTCAATAATGACTTGATTATCATAAACCAGAATGAACACAACAGTATTATCAAGGAAAACGTGTTAAAACTAAGTCCTTACTTAAAGATGTCTAAAGCAACATCTTCAGTTGGAAAGCAAATGTCTACAGTGGTTTCGTTTGACCGTGGGATTGCGAAGCTTATGTGACTGTCCTGAAAAAATACGAGGTAATTGAACAGCGATTATATAATACGAAATCAACTCGAGAGTTCAAAGAACATGATACCCCATGCAGTGTTCAAGTATGTCCTTCAATTTCAATAAAATAATGATTTTATAGATCGTTAAAAAAAAATCCGGACTTGTAGCATGATTGAAGCAGTCTTATACACTGTAATAAGATGACATTGAGTCACAGTTTTGGAGAAGAAGACTTTATCGATGACCATTGAACGCAACATCAATTGACATCGATATAATAATATTGGCAGCCATATTGGCTTGTTCATCCCAATACTGTACCATTTCACATGGCACACCCTTTTATGATATATATATATATATATATATATATATATATATATATATATATTTGTTGCGAATCGCGCCCGCCGGCGTGCGAACGGCCACGTGACTCGAATGGCGGCCGCCTCGCCCCACGCGGACGGACAATTCTGTCGTGACCCTCCGGAACTATCGCCCGGAGCCAGTCACGTTGGGCCTTTCGACCTCACCACGATCGTGCCAATCGGCCACCCGTGTGGGATAGGGTTGTTCGCCAAACTCGACCTACCTAAGTACCCGCGGATGGTAAACCGGCGATCGCACCTCGCCGCAGGTCGACTCCGGACACGGCCGCTTAAGCGGTCCGTTCCGTGCTATCGGGATAACGAGCGGTGTTATCGTCGGCCTTGACGGTTTCCAATTAATTATCGGGCGTATCAAGCCCACTACGAACCCTTTACGTGAAACAAGATGGAGATTCAAACGAAGGAAAGGCCGCAGCGAAACGAGGAACAATTCAACATAATGCACATTTATTTCACACACAGACACAGACACAAAGCACACATATACAGCCAAACAGAATCAGAATGCACATATATCAAGTACAACAAAAGAAACAATGACGCAGAGATACTACCGAATACGGAACACTCGCAACATTTATACAGTTCTACTTTACAGACGGCGCCGACAACATTTACTCAAAAGCAAAAGAAAAGGGCCACCCTCAAAGAAAGGGGGCAGACGGGGCCCGTGGGCCAATATGTGCGCGTGACCTGAAGGAGCGGCCAGGCCCGCGAGACCGGGGGGTCCTACCCGCGTCCTCGTGACGAGCCGCAAATGTCGCTGCGCGGCGGTGCCCCAACTTCGTGCTCCTCTCGCGGGTTCGTTGGCACCGCTTGGAGTGGGGTGGGAACGGGGCCCCCTTTTTGCACTCTCTCAGCGCGGGGGAAAGGGGGGATTGTTGATGCCCTGGGGGAGGAGAATGGCTGGCTGCTTGGGTCCCGACGAGCGATCCCACGCCGACCTCGTCGCCGACCGCCGTCTTCCCTGCCTCGGACCCGAGCTCCTTGGCCTCTTCCCCCAATTCTCCTCAGCCGACCGCAGAAACCAACTTGATGCCTTCGCCACCCGACTCGACTCCGTTCTTCAACCCGACTTGACTGCCGAAACTCTCTGTGCGCTCGGCGTTTTATAGGCCGGCAGGAGAACCCAGTATGCAAATTTCCGGATCACGATCACCTCGGGGCGGGAGCCACGCTCGCCGATTGGACGGAGGAAAAGGGGCGTGAACCTCCCCTGATCTAGAATTTGCATATTTCGATTCCATACAGACGCGCCTGGAGGCGGGGCCAAGCCGCCCCGCGCCTCCTAATTGGACGGATCAGAAGTGGGCGTGTAGCGTTCCTGATCCGAATTTTCCCTCGGAAAGGCCGCTATTTGCACTCGCGGCTCGGTGCGTATCGCTGAACGAGCCCAGGACAGCCCGACGCTCAGTGTTACAGGTGCTGCGGGAATGGTCATGGTGCCGTGTGGGAATGGCATGATGCGATGATGTGGGAGCGAGTTGTGACGGTAAAGGTCGTGGCTGTTGGCGTTGTTGTCTGAGGGTTGGAGCGTGGTTGCGTTGGTGACGATGGCTGGCGTGGTGGTTGCGGTGGTTGTTGTGTGATGGCGGTTGGCGTGGCTGGGTTAAAATAAAGATAGAACAGAAAAACGGTATCTCAAAGCGTCGCAGCCCGAATGAATCACATAAATTCCCTTTAGACAACGGGTTTGCCTAACTACACATATACTTAGAGATATCTCACCTACGGGACCTGAATGGTGGTTTGCGAATTTCCACAGCTGTAACACTACCCCCTCCCTTTTTACAGACTCGTCCCGAGTCGTCAAATTCTCGTGTGCCATCATGTGTAGTTCTCCCCTAGTACGTTTTACCTTCGGATCCCTGGGTGCGACATTCATGGTATTCGTGTCCCCAAAATAAATAACCTGAGGGTGAGTAACTAACTAAACAAACCACTCATACGGACGACTTAAATAAAATTGCCGGTGCTAGACAGAACATGCCGGGGCGCACTCATATTTACAATACAACTTAACCTTAACTTACAAATTTTACACTAAACCATGGCCCAGGATCAATGGACTCTGCAAAGAGAAAGCAGTTAGCAGGGAGCCAGGCTGCTCGCATGCAGTCTCTGGCTCAAGCAATGCAGGTGGCAGGGAACGTGGCCGGCTGCTCACACGCAGTCCTAGGCCTCCCTTTTAAATGGCCGCAGCGAACAATGGCGCATGGGCTGCGCAAATGCAGTCTCCTTGTGCGGCTGCCTACAGGGCAGTCCCTGCGGCACAGTGAACGGTGCGGACTCAAGCCGACAAACAAGGAATGGTGGATGGTGGATGGAAACAACACGTTGCATGGGCCGCCACTGCAGGCCCATGTTGTAGCTGCCAACAGGACAGTTCTTGCAGCTTGCAAACTGTTGCTTGATGATCCTGGCGCACATGGCAATGAACAAGGGGGGCAAAGCAAAATTGAACGGGCTGGTGAACAGGGGCAGTGGGCATGGCATGGCAAAGGCAGCAGGCAAACACAGCCTGCAGAACAAGGCCGTTGCAGGCAAACACAGCCGGCAGACGAACTGGCCGCACAGGCCTTGAAGCAAAACAGCCGGCAGTGATGACGACCGGCACAGGCCTTGCAGAAAACAGCTGCAGACGATCCGGCCGGTACAGGCCTCGCAGCAAAACAACAGCTGCCGATGAAGTGGCCGGCCTTTGCCTTCACGTGGAGGTTGGTGGAGGGAGTGCGGTGGTGCTGGCCACTCGGAAGGCGGGCTCGGCCCTACCTACTGTCTCCCTCCCACCTATCGCCTTTGCCTGTCACTGTCCATACCCACTCCTTAATTTGTAAAAACCCAATTTAGCCCCAACTTATGTTTTTTTTGTTGTTTTTTATTTACTTCCCCACTATAAATCGTCCCCTAACCCCTTTATCGTCCTTGTTCGGCGAACCTATCCTCTCCTACCTACTCCAACCCCTACGTTCCCTTCCCGGAGGGGAATAAGGGAGAGCTAGCGTCCTGTGTCGAGGCCCAACGAAGCCTCAGGATGGCCTCCCCAGACTTCAGCGATCTTTAACCCATGGTGTGTCCAGCGGCCCACAACGAGAGCGAAGGGATGGATGGTGCGGAGGGTACACTTCCTAATCTACCCTAACCATTAACCTTTAAACTACCCGGGGCTTTCAACAAGCGCCTCTCGCTTAAACTATCGGTTCTAGCAACCCAGATTCCCGTCGCCTGTGTTGGGTCCTCAAAATTTCGGGCCTCGCCCCCCAATTTTCTTCCCGTGCCCTCACACGGTCTCATGGCTGGGATGCGTGGCTCCCTTGCAGGCACGACCCTCTGCCGATTCTCCGACGATGGCACCCCGGGCACTACACTGCCTCCGAGCCTACCAGCTCCCAAACACCGGGAGTGCCCTCCATGGCGACTCCCCTGAAACGCTCACGTGGCAGGCTGGCTTCCCGGGCCCCTTTCCGAGGGTCACCCATGCCCACAACACTGCCCACGTGGCTAACGGCTCCGGGCCCCGCATCATGCGGGCGCACCCGTGCCCACTGCGCTATCCCGGCCCCCATGGGCCCTTGGCCTTACTATGGCCGACTAGCCCGGTGCCCGGGGTACCCACTCAGCGATACTCACCTTTCGCAGCCACGCTCCAGCCCGTCAACAGGGCTCCTGCACCCCTCCAAACAGGTATCGAGCCTACCTTCCCACCAACAGCAAAACGACCTCCATTTTGTCAATTTAACTAACCCTCTAACTCACTCTACACTGACCCCGGGGTCCCTTGGGTGGGAATCACTCCTCCCCCCAATCACTCATCGACCATGCATTCCACATTCGCTCCACTCACACAGACCCGCTGGCCTCACTCACCAAGCACATGTTTCCACTCATCAATTCTTCAACTCACACACATCGCCGAACTCTGCCATCCTTCTGACTAAATCCCTTAACTACCTCGTGCTCACACGTCGTCCCTTACACTACAGCACGTTCCTTTTAACACTACGTAGCTAAGCTACGTCCCTCTACACATTCACTCGTCTGTCACTGTCTCCAAAATCAAAAATAATTTCCCCTCCTCAATCTCAACTACAATCCCTCTAACTAATCCATTCCACGGGCCCCATGAGGACTTACCCCTGCCCATGAAGCCGGTCTAGCTATGCTAACCCTTCCCCTAACTAGTGGTCATCCTGTGCCCTGGCCAAGGGGGTCTTCCACCCCTTGCCCAGGAAATCCTGTTCACCCGAAAGCGAGGCTTGCTTTTGTTAAAAAAATTTTTTTTCAAATTACGCGCAGCACCAGCGCGGCAACTCACAGCTCGCGCACTTTGCACCTGCCCGTGACGTCATGCAGCTGCACGTGTACCTCGTCCTCTTGGACGGTACCATCCGGCAGGGATTCAACCCTCCTGCCGGATTTCAACCACACGTACAGCCATGACGTCACCGTGCGCACTCCAAAAGCAAACCTCGCACTCCGAGGGGCTCCCCACGCGAACACATGTGCTCTGCCCGTTGGAGCTTAACACAAGCTCGCGTGGAGAACCCGTCCGGTCAAATCCGAAATCCTGTCTAACCTTTGTCCGTCGCGGGATCGGCAAATCCACCGCTGGCGTTTCCGGACCGGGTTTCACTCCCGCAAGCGAGCACGTGCGGCCTCGTGCGTTGCACAGCAGGACCTCGTGCTCGCTGCTGGGTGAACCCGGCGCGGTCCCCACAACAGCTACGGCCGCTACCGGCCTTGTTCTCTCTGTCGCAGTCTCCATCGCCATTCACACGCACACCTGCATGGTACGACGCACAGACTCCACCCCATTAAACTCACATTCACACCGGGAGACGCGGCTGCATGCTCACGCATGCCGACCGACATCTCCCTTGCACACAGCGACCTTACACTCGGCCGCTCACTCACTAGTGCCGTTTCCCTCACACAAACCATACCACTCACACACGCGGGAGCACTCGCCCGCGGTGTCTCACTACACACGGCGCGCTGGGAAGCACTTACTCCGGCACACTCACAACCACACCACTCACACACGGGTCGCTTCACACACGGGGGCACTCACACCTTGCACCACACACACCGGGACAACCACACTGGGGATTCGTGTCCCACAAGGGGTTCCGCGGCCTCTATACCCCCCAAGCTCGGCGTGCACCATCCCAGCACTCATCCCTTGAACTCGCAAAGCACGACCGAACTCACCTGGTCGTGACTCGCCTCAAGGGGCATACTCCTCCCCTCGTTCCTGGAGGAGGCATCCAGCTGCTCACCGGGTCTTAACCAGTCCGCCAGCTCACCCCATTAAGCCTCGCTAACTCTGTGTGTGTGTGTTCGTCTTCACCCCCGTCCAATTCACTCTATCTCCCGTGTCTCTATTATTAATTCTGCCGTCGTACCCTCGTGTCTCGTCTCACACGTTTCGGTCACCCCAATTAGTTTTTCCCTCTCGGCACCGTCACTGTTTGTCTCTCCGTCACCTTTACACTTCTCGCCCAACACGTCCCCGAATTACTTTGTCCTCACCCGCCTCCATTGCGGCCTGACAACCGTTGCACCCCCTCCAGCTCGTTCGCGTCCCACACGTGGCGTCGCCATTACGCACTCCCCTGTTGTTGCCTTCATGCCCGCCTGCAGGCTTCAGCCTATTTGCTGCATCTCACCCCGCATTTCTTCCATTTTGTTTGTGTTTGTATCCATTTTCGCTTTCATTTCGTTCATTTGTTGCGTATTTCCATCCATCTTTCCGTTCATCCCTTTTATTTCGAGTGCGTTTCCATCCATTTTGTTGTTTATATTCGCTTCCATCTTTGCCAGCATGGCGAATAGCTGGGCCACGTCGAGTGCACTCGGCTGGCGCATTCGGCGAAGATCGGGGGGTTTTGGCGGAGAGGGGGAGGGAGGTGTCATACACCGCGGCCGCCGCCGCGCCATTTCGGGCTTTGGGTTCAGTTGGGGGGGAAACTGTTCCTGCACACCAATGTCCTGCTCGGGGTTTCCATCCTGAGCCATGGATTCTAACAATTCTACATCCATTTCTATTACCCCGGCTCCCGCTCGCCTTGAACTCCATCTTATTTCTCGTAACGGGTTAATTTTAAATCCGTCGTAATTTGGAGGGAATCGGGGGTCGCTCCTCTCACCCCTGGACTGATTCCCGTGAATTTAGCTTGGAGACCGAGAGAGTTTGTTTCCCGCTCTCTGACACCAGTGTTGCGAATTCGCGCCCGCCGGCGTGCGAACGGCACGTGACTCGAATGGCGCCCACCTCGCCACACGGACGGACAATTCTGTCGTGACCCTCCGGGAACTATCGCCCGGAGCCAGTCACGGGTGGGCCTTTCGACCTCACCACGATCGTGCCAATCGGCCACCCGCGTGGGATAGGGTTGTTCGCCAAACTCGACCTACCTAAGTACCCACGCGGATGGTAAACCGGGCGATCGCACCTCGCCGCAGGTCGACTCCGGACACGGGCCGCTTAAGCGGTCCGTTCCGTGCTATCGGGATAACCGAGCGGTGTTATCGTCGGCCTCGACGGTTCCAATTAATTATCGGGCGTATCAAGCCCACTACGAACCCTTTTACGTGAAACAAGATGGAGATTCAAACGAAGGAAAGGACGCAGCGAAACGGGGAACAATTCATCATAATGCACATTTATTTCACACACAGACACAGACACAAAGCACACATATACAGCCAAACAGAATCAGAATGCACATATTCAAGTACAACAAAAGAAACAATGACGCAGAGATACTACCGAATACGCGAACACTCGGCAACACTTATACAGTTCTACTTAACAGACGGCGCCGACAACATTTACTCAAAAGCAAAAGAAAAGGTCCACCCTCAAAGACAAGGGGGCAGACGGGGCCCGTGGCCAATATGTGCGCGTGACCTGAAGGAGCGGCCAGGCCCGCGAGACCGGGGGGTCCTACCCGCATCCTCGTGACGAGCCGCAAATGTCGCTGCGCGGCGGTGCCCCAACTTCGTGCTCCTTCGCGGGTTTCGTTGGCACCGCTTGGAGTGGGGTGGGAACGGGGCCCCTTTTTGCACTCTCTCAGCACGGGGGAAAAGGGGGATTGTTGATGCCTGGGGGAGGAGAATGGCTGGCTGCTTGGGTCCCGCAACGAGCGATCCCACGCGACCTCGTCGCCGACCGCCGTCTTCCCTGCCTCGGACCCGAGCTCCTTGGCCTCTTCCCCCAATTCTCCTCACCGACCGCAGAAACCAACTTGATGCCTTTGCCACCCGACTCGACTCCGTTCTTCAACCCGACTTGACTGCTGAAACTCTCTGTGCGCTCGGCGTTTTATAGGCCGGCAGGAGAACCCAGTATGCAAATTTCCGTATCACGATCACCTCGGGGGTGGAGCCACGCTCGCCGATTGGACGGAGGAAAAGGGGCGTGAACCTCCCCTGATCCTAGAATTTGCATATTTCGATTCCATACAGACGCGCCTGGAGGCGGGGCCAAGCCGCCCCGCGCCTCCTAATTGGACGGATCAGAAGTGGGCGTGTAGCGTTCCTGATCCGAATTTCCCCTCGGAAAGGCCGCTATTTGCACTCGCGGCTCGGTGCGTATCGCTGAACGAGCCCAGGACAGCCCGATGCTCAGTGTTCACAGGTGCTGTGGGAATGGTCAGGTGCCGTGTGGGAATGGCATGATGCGATGATGTGGGAGCGAGTTGTGACGGTAAAGGTCGTGGCTGTTGGCGTTGTTGTCTGAGGGTTGGAGCGTGGTTGCAGTTGGTGACGATGGCTGGCGTGGTGGTTGCGGTGGTTGTTGTGTGATGGCGGTTGGGACGTGGCTGGTTCAAAATAAAGATAGAACAGAAAAACGGCTATCTCAAAGCGTCGCAGCCCGAATGAATCACATAAATTCCCTTTAGACAACAGGTTTGGGCTAACTACACATGTACTTAGAGATATCTCACCTACGGGACCTGAATGGTGGTTTGCGAATTTCCACAGCCGTAAAATATATAATATATATATATATATATATTATAATTATATATATATATTATATATATATAATATATATATATATATATATATATATATATATATATATATATATGAAATACAGTACATCATGGTCCTTGAAAGTATTGTGAAGGAGATTTGTGTTCTACAGTGTTCAAGTATATAATTAAATTTAAAAAAAGGTTTAATAAGATTTAAAGGTGGATAAATAAATGAATTGTGGGTTTTACCACCGTTTTATGCAGTGTCTATTACAATCACAAAATCTAATAACATGTTACATGAGATCTTCATGCCTGTTACTGAAAAGACAGACAGACAGGCAACGGACATTAACCAATTGCTTAACCCTGCTTTTCACGTCGCATACACGGGGTGATAACAGAAAGTGAAGTCAAATTGTCCTTTCCATGTGTGAAGGACATTGTGAGCGTGTGCAATACAGGTTCCTGGAAACCTCAGATTCGATGAAAGCATCACATATCTTCCACACTGTCAGCAAATGTCGTTTTTATCTTGGTGAGAAGTTTATGAAGATATTTTATATTATCATCTTCCGTAATAAAATTTGTCTTGCACATTGTAAAGCGCAAAGAATGTACCCCATTCATAATTTCACCTAGTTGCATACATAACCATCGGGTTATTTAATGTTAGTTATATGGAAAATGATGAACTGGTTTGGAGGGTGTGGCAAGAATAGCATGATCACAATATGGAGCTGCTACGTGCTGTTTTACTCTTGTTTTCAAAATCTGTAATGATGATTTATATCAAAGGGTCCAGCTGTGCGTGTTTTCCTGGTGGTGTCGAGAGCGATGATCATCCATGCCCTGATGGGTGGACACTTTCCATGATTTACAACTCGTAAAAATAAATGACTTCATGTTTTATTTTGGGACAATGGGTGGTTTATGGGGGGGGGAGCAAGGGGAGAAGGAGTTGCCATAAACAGACATCCAGATGTTTTTGAGAGGTTTTCATTTCTTTATTTTGAAAGGACTTTGATTGTCTTTGAGAATATGTTTATGGATTAATAAGTACAATAATAATGAAAATTTACTCAATAATAATGAAAACAACCTCTATTTTCATACGATGCGACGCAGGACTTTTGAGTGTGTCCAAAATTTTCCATTAATTAGGGGTCATTTACATATCATATGTTGTGGGCGAAATAAATTGATGCACAAGGAACTTTGGTGCAGGAGGAAGCCATTCGGCCCATCACCCTTGTGCTGCATCAACCCCAGTATCATCACACACAAGCCAATATCCCCATACCCCTCTATTTACAATGCATCTAGATACCTATCTCAATCCAATTTTAACTTATCCACCCCCTCCATTGCCACTAACTTTCCAGGGAGACCATTGCATGCATTCACCACTCTCTGACAGACTCCTGCCTTAAAACTGTCTGAACTCTCATCTTCTTTACCTTTAAGCATTGGCCCATGGATTCTGCTGAAAAAATGCACTTCACATAGTATCTTAAACATCTCAATCAGATCCCCTCACAGTCGCCGTCTTTCAAATGTTTAAAGGTCTGTCTCCTTCAAATGTTCCTCATAGCTAAAGCTTATCTCGCCCGAGATTCAATCTGGTAGCTCGATGCTGAACCCTCTCCATGGCAAGCTATGTCCTTCCTCAGATGTACAGTAGTGACCCAAACTGCACACAATATTGTAGATGAGGCTTCACTGGATTCCTGTACAGTGTTAATATTACCTCTGTTGATTTGTAATTTAACCTCCGACGGATACATCCCAAAACTCCATTAGCTTTACCGATAGCAACCTGGCACTGTCCTGTCAGCTTATTCCCTGTATCTATTACCACCTCCAGATCCTTTGCCTGTGTGACATGCTCTAAGATTGCCCCGTGCATTATGTAATCCCTATTTTCATTATTCCTACCAATCCCCAGGACCTTACATTTCTTCATGTTAAACTACATCTGCTTATCTTCTGCCCAATCTATTAAAGTATCAAGACTTTCCTGAATCTGATCACCCCCTCTCTGCTATCCACCTTATCCCAAGCTTTGTGTCATCGAGACATCTTCCTACTCACAGCCACTCTTTGCTTCCTATCACTCAGCCAGTTTCCAATGCAGTTAGCTACCTGACCAGCCACTTCATAAGCCTCACCTTAGCTAACAACATCCTATGTGGTATCCTTATCAAATCCCTTCTGAAAGTCAAAATACACTACATCAACTGCACTTCCCTCATCAACCCAATCAGAAACTAGTTTGTAGAACTCCAATAAATTTGTTAAACATGATCTTCCTTTGGTAAATCCATACTGACTACTTTTAATTAGGTTGAAATTATTCAAATGTTTCCCTGTCCGTTCCTTAATTGACATCTCCAATACCTTTCACACAACTGAAGTCAAGCTAACTGGTGTATCGTTCCCAATTTCTTCTCTGGAACCTTTCTTAAAGAGCAATTTTACATTTTCTATTCTCCAATCCTCTTGTATCTGCTCCCAACTCCAACGAGCTGTTAAAGATGTCCGCTAACACTACGCTTATCTGCTGTATTGTCTACCTCAATACTCATGGCTGCATAATCTGGCCCTGGAGCTTTATCATCCCTTAGTTTTTCCACCTGTTTCTTCACTTCCTCCACTCCGACTTGGATCTCTTCCAAACGCTCGTGCTCACCCCCGACATAGATACCCTCCGCCATTGGAAGTTCCACTGACTGTTCCCCTGACTGTTCCCGTGTAAATGTAGAAGCAAAAAAAACTTTGAGATCATTACGGGGGTTAGACGGGGCTGCATGCTGTCACCATTGCTATTTCTTCTGGTGCTAGATTGGGTGTTATGACCACAGACCAGAATCTAATGCAGAATAGAGTGGATCCAAAATTAATAGCGAGAAGAGCTGAGTTTTGCAGATGATATTTCCCTCATGTTGCAGACAAGACAGAGTGAAGTGACTCTTCTCCAGCATTACACACAAGTGGGACTGAAAGTTAATATTGCTAAAACAGTAAGCATGAGAATACAGGACATACAATGGGTTTAGATAGAATCACATGCAATGATTCAAACATTAAAGAAGTTGACAAATTCATATATTTAGGATTGATATATGTGGATGTTCTACAAAAAATACAAAAAGCAAGAGGTACATTCATTTCATTATGATGAAAGAAATATGCAAATCGCAGAAATACAGCTTAGAAGAATGAAGGATTTTTTTTTTATAGTAATGTAAAAAACTGCTTCTCTATGGATGTGAGTCTGGGAAAGTCACCAAAGGCATCACACAGAAAGTGGAATCTTTCATCTACAGCTGTTACTAGACGATCCTACGAATCTTCTGACCAGACCAGACTGGTAAGAAAGAGGCAGAGAGAATAAGAGGAAGGAAAAATATCTTGGAGGAAATCAAATGAAGAAGATGGAAATCGATAGGTCACATATTACGTATGAAGAATGACAACATAGTAAAAACTGCACCATGATGGAAACTCCAGGGAAACTGAGGGTGGGCAGGCCAAGGGATACCTGCTGATGAACTGTAGAACAAGAAACGAGAGGTACGAGTCACTGGATGCAACGCGAGTACATGGCACAAGATTGGCAGAAATGGCGTGATTTCCTGAGGAGTTCCATATGTCGCCATGGATGAATGGATCATAATAATAATAATAATAATAATAATAATCTTACT
>CM068952.1:94442148-94458557 GCA_035128595.1 Eptatretus atami
CAATACTGCTAGGTCACTCAAGTGAACCTGATAAACTATTCATTAAATTTGACGTCAACAGTGCTCACAGAGTTATAGTAAAAAACTTTCCCTTTTACTTTTAACTTTTACATACTCAATTCATTCGTCATAACTAGATTCCTTGAGAACAGAAATTGATTTTACGTGGGTATATCCACCTGAAGTTCCAAAATCAGCCGCAATTATAATTTGGCATGTTTTTTTGTTGGAATCACTTATAACATGTAGAAATGCAAAAAAAAAAAATCGAAATTTTGTTGAAAAAAAGTTGCAAAATTTTTTTTTCTCTAACAATTTTTTTTTTTTGGCGGGGGGGGGGGGGGTTGGAAATCACTTAAAACATGTAGAAATGCCAAAAAAAAAATTCAAATATTTTTTCAAAATGGCCGCCATAGCGGCCATATTGGCTTTTGGACCAAGTCCAAAATCTAATGGCATGATCCTTGGACCATACCTAACCCCCCACCAAGTTTCGTCGAAATCCGTCGAGGAGTTTTTCCGTAATACTGTTCACAAACAAACAAACAAACAAATAAACCAATGTCACCCTTAGGGTGACCCGTATCTTGCCAAAAGGTGACCACGTGTGACTTCTTTAAGGTCACACTGAGGTGAACAGAGCTGCTATCCACCAGGAGCGATCCTTGAGGAATATCTGCCTACGAGAAGATTCCGATGAGAATCGTTCTACAGAGTAACCATGAAAAATATGTGTTTGCCTCATAATGTCACCAAATGACGTCATAATGTCTCAAGCTTGACATATCTAGAAGCACTCATCGAGGTGTTCAATTTGATTGAGGTACTACACGATATGGTTCCTAAAACTTGAAAATTTGACCTTGGGGTCAAATATGTTTGACCTCAGGCGCTAACCATGAAGGTCAAGGCCAATCGCCACCAAAAACTAATCAGCTGAGCGCCAGACCATATACTACATTCCCATAAAGTTTGGAGACGATTCGATTAAATTACTCAAAAAATAAGGGTTTCGTCGACTCCCCTGATTTGCGACAAAGTGACCTTGACCTTTGACCTTGACCTTCAAAATTTTATGCGCTGAAAGGACCTCTATAGGCCTCTGATATGCGAAGTTACAAAAATTCCAATGATAACTGTGCTCTGAGAGTGATTTATACGTGATTACAGACAAAAAAATATATATATAAATTAGAAGGTCAAGGCCAATCGCCACCAAAATTAATCAGCTGAGCGCCAGACCATGAACTATATTCCATGAAGTTTGAAGACGATCCGATCAAAATTACTAAAAAATAAGGTTTCATTGACTCCCTGATTTGCGACAAAGTGACCTTGACCTTTGACCTTGACCTTCAAAATTTTGTGCGCTGAAAGGACCTCTATAGGCCTCTGATATGCGAAGTTACAAAAATTTCCAATGATAACTGTGCTCTGCAGAATTTTTTATACGTGATTACAGACAAACAAAAAAAAAAAAAAAAACATACAAGTTGACTAACATATTTTGCAAAAACTTCGTTTTGGCAAGATAACAAACAGAAAGGGGTGAAAACAGTAACCTCCGATCTTCGATGGCGGAAGTTAATGAGGCAGTGGGACAAAATGTGGCTATAAGGGGATCAACGAACAGGAGGAGCGAAAAGAAGCAAGTAAATGTAACAACAGGCAAAGTAAGTAGAAGAGCTGGGCTAAACATTTGTCTTGTCCACGTTCACCAACTCTATCTTTCCTCACATTGTTTCAAGTCTAAGAAAATGGAAACCCGAATCCGATGTGCCAGACTCTGGCCAGAAAAAAAAAACATTAACTGTAAGGGCAATTTCAAAAATATGTTTTTGAGGAAACTTTGTCTTAACCCCCTTCTTGTTCCTTCTTTCCTTATGCTCAGGAATAAGTTTTTTTTGTTGTTGTTTTCTTCCTGAAATTCGAATTAACAACACTGCAACTTTTTGTTTCTCCTCGGTCAATTTGTTGTTGTTGTCATAAACTGGTAGTTACTGTAGTTTTTTCTTTGACGTTTTTGGCATTTGGTCTCTTTGTATGAACCCTTTTGCATTTATTCATGGGTGATAGCATTGAGTAGTGCCAAAGCTGGATGCGATAGCATTGAGTAGTGCCAAAGCTGGATGCGATAGCATTGAGTAGTGCCAAAGCTGGGGGAGGCAATTTCACTTCACAAACATTGTACAGAAATTATGATTAATGTCTTGTTGAATGTTTTGCTGAGATATGCCAATGTCCAAATATCTTGTAATCGATGCTGAATTGTCGATGCTGAATCTTGTGTTTTTTTAAACAATTATCTTTGGCTTATGATAGAACTTGTACATATCACACAGGCAGGACAGTAAATGTCTCCTGTTAATTTGCATGAAATATCAGGAGATTAGTCGATAATGGTCAAATCAATACAATGTGTAGGATTTAAACCTGGGATCCCAGATCGTTATACTGAGATGGGAACACCAAACAGTCCAACCCATACAAACAATCTTTATTCTTTATATGGCACACCGTGAAGCAAACAGCTGATTTGGGATTCCCTTATACTCATGTTTGGCAGGATTCAATTTTATTGGTAAATGTCGATAAACATCGATTTCAGATCACATTCACAGACCGCCAAAGTGTTTCCATCGTTAATAGGTGAAATTTATGAGGATATTAAAAATAATGGTTACAACCTATTATAGTTCCATCAAAAAAGGCAACGAGTGAAGCAAGTATTTACATCTCTGCGAAAACGGCCGACTCTGGGATGGAACATTCAGTGTACGGGACGTGCGTGGGGTTCAGGTTGAAAGAGCACACACAGTTATGTTTTTTTTGCAGGTGGGTAAACGCTACTATTATCATACCAGAGGTATTATGCGTTGTAATAATTATGTAATCCTGAAAATTTAAATTGATAAAAATTTAAATAAATGCCCAAAAAGAAACATCAGTTTTATTTGTCAAATTTATTTTTAAATTGAATTCTGCCAAGTTTACTATTACTAACGACCTGATCCTTTTTTATTTTTACTCCTGTGGGTCTGCTTGCAGACGAAGGTGCTAAGACGGGTGCAAGAAGAATATGCACGACGTGGAAGCTTCATTCGGATCTTTCCAACTCAGCACACCTGGGAGCTTTATAGGTAATGGCAACAAAGTTTTCTCTCTGACCATTTCTTTTGAAATCTCATTGCACTTGCAAGTACTGTAGTATCAAAAAGGTAAGTAACCGTTCCAAGAGCCGATTAATCTACCCACGCCATTCAAGAACAGGAGCAACCATAAATTCAATGTTTGGTCAAACATTTTTTCCTTTATATTTTGTATTTACATTTGTAGAATTACCCCTTATTTTGATCAAATGTATTTCAATTTTTTCTTTCTTTCTAGTTGAAACCAAATGCAAAAGTAACAATTTATGGCATTTGTGACTTGCATGAGAGGTTCTTTAAGTCACACAAGATATCTGTTATTTATTTGTTCGTTTTATTTATTTTTTTCTTTCTTGATGGGAATTTGTTATTTTTTTCAGCGGTTTCTTGGAGTACAGGACAAGCCTCAATACCATGCTGGCCTCCTATCTCTTCACCGATCGGTACGGTATGTGTGTTGTGATGTATGTTCGTGTGGTGTAATATAGGGGAGATGGGGTGCATTGGGATGTTCTCTCTCTCTCTCAGATATTTTTGGCTAATGATTTAAGTGCCTAAGTGTTGACACTTGATCCTAATATCAATGGCCAAGAATATATGCGAAAGGGGATGTCCCAATGCACCCCATTTCTCCGACTGTACAAGTTGTGTACTACGTGTCGGACATTTTGCTGTTCAAGATATCGAAATGCTTTTATTTGATTTTATTTTGAAACCAATGCCAAAATGAGCAAGTCTCGGAAATTTATTAACCAATTTAAAGGATAAATCTCAATTATTTGTTTTCTCAATTGGTGAAGTTGTGGTGACAATACACTTGAGCATGGTATATTCTTAACTTGTTCATTTTGGCCGTCTGCCTATTTTAAGGTATGTACTTTGAGGTATAGGCATAAAACTATCGCTTCTGTTTTCCTATTATTGTCATTTGTGGCAATAGTAACGCAAGATTCCAGAATGACATCAATTACCTGTAGCTTAATCAGGCTGAAATTCAATATGTTCTTTCAAATTGTCGCAGTCTACCTCTACTCACGACTTTGAACTCTCAATGAGTGGCTTCATAGATAATATCTTCAAAATTTTGAATTTTAGTTATGCTACGATTGAGGGGGAAAAAAATAAACTTACAAAATTTTCCTCAATCAAGCTTGATGTTGATTTGACTCTGACTGATCCTTTTTTTAAGGTCAATGAACAGCTTAAATGACCTTGGCTTCATATTCATGACGAAACTAGGTAACTCCTTTCCTTGGCACATGCACGTGTACACACAAACTTATTTGTGTATGTCCACTCCTCTACTCCCCCACCCCCCAATACCCTCCTGGTAGTTTTTCGGTGTCCTCAGATCTGTCCATCCGTCAACAATTTTTATTTTTCTATCTCCTCCAAGACGTCTCGGCCGATTGAGTTCTAACTTGACACGATGATAATACTAGTTACTCTCTATAGATCGTCTGAGGCCTTTTTCGCATTTTCACCTCGGGGTCAAGGTTACAGGGTCATCAAGTGCAAAATGACCGATTGGTCGATTGGCCAATAAGGAAGCATCGGACGGCGATAATGCATAATGGGTTTCATAGGGATTATTAAGAAGATTTAATTAGACCAACTAGTTTCTCGTTACCTCTGTCGTCTGGCCCTGTTTATTGGGCAACACGAGGTCCGCTGACTTTAACACGGCTTCGTGCGGTTATTTTAAGTTCAATTTAAATTCTGTTTTCACTTTTCATAGTCGCTGAGGTTGATTAACACTTGGTTGCATCAATTTTTGTGAAAATTGAATGTTTATATCCTTGGTCTGTGTGGAATGCATTGCAGCAGGGGTAGCTTCCACGGGCTTCCATCCATTTCCATGCCACATAACGAGGCTGTCTTAAGTTTAGTTGATTTCTGTTTTCACTTTTGGGACCCTCTGGTGTAGCTACACTTTTAATGAAGATAATTTTCATGCAAATCCGCTCAGAAACACACTTTTCATGAGTCTGAGGAAATATTGTTGCGAATTCGCGCCCGCCGGCGTGCGATCGGCCACGTGACTCGAATCGCGACCGCCTCGCCCACCGGACGGACAATTCTGTCGTGACCCTCTCGGACTAACGCCGGGATCCAGTCACGGGTGGGCCTTTCGCCTCACCACGATCGTGCAATCGGCCACCCGCTGGGATAGGGTTGTTCGCCAAACTCGACCTACCTAAGTACCCACGCGGATGGTAAACCGGGCGACCGCACCTCGCCGCAGGTCGACTTCGGATACGGGCCGCTTAAGCGACCCGTTCCGTGCTATCGGGATAACCGAGCGGTGTTATCGTCGGCCTAGACGGTTCCTGATAATTATCGGGCGTCCCGCGCCCACTCAAACCTTTACGTGAAACAAGATGGAGACCCAACGAAGGAAGGACGCAGCGAACAGGGGGAAGAATTCAACAAGGACGCATTTATTTACACAGACGGACACAAAGCACACGTATAGCAAATATTTATAGCAACAATAATAATTAAAGAAATGCACATATATCAAATAAAAGAAGGAACGACAAAAGCAATGAGGACGCAGAGCTACAACCGAATACGCGACACACGGACCACTTAAAACAATACTACTTTACAAGACATGCGCCGCACCACACGTTCACACAGAACCCAAAGAAATGAAGAAAAGAAGTGGCGACTTCCCTTGTCTGGCTGGTGAGTCCTCTCCCGCGACCGTCAGCGTGGCCGCGCCGGCCCCGACCTCTCTCTCTCGCGGCCGGCGAACCCTCTCCGGCACTTCTCGTCCGGACGCGCAGTCACCTCAGAACCGACGCCGCCGCGTCTCGGCGTCCGTGCCTCCGTTTACAGGTCGCTCACCAAGCCGCGAGCGCAGGACCTCTTCCCCCGACCAGACCAGCAGACAGGGAACCTCGACGACAACTTTCTTGCGAACCAACTGAAGAGGAAAGAGAAGCCGCCCTTGCGCCCGGCCATGTTCGTCTTTTTATCGGCTCCAGGAACCCACCATATGCAAATTCTCGGATCCAAACGACCTCAGGGGCGGAGCCACGCTCGCCGATTGGACGGAGAAAAAGGGGCGTGAATCTTTCCTGATCCTCAAATTTGCATATCCCGATTTCCCTCAGGCGCGTCTGGAGGCGGGGCCAAGCCGCCCCGCGCTTCCTAATTGGATGGATCAGATGTGGGCGTGTAGCATTCCTGATCCGCATTCCCCTCGGAAAAACCGCCATCTGCGCTCGCGGCTCGCGTGTGTCGCTGAAGATGCGCCGACGCTCGGTGTCCACAGGTGGTGCGGGAGTGGCCGTAGGAGAAGGTGGTGGAGGTTTTCGGCGGTGTCCCGATGGCCATGGTGCCGTTTGGAATGGCGGTGATGTGAGGTTTGCGGTAGCGAGTGGTGAAGGTAGGTTGTGGCTGCTGGCGTTGTTGTTGTTGTTGCGTGGTGGCTCAAAACAAAGGTAGAACAGAAAAACGCCTAACTCAAAGGATCGCAGCCCGAATGAATCACATTAATTCCCTCTAAACAATGGGTTTGGGCTAACTACACATGTACTTCAGAAATATATCTCACCTACGGGACCTGAATGGTGTAATGCGAATTTCCACAGCCGTAACACTACCCCCTCCCCTTTTACAGACTCGTCCCGAGTCGTCAAATTATCGTGTGCCATCATGTGTAGTTCTCCCCTAGTACGTTTTACCTTCGGATCCCTGAGTGCGACATTCATGGTATTCGTGTCCCCAAAATAAATAACCTGAGGGCTGAGTAACTAACTAAACAAACCCACTCATACAGACGACTTAAATAAAATTGCCGCGCGCTAGACAGACATGCGGGGGCGCACTCGTATTTACAATACATCTTAACCTTAACCTTATAAATTTTACACTAACCATGGCCCAGGATCAATGGACTCTGCAGGAAAAAAGGTGAGTCAAAAGAGAACCGATGCACGGGCCGCCACTGCAGGCCCGTGTTGCAGCTGCCAACAGGACAGTTCCTGCAGCTTGCAAACTGTTGCTTGATCCTGGCGCACATGGCAATGAACAAGGGGGGGGGGGGCAAAGCAAAATTGAACGGGGCTGGTGATGATGTGGGCGGTGGGCATGGCATGGCAAAAGCAGCAGGCATACAAAGCCGGCAGAACAGGGCCGCTGCAGGCGAACACAGCCGGCAGATGAACTAGCCGGCACAGGCCTTGCAGCAAAACAGCCGTCGGACGATCCGGCCGGACAGGCCTTGCAGCAAAACAACAGCTGCCGATGAAGTTGGCCGGCCTCTTGCCGTGCAGTGCAGGTTGGTGGAGGAGTGCGGTGGTGCTGGCCACTCGCAGAAGGCGGGCTCGGACCTACCTACTGTCTCCCTCTCACCTATCGCCTTTGCCTGTCACTGTACATACCCACTCCCTTAATTTGTAAAACCCAATTTAGCCCCAACTAATTTTTTTGTTTTTATTTCCACTTCCCCACTATAAATCGTCCCCTAACCCCTTTACTGTCTCTGTTCGGCTAACCTATTCTGTCCCCTAGCCTACTCCCAACCCTACGTTCCCTCCCGGAGGGGAATAAGGGAGAGCTAGCGTCCTGTGTCGAGGCCCAACAAAGCCTCAAGATGGCCCTCCCAGATCTCAGCGATCTAACCCAAAGTGGTCCAGCGGCCCACAACGAGAGCGAAGGGATGGATGGTGCGGAGGGGTACACTTCCTAATCTACCCTATCCATTAACTGTTAAACTACCCCGGGGCTTTCAAAAAGCGCCTCTCGCTTACACTATTGGTTCTAACAACCCAGATTCCCGTCGCCTGTGTTGGTGTCCTTACAATTTCGGGCCTTGCCCTCGAATTTTCCCTCGTGCCCTTGCACGGTTTCGTGGCTGGGACGCGTGGCTCCCCCTGGCAGGCACGACACTCTGCCGATTCCCAACGATGGCACCCCCGGGCACTACACTGCCTCCGAGCCTACCAGCTCCCTAAAAACCGGGGAGTGCCCCCATGGCAACTCCCCTGAAACGCACAGTGGCAGGCTGGCGCCCCGGGCCCCTTTCCGAGGTCAACCGTGCCCACGGCACGGCCCACGCGGCTAACGGCGCTCCGGGCCCCCGCACCAAGCGGGCGCACCCGTGCCCACTACGCTAACCCGGCCCCCCATGGGCCTTGGCCTACCACGGCCGACTAGCCCGGTGCCCGGGGTACCCACTCAGCAATACTCACCTTTCGCAGCCACGCTCCCAGCCCGTCAACAGGGCTCCTGCACCCCTCCAAACAGGTTTCGAGCCTACACTCCCACCAACAGCAAAACGACCTCCATTTTTCAATTTAACTAGCCCACTAACTCACTTTACACTGACCCCGGGGTCCCTTGGGCGGGAGTCACTCCTCCCCCAATCACTCATCGCACCATGCATTCCACATTCGCTCCACTCACACAGACCCGCTGGCCTCACTCACTCAACAAGCACATGTTTCCTCAACTCACCAATTCTTCAACACGCACACCGCTGAACTCCGCCATCCTTCTAACTACCTCCCCTAACTAACTCGTGCTCCACGTCATCCCTTAAACTACAGCACGTTCCTTTTAACACTACGTAGCTACGCTACGTCCCCACTACACATTCAAAGTCTGTTACTGTCTCCAAATCTCTATAATAATTTCCCCACCTAAATCTGCCTGCAATCCCTCTACCTAATCCATTCCACGGACTCCATGAGGACTTACCCCTGCCCCATGAAGTCGGTCTAACTAACACTAACCCATCCCCTAACTAGTGGTATCCTGTGCCCTGGCCAAGGGGGTCTTCCACCCCTTGCCCAGGGAATCTGTTCACCCGAAAGCGAGGCTTGCTATTGTTATTTTGTTTTTCCAATTATGCGCAGCACCAGCGCGGCAACTCACAGCTCGCGCACTTTGCACCTTGCCCGTGACGTCATGCAGCTGCACGCGTACCTCGTCCCTCTTGGACGGTACCATCCGGCAGGGATTCACCCTCCTCCCGGATTCCAACCCCACGTGCAGCCATGACGTCACCCTGCGACCCCCCAAACAAAACCTCGCACTCCGAGGGGCTCCCCACGCGAACACATGTGCTCTGCCCGTTGGAGCTTAGCACAAGCTCGCGTGGAGAACCCGTCCGGTCCAAATTCGTCTACCTGCCTAGACTTTGTCCGTCCACGGGATCAGCAAATCCACCGCTGGCGTTTCCGGACCGTGCTTCACTCCGCAAGCGAGCACGTGGGGCCTCGTGCGTTGCACGGCACGGACCTCGGCTCGCTGCTGGGTGAACCCGGCGCGGTCCCCAAAAGCTACAGCCGCTACCCGGCTTCTGTCTCTCTGTCGCCGTCGTTCTCCGTTCAACCCACGCACACCTGCGTATTACGACGCACAGACTCCACTCCATCACACTCACACCGGGAGACGCGGCTGCATGCTCCGCATGCCGACCGTCATCTCCCTCACATACAGAGACCTCACACACACGGTCTCCCTCACACGACCCTCTCACTCACACCCGACCTTTCACTTGCACAGGGGTCTCACTCACACCATGCGTGCCGGAAAGCACGCATCTCCGCACACTCGCAAACGCACACCCCTGCACAACCACACTGGGGATTCGTGTCCACAAGGTTCCCGGGGCCTCTATCCCCCCAAGCTGCACGTGCACCTATCCACAGCACTCATCCCTTCAACTCCGCTTGGCACGACCGAACCCACCTGGTCGTGATTCGCCTCAAGGGGGCATACTCCCTCCCCTCGTTCCTGGAGGCAGCCATCCAGCTGCTCACACCGGGTCTCTACAAGCTCCGCGAGCTCACCCCCATTATCCTCCACTACCTCTGTGTGTGTGTGTTCTGTTCCTTTAACCCCGTCATTGTCATGCAGTCTCTCCTCTACTTTTTCTGTCTCCCGCGTCTCTACACATTATTAGTTTCTGTTTCTTTCTGGAGTTTTTCCATCTCTCTGGATTTCAATTTTACTCTCTCCTTCAGTTCATTAATTTCAAACTCGTATAGTTTTTGTTTCCTTTCCCACAGTTTCTCTTGCTCCTCACTTTCCAATCTCATCGTTTTTCAATTGGCTCATTTCCTTCCTGTGTTTCATTCGCTGTTCTCTCATTACCCTTCCTTGTTTCCTCTCCTGTCTTTCCTTCTCCAGTTTCATGGTTTCTTCATGTGGTTAATTTCCCTTTTGTGTTTCATTCGCTGTTCTTTGTCTATCTCCTCGCACTCCAGCCTCGCCTTTTCTTTCAATTGGTCAACCTCAGTCCATGTTCTTTTTGTTTTCTATCCCATTGTTCCTCTCGCTCTTCCCTCTCCAATCTCGTTATGTCCTTCAATCTCCTGATTTCTCCTTCCTGCTTCATTCGTTGTTCTTAAACTTCTCGTATTCCAACCTATTTTTTTCGTTTTGTCATTCAATTTCAAATTCATACTCTTTCAGTTTTTTATTCCACTGTCTTTCTTGTTCCTCATTCTGTAATCTCGTTATTTCTTTCAACTGACAGATTTCTTTCTCCTGTCTCATTCGTTCTTCCATCATTACTCTTTCTTGTTCCTCATTCTTTAATCTGGCCTTTGCTTCCAACTGTTTGATCTGTACGGCGTGGTTCCTTAACGTTTCATTCTCCGTTCTCGTTCTTTCCTCTTTTAACACTCTCAGTTCGTTTAGTAGTTCCGTCTCTTTGTTTGGTGTTTCTGTAACTCAGTTGCTTTCTTTTCTAATTCTTTCTCATCTCCGCACCCTCCACCTTGCGTTGGCTTCCAACTGTTTCTTCGGGCTTGCCCTTGTGTTTGTCTATCCGTCTTCCCAGTTCCTCTGTCTCCGTTTTTGCCTCCAGTCCCGCTTATCAACTCTCTTCGTCATGTCTGAAGTCTTTTCTCACACTCCACATTTTTATTTCCTTCGTGCACGTTCCGTCACCCAATTAATTTTCCCTCTCGGTTACCGTCACTTTTTCCGTCACCTCCACACTTCTCGCCCAACACGTCTCCCGAATTATTTTTTCCTCACCCGCCTTCAGCGCGGGCCTGACAACCGTTGCACCCCTCCCAGCTGTTCGCTCCACACGTGGCGTCGCCATTACGCACTTCGCTGTTGTTGCCTTCATGCCCCCTGCAGGCTCCGGCCCATGTTCTGCGTTTCACCCGCATTTCTTTTATTTCTTCCTTCATTCGTTGCGTATTCGATTTCGCTTCGTTTGTTATTCTTTGGCACGAGTTCCATAAAATCCCGCATTGTCACCTGCCCTGGCCACTCCACTGACTACATTTAGTGTGGGAGTTATAATAAAAAAACGACCAGATGAACGGCATCGATGCTTTCCCAACCTTCTGGTACGGGTTTCTCTTGCACGGTGATCTCGTCCTGAGCCATGGATCCTACACTTCTACACATATCTATTTCTACCCCGGCACCCGCCGCCTTGAGACGCAATCTTATTCCACGTAAGGGTTAATTTAACTCGCTCGTAATTTGGAGGGAATCGGGGGTCGCTTCTCTCACCCTGGACAGATTCCCTATGAATTTAGCTGGAGCCAGGAGGGTCGTTTTCCCGCTCTCTGACACCAGTGTTGCGAATTCGCGCCCGCCGGCGTGCGATCGGCCACGTGACTCGAATCGCGACCGCCTCGCCCACCGGACGGACAATTCAGTCGTGACCCTCCCGGACTAACGCCGGGATCCAGTCACGGGTGGGCCTTTCGGCCTCACCACGATCTGGCCAATCGGCCACCCGCGTGGGATAGGGTTGTTCGCACAACTCGACCTACCTAAGTACCCCGGGATGGTAAACCGGGCGACGCACCTCGCCGCAGGTCGACTTCGGATACGGGCCGCTTAAGCGATCCGTTCCGTGCTATCGGGATAACCGAGCGGTGTTATCGTCGGCCTCGACGGTTCCTGATTAATTATCGGGCGTCCCGCGCCCCACTACGTACCCTTTACGTAAAACAAGATGGAGACCCAACGAAGGAAGGATGCAGCGAAACGGGGAAGAATTCAACAAGGACGCATTTATTTACACGACGGACACAAAGCACACGTATAGCAAATATTTATAGCAACAATAATAATTAAAGAAATGCACATATATCAAATAAAAGAAGGAACGACAAAAGCAACGAGGACGCAGAGCTACAACCGAATACGCGACACACGGACCACTTAAAACAATACTACTTTACAAGACATGGCATACACCGACACCACGTTCACACAGAACCCAAAAGAAATGAAGAAAGAAGTGGCGACTTCCCTTGTCTGGCTGGTGAGTCCCTCTCCCGCGACCGTCAGCGTGGCCGCGCCGGCCCCGACCTCTCTCTCGCGGCCGGCGAACCCTCTCCGGCACTTCTCGTCCGGACGCGCAGGTCCACCTCACAACCGACGCCGCCGCGTCTCCGGTCCGTGCCTCCGTTTACAGTCGCTCGCCAAGCCGCGAGCGCAGGACCTCTTCCCCGACCAGACCAGCAGACAGGGAACCTCGACGACAACTTTCTTGCGAACCAACTGAAAGAGGAAAGAGAAGCCGCCCTTGCGCCCGGCCGTGTTCGTCTTTTTATCGGCTCCAGGAACCCACCATATGCAAATTCTCGGATCCAAACGACCTCAGGGGCGGAGCCACGCTCGCCGATTGGACGGAGAAAAGGGGCGTGAATCTTTCCTGATCCTCAAATTTGCATATCCCGATTTCCCTCAGATGCGTCTGGAGGCGGGCCCAAGCCGCCCCGCGCATCCTAATTGGATGGATCAGATGTGGGCGTGTAGCATTCCTGATCCGAATTCTCCTCGGAAAAACCGCCATCTGCACTCGCGGCTCTCGTGTATCGCTGAAGATAGCCCGACGCTCGGTGCCCACAGGTGGTGCGGGAATGGCCGTAGGAGAAGGTGGTGGAGGGTTTTCGGCGGTGTCCGATGGCCATGGTGCCGTTTGGAATGGCGGTGATGTGAGGTTTGCGGTAGCGAGTGGTGAAGGTAGGTTGTGGCTGCTGGCGTTGTTGTTGTTGTTGTTGGGGTGGTTGGCTCAAAACAAAGGTAGAACAGAAAAACGCCTAACTCAAAGTGTCGCAGCCCGAATGAATCACATTAATTCCTCTAACAAATGGGTTTGGCCTAACTACACATGTACTTCAGAAATATATCTCACCTACGGGACCTGAATGGTGTAATGCGAATTTCCACAGCCGTAACAATATATTCAATTCAAATAACCGTGAGACTCTGGAAGGACACCACATGCTTTCCGTTCACTGCTTCACCTCGTAACCTGTCCTCCTGAGGACTGCTTATTCGTAGCGTCTGTGAGATTAATGTTTATATTTTGATGGTTTGGGGATGTGCTCTACAGGTATCTGAAAGAATTCCGGTGAAAAATGGACGTTTTAAGATTTTGTTAGGGCATTTCATCCGACAGCGAGCTGACGGGTCACGTGACGCCGCGCAGACGTGCAGGCAGCAAGTGATTGAGCTTCTCAGTGGTCCGAGGGTCCTTTTTAGTTGGGGTCCAGCTCTGTCCTGGATAACAGCCATTAAATGCACACATTAGAGTATTTATTTCACGGCCATAAACGCGGGTTTGAAAATTGTATAATGATGTTGGGAATGATTCATAGAATATGGAGATTTTTGCTTCGAGCGGCCTCACGCGTTTATTTTAAATTCAATTTGAATTCTGTTTTCACTTTCCGTAGTCGCTAAGTTGATTAACACTCGGTTGCATCAAGCTTTGTATTCGAGCTGACCGTCAAACCCGCTCGGGTGTATTATTAAACCTGCTGCCCTTTGAAATTTACCTCCTCCATGAGTGTAGACCCTTGTATAAAAAAATCCTTTCTAGAAATGGTTTTCTTGGTACCTGTAAAATATGTACATCATACATATATCTACCGGTCAAAGGTTTTAGAACACCCCCATTTTTCAGTTTTTACTGAAATTTAAGCAGTTCAAGTTCAGTGAATAACCTGAGATGGTACGAAGCTAAGCGGTAAACTGCCAGAGTTAAAAAAACAAAGTTTAGGTTCCCAAAAACTGCAAAATAATGTAAATTTCAGAGTTGTTAAAAAAGCCCCTTTTCAGGGAACAAGTAATGGGTTAGCAACTGCAGCTGTTCTGCAGCAATGGAAGTAAATTAAGCCTTGAAAGTTTATGCAAACAATTCCAACAGGTTGTCCCAACTTTTGTTGATTCGTTACAAACCCTCTGTCTGTATAAAAGCAGTGTTGGAACAGACTGTGTTGCTCCACCTCTGAAGCATTATTTTGACATAATTGCACTGCAGGAAGTAGTATATTGCTACCATAATGGCGAGAAAAATACAATTAACAAAGGAAGACAGACAGACCATTATAACCCTTAAAAGTGTAGGTCTTTCCTTTGGAGAAATTGCAAAGGAAGCAAGGAGTCAGTGAGCACAGTTTCCTACACCATCAAAAGGCACTTGGAAACTGGAGGAAACTCTGACAGGAAAGAGGTCTGGCAGACCCAAAGCCACAACATAACAGAAGACAAGTTTCTGAGAGTCAACAGCTTGCGTGTAGGGGCGGCCCACAGGCAGCAGCTTCAGCACAGCTTAACACTGGTCGAAGTAAGGAAGTCTCAGTTTCAACTGTGAAGAGAAGACTTCGAGCTGCAGAATTCACGGGTCGAGTGGCAGTAGAAAAGCTATTGCTAAGATGGCAAAATATGAAAAAGAGGCTTGCCTGGGCCATGAAGCACTGCCAGTGGACGACTGGAACCTGGAAGAAGGAAGTCTTATGGACCGATGAATCAAAATTTGAAGTCTTCGGTTTATCAGCAGGGTTTTTGTACGCCGTCGAGTAGGCGAAAGGATGGTTCCTCAGTGTGTGACACCAACTGTCAAACATGGAGGAGGAAGCATGATGATCTGGGGCTCTTTTGCTGGATCCAGAGTCGGTGACTTGCACAGAGTGACTGGCACTCTGAACCAAAAGGGCTACCACAGCATTTTGCAGCATCATACAATACCCTCTAGTCTGCGCCTAGTTGGTCAGGGTTTCATCCTACAGCAAGATAACGACCCAAAACATACCTCCAGGCTATGCAGAACTACTCACAGAAGAAAAGAACAAGACGGTAGGCTTCAAATCATGGAATGGCCAGCACAGTCTCCAGACTTAAACCCCATCGAGCTGGTTTGGGATGAACTGGACAGAAGGGTGAAAGCAAAGCAACCTACAAGTGCAACACATTTGTGGGAACTTCTGCAACAGTGTTGGGATGAACTTTCCAAAACAATATTTGATTTCCATTGTAGAAAGAATGTCACGAGTCTGTTGGCTGTTTTATCTGCAAAAGGTGGCTACTTTGATGAGTCAAAAATTTAGTTTAAATTGTTCAACAAAACGATTCCATGATTCTTTTTTATCTGCAATTGTTTATTTGTTCTGTGCTTTAATTCCAGAGTACATGAAACATTAAACTGTCTAAATTTCAGTAAAAACTGGAAAAATGGGGTGTTCTAAAACTTTTGACCGGTCGAGTACATGCAGTAGAATTGTCCATTTGTTGAATATTAGCATTTGTCAATGTTAAATCGGGAAAGTTTGGTTGAAAAATAAATCATTCAACTGTCAACCCTCCCGAAGATGATAAATAATTGGTGAACAGCGGAACTAACGTTCAATTTGACGGAGTTGCTGCAGCGTCTCATGAATCTTTAACCTGGCACAATTGAGGTATAGAAGGATTATCCCTGAATGTAATAGAAAATGCTGGCAAAACAGTCATGTTCCTGTCGGTTTGTGATCTACACCAAGTTGTCAAGCAGCACACAACTTTTTGTGAAGATGGCTCGAGTAGTTTGAAGATACAGCAGTTGGAACATGCCTCCAAAATGAGATACTTATTTGCATTCTCACCTCTGGAGCCACAAATTCCAAAATATGAAGAGTTGTTGATCAAATCGCTGTATGGCTGTTGTATAAGTTGTATGGCTACCACTAGATGGTATGTTCTACTGCCACGTTGGAGCTGAAATATCTGCCATTGGATAAAGTTCTAGAAGAATCACTGTTCTGCATGTGAGGGTTTAAAGCGTGGAGCCTGTTTATTGTCATTTGTGTTTTGCACTTCTTTTATTTCTCCTCAGTCAATTTTCTGTGGAGATCACTTGCATCTTTGCACTACACCGTCCCAAGAGAGTGGCACAAGGTTCTCTTGCCAAAGTTCACCAACCGTATTTTTAGTTGCGGTGAAATAACTTGTGCATGGTACATTCTTGACAGTGCACAAATCTTTGTTGATGCAATCCAA
>CM068952.1:94459337-94470102 GCA_035128595.1 Eptatretus atami
GGGTGAACCCGGCGCGGTCCCCAAAACAGCTACAGCCGCTACCCGGCTTCTGTCTCTCTGTCGCCGTCGTTCTCCGTTCAACCCACGCACACCTGCGTATTACGACGCACAGACTCCACTCCATCACACTCACACCGGGAGACGCGGCTGCATGCTCCCGCATGCCGACTCGCCGACCGTCATCTCCTCATCATACAAAGACCGGATCCACACACACGGGTCTTCTCACACGGACTCTTCAACTTCATCTATTATTGCCCTCCTGATCCTCTTCTCACTTGCATTCAGGGGGTCGTCACTCACAACCAGTGCGTGCCGGAGCAGCAATCTCCGCTCACCTCGCAAATTGCACCACCTCCCTGCACACCACACGGGGATTCGTTTCCCACAAGTTTCTCCCGCCTCTATTCCCCCCAAGCTAGCCAAACGTGCCACTCTATCACACACTCCATTCGCTTCAACTTCCTGCATTTGGCACGTATACTTCTGAACCATCTCTGGTGTAGGGATTCGCCGCAGGTCGGGGGTCATCTCCCTCCCCTCGTTCTGGAGGCAGCCATCCAGCCTGCTCAACCGCGGTCTCCTAACAAGCTCGACGCGGAGCCTTCACCCCCATTATCCTCCCACTAATCTCTGTGCTGTGCTGTGGTTCTGTTTTTCTTATTACGCCGTCAATTTGTCTGCAGTTTTCCTCCTCTATTTTCTGTCTCATGCGTCTCTAACCCATTATTTAGTATTCTGTTTCTTTCCTGGAGTTCTCATCTCTCTGGATTTCAATTTCACTCTCTCTTCAGTATCATTAATTTCAAACTGGCGTATAGTTTTTTTGTTTCCTTCGCCAGTTTCTCTGCTTTGCCTCACTTTCCAATTCTCATGGCGTTTTTCAATTGGCTCATTTCTCTCTATGGTTTCATTCGCTGTTCTCTCATACATTACCACTTCCTTGTTTCCTCTCCTGTCTTTCCTTCCTTCAGTTCTCATGGTTTGTGCTTGATTGTGCTTACTTATCCCTTTTGTGTTTCATTCGCTGTTCTTTGTCTATCTCTCGCATTCCATCCAGGCCTGGCCTTTTCTTTCAGATTGTCAATCCTCAGCTCCATGTTCTTTTTGTTGCTTCTATCCCATGTGATGTCAGCACTCTGCTCTTTCTCGATACCTTCCAATCTCTGTTATGTCTCTCTATCTCCTGATATTTCTCCTCCAAATCTTCATCGTCGTTGTTCTTAAGACCTTTCGTACTTCCAACCTATTTTTTTCGTTTGTGTCATTCAATTTCAAATTCACTGATTCTTTCAGTTTTTTTAATTCGACTGTCTTTCTTTGTCCTCATTCTGTAGATCTCGTTATTTTCTTTTTCAATTCTGACAGATTTCTTTCTCCTGTCTCATTCGTTCTTTCCATCATTACTCTTTCTTTGTTCCTCATTCTTATCTGGTTCCTTTGCTTCCAACTGTTTGATCTGTACAAGCGTGGTTCTTACGTTCATCTCCGTTCTCGTTGTCTTTCCTCTTTTTAACACTCTCAGTGTTTTAGTAGTTCCGTCCTCTTTGTTTGTGTTTACTGTAACTCAGTTGCTTTTTTTATTACTCTTTCTCATCTCCGCATACGCCTCCAACCTTTGCTTGCTTCTCAACTGTTCTTTTCCGGCTTGCCCTGTGTTTGTCTATTCCGTCTTCCGCAGTTTCCTCTGTCTCCGTTTTTTGCCTCAGTCCCCGCTTATCAAACTCTCTCGTGCCATCGTTTTGAAGTCTTTCATCACATCCTACCATTTTTTATTTCCTTCGGGCACGTCTCCGTCACTTCCATTAATTTCCTCTCGGTTACCGTCACTTTTGTCCGTACCTCCATCCTTCTCGCCATTACACTCTCCGATTTATTTTTTCTCACCCGCCTTCAGCTAGCGGGCCTGGGGCAAACTCGTTGGCACCCCCTCCACCAGCTCCGTTCGCATCCCACGACGTGGGTCGCCAATTACGCACTTCGCTGTTGTTGCTTCAATGCCGCCTGCAGGCTCGCGGCCATGGTTCTGTCGTTTCACCCACGCATTTCTTTTATTTCTTCCTCATATCGTTGCGTACTTCGATTTCGCTTCGTTTTAATTCTTTGCACGTAGTTTTCACTAAAATCCGATTGTCACCTCCTGGCCACTCCGCACTTGACTACATTTATGTGGTTGGAGTTTAATAAAAAAAACGACCAGATGAAACGGCATCGATGCCTTTCCCAACTTTCTGGTACAGGGTTTTCTCCTTGCACGTGTGATTCTCAGTCCTGAGCATGGATCGGCTAATCACTTCTAAACACATATTCTATTTCTACCCCGGCACCGCTCGGCCTTGAGAACGAGCACGCACTCTATTCCATGTTAATGGGTTATTTAACTAGCTCGTATTTGGAGGGAATCGGGGGCTCGCTTCTCTCACCCCTGGACAGCATTCCCTATGTAATTTAGCTGGAGCCAGGAGGGTTTCGTTGTTTCCCGCTCTTGACACCAGTGTTGCGAATTCTGCTCCGGGCCAGCCGGGTGCGAGTCGGCCACGTGACTCTGAATCGCTGATCCGCCTCGCCACCGGTACGGACAATTCAGTTCGTGACCCTGCCCGGAGTAACGCCGTGATCGTTCAGTCACACGGGTGGGCCTCTTTCGGCCTCACCCGATTGTGGCAATCGGGCCACCCGCGTGGATCGGAGTGGGTGGTTGCGTTCAAACTCGACCTACTAGTAACCTTCACTGCGGATGGTAACGGCGATGCCGCAACCTCGCCGCAGGTCTTTAGACTTCGGATACGGGCCGCTTAAGCGATCGTTCCGTGGCATATCTGGGATACCGAGCGGTGTTGTATCGGTCTGCCTCGGGAACGGGTTTCCTGGTGGGTAATTATTTAACGCGTCCCGTCCGCCCACTACGTGACCTTTACGTAAAACAAGTGGGAGACCCAACGAAGGAAGGATGCACGCGAACGGGGAAGAATTCAACAAGGAGCGCATTTATTTACACAGACGGACACAAAAGCACAGCGTATAGCTAAATATTTATAGCAACAATAATAATTAAAAGAATGCACAATATAAATAAAGAAGGAACGACAAAAGCAACGAGGACCAGAGCTACAACCGAATACAGCTGAGCACACGGAGCCACTTTAAAACAATACTACTTTAACAAGACATGCGCATACACCGACACCAGTTCACCACAGAACCCAAAAGAAAATGAAGAAAAGAAGTGGCGAACTTCCCTTGTCTGGCTGGTGAGTCCCTCTCCCGCGACCGTCCAGCGTGGCCGCGCCCCCGAGACCTCTCTTCTCGCGGCCGGGAACCCTCTCGCGGCACTTCTCGTCCGGACGCGCAAGGTCACCTCACAACCGAGCGCCCGCGCGTCTCCGTCCTCCTCCGTTTACTTGTAGGTCGCTCCGCAAAGTCGCGAGCGCAGGACTCTCCCCCCGACCAGACCAGCAGACAGGGAACCTCGACGATCAACTTTCTTGCGAACCAACTGAAGAGGAAAGAGAAGCCGCCTTGGCGCCCGGCCGTGTTCGTCTTTTTAATCGGCTCCAGGAACCCACCATATGCAAATTCTCGGATCCAACGACCTCAGGGGCGGAGCCACGCTCGCCGATTGGACGGAGAAAAAGGGGCGTGATCTTTCCCTGATCTCAAAATTGCATATCCCGATTTCCTCAGATGCGTCTGGAGGCGGGGCCAAGCCGCCCCGCGCATCCTAATTGGGATGGATCAGATGTGGGCGTGTAGCATTCCTGATCCGAATTCTCCTCGGAAAAACCGCCATCCTGCACTCGCGGCTCTCGTTGTATTCGCTGAAGATAGCCCGACGTCGGTGCCCATCAGGTGGTGCGGGAATGGCCGTAGGAGAAGGTGGTGGAGGGTTTGGTGGTGTCCGATGGCCATGGTGCCGTTTTGGAATGGCGGTGATGTGAGGTTTGCGGTAGCGAGTGGTGAAGGTAGGTTGTGGCTGCTGGCGTTGTTGTTGTTGTTGTTGGGGCGTGGTTGGCTCAAAACAAAGGTAGAACAGAAAAAACGCCTAACTCAAAGTGTCGCAGCCCGAATGATAACATTTAATTTCCCTTCTAAACAATGGGTTTGGGCTAACTACACATGTACTTCAGAAATATATTCTCACCTACGGACCTGAATGGTGTAATGCGAATTTTCCACAGCCGTAACAATATATTCAATTTCAAATAACCGTGAGACTCTGGAAGGGACACCACATGCTTTCCGGTTCACTGCTTCACCTCGTAACCTGTCCTCCTGAGGGACTGCTTATTCGTAGCGTCTGTGAGATTAATGTTTATATTTTGGATGGTTTGGGGATGTGCTCTACAGGTATCTGAAAGAATTCCGGTGAAAAATGGACGTTTTAAGATTTTGTTAGGGGCATTTCATCCGACAGCGAGCTGACGGGTCCACGTGACGCCGCGCAGACGTGCAGGCAGCAAGTGATTGAGCTTCTCAGTGGTCGAGGGTCCTTTTAGTTGGGGTCAGCTCTGTCTCGGATACAGCCATTAAATGCACACTTAGAGTATTATTTCACGGCCATAAAACGCGGGTTTGAAAAATTGTATAATGATGTTGGGATGATTCATAGAATATGGAGATTTTTGCTTCGAGCGCCTCACGCGTTTATTTTAAATTCATTTGAAATTCTGTTTTCACTTTCCGTAGTCGCTAAGGTTGATTAACACCTCGGTTGCATCAAGCTTTTGTATTCGAGCTGACCGTCAAACCCGCTTCGGGTGTATTATTAAACCTGCTGCCCTTTGAAATTTACCTCCTCCATGAGTGTAGACCCTTGTATAAAAAAATCCTTTCTAGAAATGTTTTCTTGTACCTGTAAAATATGTAACATCATACATATACTCTAACCGGTCAAAGGTTTTTAGAACACCCCATTTTTCAGTTTTTTACTGAAATTTAAGCAGTTCAAGTTCAGTGAATACCTGAGAATGGTACGAAGCTAAGCGGTAAACTGCCAGAGGGTTAAAAAAACAAAGTTTAGGTTCCCAAAAACTGCAAAATAATGTAAATTTCAGAGTTGTTAAAAAAGCCCTTTTTTCAGGGAACAAGTAATGGGTTAGCAACTGCAGCTGTTCTGCAGCAATGGTAAGTAAATTAAGCCTTGAAAGTTTATGCAAAACAATTCCAACAGGTGTCTCCCAACTTTTGTTGATTGTCGTTAAAAACCCTCTGTCTGTATAAAAGCAGTGTTTGGAACAGACTGTGTTTGCTCCACCCTCTGAAGCATTATTTTGACAATATTGCACTGCAGGAAGTAGTATATTGCTACCATAATGGCGGAAAAATACAATTAACAAAAGGAAGACAGACAGACCATTATAACCCTTAAAAGTGTAGGTCTTTCCTTTTGGAGAAAATTGCAAGGGAAGCCAAAGGAGTCAGTGAGCACAGTTCCTACACCATCAAAAGGCACTTGGAAACTGGAGGAACTCTGACAGGAAGAGGTTGGCAGACCCAAAGCCACAACAATATCAGAGACAGTTTCTGAGAGTCAACAGCTTGCGTGATAGGCGGCCACAGGACAGCAGCTTCAAGCACAGCTTAACACTGGTCGAAGTAAGGAAGTCTCAGTTTTCAACTGTGAAGAGAAGACTTCGAGCTCAGAATTTCACGGGTCGAGTGGCAGTAAGAAAGCTATTGCTTAAGATATGGCAAAATTGAAAAAGAGGCTTGCCTGGGCCATGAAGCACTGCCAGTGGACGACTGGAAACTGGAAGAAGGAAGGTCTTATGGACCGATGAATCAAATTTGAAGTCTTCGGTTTATCACGCAGGGTTTTTGTACCGCCGTCGAGTAGGCGAAAGGATGGTTCTCAGTGTGTGACACAAACTGTCAAACATGGAGAGGAAGCATGATGATCTGGGACCTCTTTTGCTGGATCCAGAGTCGGTGACTTGCACAGGTGACTGGCACCCTGAACCAAAAGGGCTACCAACAGCATTTTGCAGCACATATACAATACCCTCTAGTCTGCGCCTAGTTGGTCAGGGTTTTCATCCTACAGCAAGATAACGACCCAAAACATACCTCCAGGCTATGTCAGAACTACCTCAGAAGAAAAGAACAAGAGGTAGGCTTTCAAATCATGGAATGGCCAGCACAGTCTCCGACTTAAACCCCATCGAGCTGGTTTGGGATGAACTGGACAGAAGGGTGAAAGAAAGCAACCTACAAGTGCACACATTTTGTGGAAACTTCTGCAAACAGTGTTGGGGATGAACTTTCCAAACAATATTTGATTTTCCATTGTAGAAAGAATGTCACGAGTCTGTTCGGCTGTTTTATCTGCAAAAGGTGGCTACTTTGATGAGTTCAAAATTTAGTTTAATTTTGTTCAAACAAACGATTCCATGATTTCATTTTTTATCTGCAATTGTTTATTTGGTTCTGTGCTTTAAAATTCCAGAGTACATTGAAAACATTAAACCGCTCAAATTTCAGTAAAAACTGGAAAAATGGGGGTGTTCTAAAACTTTTGACGGTCGAGTACATGCAGTAGAAATTGTCCATTTGTTGAATATTAGCATTTGTCAATGTTAAATCGGGAAAAGTTTGGTTGAAAAATAAAATTCATTCAACTGTCAACCCTCCCGAAGATGATAAATAATTGTGTGAACAGCGGAAGCTAAACGTTTCAATTTGACGGAGTTGCTGCAGCGTCTCATGAAATCTTTAACCTGGCACAATTTGAGGTATAGAAGGATTATCCCTGAATGTAATAGAAAATGCTGCAAAACAGTCATGTCTCCTGTCGGTTTGTGATCTAACACCAAGTTGTCAAGCAGCACACAACTTTTTGTGAAGATGGCTCGAGTAGTTTTGAAAGATACAGCAGTTGGAACATGCCTCCAAAATGAGATACTTATTTGCATTCTCACCTCTGGAGCCAACAAATATCCAAAATATGAAGAGTTGTAATGATCAAATCGCATGTATGGCTGTTGTATAAGTTGTATGGCTACCACTAGATGGTATGTTCTACCTGCCCACGTTGGAGCTGAAATATTGCCATTGGATAAAGTTCTAGAAAGAATCACTGTTCTGCCAATGTGAAGGGTTTAAAAGCGTGGAGCCTGTTAATTGTCATTTGTGTTTTGCAACTTTTTATTTCTGCCTCAGTCAATTTCTGTGGAGATCACTTGCATCTTTGCACTTACACGTCCCAAGAGAGTGGCAACAAGGTTCTCTTGCCAAAGTTCACCAACCGTATTTTTAGTTGCGGTGACAATACACTTTGTGCAGGTACATTCTTGACAGTGCACAACATTTTGTTGATGCAATCCAAAGCCCTTTACTGATACTTTGGGATTGCACATTATTAGATAACCTATTGACATGTCAACAAGGTAAGCTTCTCTTGGAATACATTGTGTGGCATTGCGTACCTGCCACGTAGGAGCTGAAACGTCTGAAATTGGATAAAGTCACAATAACACATAAACAATCCAATTGGATAAAGTCACAATTTTCAGCCTAGAGGGTCGAGCTAATTTTTGTGGATGTAATCTAAAACCTTGTACTAGTACTTTTGGGGACTTTTCACACACTATTGGATAACATATTACCATGGCAAACCTGCTAGGCTTCTTAGGAAATACGTTGCGTGACCTTATTCGAATATTTAACTGCAAACACGCCTTGCATCGGACGGGAAAGTGCTAAACATGACTGCATCTTTGCTTCGCCGGTGCTCACATTACATATTTCAGTTTGTGTGTACATCCTCAAATGAAGGTAGTGTTGTGCATCAGCTTTTACATGGCACAGAAGCAAAACCCCAACTCTGATAATCCAAAAATATGCCAACTGTGCCTGCAGCTGTTGTTTTGTCTGGAAATGTTTATTTATAGAGCATCAGATCACTATTACGTATAACTTTGAGTTTCCAGATCCTGTTCAATAAATTAAGCTTTAATTTTTTTTTTTAATCCTGACTGTCTGCGTAGTATCGGATGAGTCAAGTATTAGCCTATTTGTTCCTCTATATGTTTATCACATTTTGTTTAAAGAGGCAGACAGTATGCTCTCATTTTCCAAATTATTTTATTGCTTGTTTCAAAGCAATAGTTTTGTTGTAGTTTTTGGATAATTAGATCTTTCAAATTGCTTTGGCAATCTTCTCAAGCCTTTATAGAAGTCTCAAAATGTGTTTCTCGAAACATTGAAAAGTATATTATTCAATAAAATGCATTTGTATCCATCTCATGTATTCCGACAATTATTATTTAAAGATAGTCATCTTCGATTTGGCTCGGCCTCATGTTCCTTCCTATCCGCTGTTCTCCACTCACATGTTGTATTGTTTCCTGGGAATAGTGTTGTGAAAGTATTTGTGCTTTTTAAATTTGCATAATTGAGGCTCATGAAAGAGCAAAGTTTGTGCAAGTGCTCAGGGATACTTACTTATTACTTAACAAAGAGTGAAGGAAGTGGTGGTATGGTTGAGTAAATTGAGAGGAAATTAATTTTGTAAAAGGAATAAGAGTAGCTTCGAATGGAGAGAAAAATAGATCGGAGAAGGCAAGAAAAATGGAGGGGGCCTAAAGGGATATATGGAGCATATGGTCGGGTTGTGCGTTCGTATGAATGTTGGAGGGGAGGTCAAAACTAATCTTGTGTTTATTTTTTGATACATGGATAATCTGCAGTTTTATTAAAGCATGTAGTAGCTCTACCACAGTCCTGTTTTTTTATTGCTCTCGGTGAAAGTAAATAACAAAGTGTATTATGTTAACCTCCGTGGAGTCCTTTACAAAGAGCGATTGGTCAATCAACGCATTTCGTTGTGAGACTGGTCGGTGTAGTAAGTGGTGGTGTGAGTTGTTCCAATCCACTTATTCACAATCGGGGCCATGCATCATAGGAAAAGATCGTTAGTTGAATGAGACGTGAAACTAATTTTCTCACATGTTTGTACTCCTAGATATTAAAGTCATATTTAAAAGGCACCCTTTAAACGAAATTATCTGTGTGAAGCGATATGTTTTGAGAAGTATTTCCTCGTACCTTCCTCGAGCCAAATTGATTAAATTTCCAATTTCTGTTTGTTTTGCTTTTGCGTCATCCTTAAGAACGAGCAGGATGTGAGGAGAAACAATGGAACAACAAACACACAGTTGTGCTTTTCAATCCACGGTGTTTTTCATCTTGTATATATCTTATATGTCGATCAGGGCTGGCAGGATGGATAGCTTGGAGGTGTGCACACTCGCTTCTAAGCCATCTAGTCTGGGTTTTGAATCTCGACTCAGCTATAAACTGTCACCCTGATGTTTCAAGCAGCGGCAATGCATAAACGTGTGCCATCCATCAGATGGACGTTAAGCCAGAGGACATTTGCCAGCACTGTGTTTTGGTGAACTTCAAGATCCCAGTGTCTTTCTTAAATAGAAGCAAGTTATTACCAATATCCTGGCCAAAGTTCCAAATTCCTGCCCAAACTCTCTTGCCAAACATCACTCGGAAGTATGGCAAGCTGGCTAATACTCCGAATGTGTGTTGAGCGAAGGCCTTTGTCATGGAGTGGACCGAAAACAACCTGATGATGATGATGATGATGTGTGGATCAATGTTCATGCTTAAATGAAGGACAGTCGTTATGGGGACAGCAGACGACAAATAACTCAAGACCAAGATTCAATGAATCAGGAAGAAATATATCGATTTAAACCAGGACTGATGGGTTTTCTCTACTCTTCTGCATGGTTGTGATGAAATTCTTTCTTCACTTAGTTTGAGTTTTATTGTCAATTAACTCCAGGGTTACATCAGCTGAAAAAACCAAAAACTATGAAGCAGATGAAAGCCTGTTTAATCCAGATTTTTGCCAATCAGAAGATGTCCACCTTTGAAATGGAAGTTGGTCTGACATAAAGCTAAAAGGTCAAAGTTTTTGTTTTGTTAAGTTCTCCTTCCCTGTTGATGCCACGCCAATAGCAAAGAGGTAATTTCATTATATTTCAAATTATATGGAGAGGCTTCTCCAGACTTTGCATTTAATTTGTGAATGTTTTTTGATACTTTCCTTTTTTCTTTCAAAGCATGCTTCTCTATTGTTTCCATGCAAAGGAAGAGGCTTGCAACATTTGTATTATAAAGGAACTGTGTCTGTCTGTCTGTCTGTGTTTGTCTTGTTATAACTGAGAACAGATTAACGGATTTCAATAAATCCAACTACGGTGGATTCAGGGAACCCCGGGAAGGTTTGTGGTGAAAATTATATTTTTATTTTTTTTTTATTATTATTATTATTTTTTTTTTATGGGTACAGGGGCACAACGTGGCGAAACTGCAAACGCCAACTTGTGACGTGGTTATCCCGCATTCAGGAATGCCCTTTTTCTTCTGCCATTGATTAGCCATCAAGCAAAGATTGGAATTTTCCGTCAGCGTAGCGACGAGTCCCTAATATTCTAGGTGTCATGATAATTGCTTGTGAAAGTCCTTTAATATTGTTACGGCGTGGAAATTCGCAGAAACAACCATAAAGGTCCCGTAGTTCCAGTTGATCGTAAGTCTGATGTTCAGTTAGATTCCCACCGTTGTTAATGGGAAATTATTTCGTGTCACAGGGCTGTGATCCTTTGAGTAGGTTTTCTTTTTCTATCGTTATTTTGAACCAACCACATCTCCCCACCAATTACAACAGACCAAACATCGTCTCCCTCTTAACCACAACACACCAGCAACCACACCTGCCTCTCAACAGGAACCACGCATCCTCAGA